>VXAB01004659.1:472513-569023 GCA_013399175.1 Odontophorus gujanensis | reverse complement strand
GAGCCCCGCGGCGCTCCGCTCTGTGACCTCGCGGTCCGGGGGGAGAAGGAGCGCGGCGGCCCACGGGGGTGGGGGGGACCCGGGGATGGATCGTCCCGAAGGCGTGCGGTGCAGGTGGGTGTGCGGGGTGGGCAAAGGCTGCTCGAGAGCACTGGGCGTTTTGCTCTCGTCCAGAGAGTTATCCGAAGCTGCCCAGCCCCCGTGCAAATGTAACGCTGAAAGGAACTCGAGGAAGCGTTGACAAGTTGCTGTCATTTCATGTGGTCGTTTCAGGTAGGTATCGCTGGGAGAGGCCCGTGAAGACCTGAGCCCCTCTTTCATTTGCATAGGTGGTCATGCAGGGCTGCTCTGCTGAGCAGCAGCTCCGGTTCTGTAACATTTCATCAGAACAGTCACTTCTTTTGTTGGTTTTATGTGGTTTCTTATTGTTAACAGTCGTAGTGGTCCCAAGTTCTTTAAGTTTTTCTTTAAACGTTTATTTCTAAGGCCTTTTATATATATATACAAATACTTATGTATTTTATATATATACACATACAAATATATATATATTTAATGACGTTCTCTTCCATTGACTCAGGAATTAGAGTGAACGAGAAGAAAGGGAAGTAAACATCCATTAGGGCTAAGGAAGGGCTTGGCTATGCTGGTGATGGCTTTTTCTATTCTTTTTTTCCCCACAGAAGTTGATACAAGAAGCTTTTAATCCTCTTGGTAGGAGTAGACCCTCGCTGCATCTGGCTCAGGCTCAATTAACAAATAATTATGTTAGGTGTTTTGTTTTTGCTGTATCTGTTTTTGGGAAAGCAAGCATTATGTTGGTAGAAGCTTTCAAGATGTAAAACTTAGGCAACCATAGTCAAGTACAGAAGTATTACAGCTGAGACCTCGCAGTCCTATCAGTGTTTGGATGCTGGCTTGTTCTGACGGGGTGCACTGGGTTTTTCATGATGCGTGGTGAATGGGTGGGGGCTATCTGGTGCCACAGAAGATGTGTTGGTTGATGGGGCATCAGTGTTCAACAGAGTTTGTGTGAAGAGAAACTTACTGGCAGAGTCATAGGTTTGTTTTGTATCTGTAGACATTAACTGAAGTTGCTTCTTACACAGATGGCTTTCCAGAGGTGTTGTCGATGGCATGACAAGAAAGTTGAAGTTAACAGAAGTATGTGTAGTCATAGCTGATGTGAGCCTTTGCTTGCATGCTGCACCTTGTGTAGCCCGAGGTACCTGTTTGATAAGGTTGAAGATTGTACGGAGATGAAAAAGGAAATGATTGTTAAAATATCGTGAGGCAGCAGAGCAATACTTTTATTTTTTGACATAATTTCCAAATATGGTAGGTATTGATAGCCAGGGAAGCAGCTTCAGCATCTGGAAGCTTCCATGATTACTTCATCTCAGTCATGGTACATAGTTAAATCAAGGCTTTCCCAAGCAGTGTGGCCTGGCTTTAAATACTACACAAGGGCTGTTAAACAACAAGCAGAGCATTTTAAGTCCTGGGGTCACATGAGGAGCTGTATGGCATCTGCTTAATTAATATTAATCCTTGATCATTCAAATTTTAAAAAAAAAAAAAAAGGAGCAATAAAACCTGTTCTGGTTGTTTTCTTCTTTTTCCCACTGACTTCAGGATGGAGTGATGTAGCATAGAATGTGCACAGTAGAAAATACAGTTTTTAGGTATGTGAACGTGAGGATGACCTGGGTGGTGGAGCAGAGGATCTAACTTCTAAGTACTTCACAGCAGCTCCTGGGGAGGAAATGTGTCCTCAGAAAATGGGAGTTTTCCTTGTCTGAAAGCAACTTGATGTTTAATTTTGACTTGTAAAAGCTTTTTCCCTTTCCTCCTTTCCTCCGTGCTGCTTCTTGGGATTTTTTTGGTCAGAGGCTTTTCCTTTTTTTCATTTCGGCTGAGACATAACTTGTTGTGCATAGCTAGTGTGGCTTTCAGCAGTTGGATTGCTGTCTTCTGACTGCTGGAAGTCTGGAATGCACATGAAATGAAACCAAATCAAAGTTTATGGTTTTGCTGTAAATGGAAACTATTGTGGAAGCACTGCATTTGTTGGTGTTCCCTCCCAACCGTTCTGTTCATTATCTGTGTGAGCTTGGGGTAGTTTCTTAGGCTTTTTTTAATACATATATATATATTTATTTTTTTTTGCTGTTCCCGTACTTAATACATTAAGACTTCTCTAATCTCTGAGCTGAAGTACTTGTATGTTTCACTGTTAATGAGATAGGTTTTAGAAATGGGGAGTACAGTAGAAGCAAGTCAAAGGAGGTATAGTTGGAAACCTGACAGACTCTAAATCACAAAAACCCCACGAGTGGAAAGACATTGTTTTGTCTCAGTTGTTGCTGAGCTAATGGGATAGAATAAAAAGTTGTAATCAGATGTTTTCATCTCAATCTGTTTCCAAACTCAGATCTCTGCGTGGAAGCTCTGGGAGAAGTTAAATTGAGATTTCATACCAACAGCTTAATGAACCCCTATAATAGTGTTGGTGTCAGCCTCTAAGCTTGCTTTCTGAAATTGCAGCAAAATGCTGTCAAAAAATCCACTTTAGGTGGCATGGTCCATTATTGTCTGTAAATGGCAGGTTGCCATTTCCCTATCTGCTGGTTAATAAAGAATGTCAACTCTTCTCAGCAGGCAGGAAGAGGAGTCTTAAGGTGAGAGGAAAGTAACAGGAGAAGTGATGCACCCAAGGAGGACAACCTGTCTGCTTCCTGGCAGAATTCTGCCCTCGCTCAATGAATGGTCACGTGTATGGCAAGCAAAATGATTCCCTCTTCAGAGGGGTAACCTCACAGGCTGTGATATTAAGTAGGACTGCAGTGACTCCCTTGATTGGGTGGAACTCACAACAGGTCTGTGCAGTCAGGCAAAAGTCGCACAGATGCGGTTACATGTGGAGAATGTCACTGGGGAACGCTTCTAAGTGTTTGAGTGAGATGAAGGCACGTTTCTGGAGTCAGAATTGTGAGCAGTTGCACAGAAGGCCAAACATTGCTTCCTGACTTGGCTCTGTGCAGTTTCCTCTACCCTTTCTAATGTGATCTATTGCTGATACGTAAATAGATGAAACATGGGTAGAAAAATGCCCACCACGCTTCATGTGCTTTGGACCAAGTCCAAGGTATGTCTTCTGAGCTGGTGTAAGATTTTTTTTAATAAAAACACAGTTTAGCAGTTCCTCTGAACAGGTTCAGATAAAACAGGTAAATATGCAGGCATCTTCGAAGTGTTCTCTTATGTACCAGTTTTGTTTAACATTTGTCTTCAGTAAATAGTAAAATTAGGATGTCACTTAGTAAATGCAGAAGTTTAATTGTGTAATGTAAAGTTTGTATACAGGTTGATTTTTGCCTTTGAATTTACACAGAATGTTTGCCGTAGACACTGAAGTTTGTCATTTCTTTCTTTCTTATCATACCCATTTTACAAGGGTGTCAGTTCAGCCTTTCCCTTGATCAGCAAGCCTCATGATAAGCAGATGTAGATCAATGTTGGAGTTGTGTGTGGTTATCTCCTCACTTCCGCCCCCAGGCAATAGATCTCATTTGGTACTGCATTCCTGGATGGCTTCTGCAAACCTTTATTAACCACGGTCTTCACTGATGTTGGGTATACCTGAAAGCACTGCCCTACACTAAGGATATTTTTGAGAATTCTCAGCTGTTTTATGGAGCGTTCTTGTTTTTACGTTGACCTTGTATCTTCTGTCAATTTAAGTTCACTCTTGTTTTTTCAGCTGAAATTGAAAGAGTAATTGAACTGATAAGAAGTAAGTAAAACAGTGAAGCCCCCCCACTTTGCTACAGTCCCTTCACACAGAGGAAAGTTCTCCAGACTGCTTATTTTTGCTTCAGATATAAGGTGCTAATCTGAAGATCTGAGCTTATTGGTGTGACTTCAAGCTTGTCATGGGCACACAATTACAGTATATTGAGATATAGAGTAAGCTGTTATTTCAAACATAATGTTTATTTCCTTAAATCTTTTTTTTTTTTGTCCTGCCTGTTTTAATTTGACTCCTGGAATGCAAACCTTTTGGCTTCTGCAGGGATTCTGAAGAGCCAGTGTGTCTCGCTTGACTGCTGCTGCTTGTGTTCTCTGAACTGCTGTTACTCTGAAGACGAGTAGAGTTAGAGATTCCTGGAAGTAAAAGATTTTTCTCAGAAATCCCTGGAGTATCAGCTGGTGGAGCTGTTGGTGGCTGAATCCTGCAGTAGAGTCTCAGAGTAGTGGAATCTGCTGCAACTAACCCCAGGATGGAGCAGTTGACCATACCTTCCTTACTGCTTGACGCTGTAGGTTCCAGTAAAATCAGTCTGAGAAATGGGAGTTGTGTTTTGGCTGGTGTTACCATTCTTTGCTAAGCAACCTTCAGCTGTTTCTCACCTCACTGTGCAGAAGGTGTCTGTCATGTGCCCCCTTATTGAAGGAGTAAAGCTGCTTGATCTCATGTGCTTGTAAAGGGAATGAGTGTACTGTTATGGGCTAAGCTCACAAGCAAGATGTAGCGGTGCCTTTGTATGCCTGGGAAAGGTTCTAAGTATGCTCAGCTAATAAATGATGTCTGATTAGGGCTAGTGCATATTTAAATAAAGCTTATGGGACCTCTATCTAAATTATTAGTGACTGCCTGGGTCTAAAAAAAAAAGCCCTGTGTGTAAAATGACCACTGTAGGAGGTGGAGTTAGGTGCTGGTGGAACTGGGTGAATTTGTTTATTCCCTCAGATACTTCTATGGGAAATAGACCTCCTGTCTGCAGGCTGGAGCCAAACACCTGTGGTGTAAGTTAACTCTTCAGTCCTTCGTAGGGTGTGGTTTATCTGGAAGAGATGCAGATGAGATGTGAGCAGATCTCCTCTTCTGTCAACACTGAAGTCAAACTGCATTAGATATGTCTGGTTTGTTCCTCTCTGATGAAGTCGAAACATATTAGTATTTAGAGTGGAAGCTTTGGTTTCTGGGAAGCAAGTAGGAAAAAAGGCCCAAATTTGTATATTTTTGTTTTAAGCCACTTGAGGCAGGACCCATGGCTGCTTTGACAAGCAGCTTTTTTTATCTGAAGTGATGATGTGCTTCTGGTTCTTGGATGCTACAGCACTTTCGGTGACTCAGTTGATGCAGCATATTGAAGGTGTGCTGCATCCATAGAGTTTCTCCAGCTCTTGTCAATATTGTTATCCTCAAAAAAAGTTTTGATGTATTGAAAAAAAAATGAATTCTTGGGTAGGGGAAGATTTAATGCTAGCAGGTGGGGTCTGGGAAAGGATGCTTAACACAGCCTCACTGATGAATGTATAGGTCTTGGTATTGAATGTGACTTCTGGTGACCCTTGCACAGTCTTTTGCTGTATTGATAGAAATATGTGAAGGGAAAAAATGTATATAATTAACCATCAAAGGGCAGCATTTCAGTTCAGTTTTCAGTAAGCAGTCAGATGGAGAGTTTGTCTTGGTACTCTGAATGTTCGTCAGCCACATTTTTCCAGCCTGTGTGTAATCATATGCTCATAGTTGTCTGAAGAGCTGAAGCCGTGTGCAGGTGTTTAACTGTTCTGTCACCTTATTTTCATATTAAGTAACCACTGTATACTGGAGTGAAAGTCAGGCATGAGACCGAGCATGTCCTAAGTATATCTTTGTTGGTGCTTGCACTATTTTCTTCTGGGTCAAGTGTAAGCATGATAATTATGTATGCATTACCCAAAAGTACTTTTGACAAATATAAATTACTGTTTTATTCACAGGTGCTTCTACTCTACAGTAGTTTAACTAGACCCTCAAGTTGTCAGAGTACATTGGCATATTCTAGAAAATAAGCTGAAATTAGCTTTGGCTTTTTATTTCCTACTCCACTCCAGTATAGCTTGAGTTTGGTTGTTGTAGTGTTAATCATCAGAGTGGATAGCGTGTCCAAGTATGCAGCTGTTAAGATGCTGAAACATAGAGCTTGGAAGACATCTGGAGTGTTTAGTATGCTGAAATGTTTGTAGTTTTGGCCTCTGTTCTCCTTGAGTTCAATTCGAAAGAGTCAAAAAGTTAAGTACCCATGTGTTAAGTTCACGTCCTGATTATTATTATTTTGATTTGGTTCAAATTAGAGGCATCTTACAGAGTAACAAGACTTCACATTGCCAACGAGGCTACTGCAGGTTTCAGGCTCACGTTTTCCCCCTTCCCCAAATCTCCTATGCCTTTGCACGGACTGCTTTGTGGAGTACAGCTTCAGCAGGCAGAGAACATTTGAATCCTCTCTGTGGTAGGGAGTGACTCAGAGATAAGAGGAGGAAGGTCATTTCTATCCTCCCATACACGAGAATAGAACAAAACAGTTTATTTAGTGAAAAGCTGGAGGTCCCAGTACCTCTGCTGTCTGTAAGGTATTCAGTGAGTCACGCATTTTCCTGTCCCCGAGCTTTGCCATATAAAAACTTCAGGCAGTTTTTTCCTTTTGTTCATCTTGTCCTGAAATGTTTTGCCAGCAGAATACTGCTTCTGAGCTGCTTCTGCAGGTGTGAATTGTTCTCCACAGAATGGTGAACAGTGCTTTAATGAAGTTGAAAATTTGAACTCGCGACATGACTTAGCTTCTTTCTGAAGTGCCAGTGTCAGCGTGGGCAGTGATCCCACTGAAGTCAGGGGAGTCAGCTTTGCAGGAAGGTTGCACTGCTGGGGAGGAAGAAACAAAAGCAGCCATTGCTTCTGCCTGCAGCTTGGGAAATGATCTCATTTTAAAACCTGAGCCGCAGAAAAAGCACGCTTGCAGCTGATGGGTCCTCGATCCAGTTTGTCAGGCAGGGGCACAGGAGCTCGTGCTGACACAGCAAAGAGCCCGAAAGGAAAAACCGGGAGCTTGGATGTGGAGGAGGGCTGAGGAGTGCCTCTTCTGGTGAAACTATTCATTTAAATGCCTGTCAAAGAAACACTTGCATTGTCTTTGAGGAGTGGAGTTGTTGAGAATGCTACAGATCCGTGAGAATTCTGGTATTAAGGGCAACGCAATCCTCTCTGCAGTTCCTTTGCATTTTGTGTTTGAACGTGGCTGGCGGAGTCCTGGAAAGATAAATGGCACAGAATTTTTTTTCTTCCAGCTTTGAAACTTAAAAGCTTGAGATAAAATCAGCACTGACATATTTTTATTCTCTGGTGTTCCTTGCAGATCTTTAAAGCGGCGTGTTAAGGACAGATCAAAGGAGAGGATGGAAGTAGTGTTGCATTAAAATACTGCTGCATGTTTTAAGCGTAACCATTGCCACTCTTGTGTCACTTAATGGAATGCTGCAAAGGAGGCATTTTGTACACCTACCAGTGTAAGATGGACACAAATAAGACTGGGATGAGTATGGTAACTGCGCTACAAATAACCAACCTAATTTTAAGAAAAAGAGCACTTACTTTCAACTTAGCAGTCTGCTAGATAGATGAACATATGCCTTCCGTCCATCTCAGTCACTAACAGAAGTGAAAGCATAGCAGCACACTGGTATTTTGGTGAAGCATCAACTCGATAAAGGATCTCTTCAGTGATAAACATAGTAGCGAAGTTTAGCACATTAACGTCCAGAAGGGCTTTTCTGAACCCTGCACGTGTGGGAAGTGGTAGTGTTTTCTCAACTTGTGTGTAAAATCACTTTAAATCTGCTTGTCGTTGAGCTGATTTTTTTCACTGTGTGTGAACCCACCAAAGCTGGGTTCTCCAAATATCTTTACGATACGATATGGTATAATGGGATGAATTGATCTAACGTCTTACCTCTGCTGTGAGTGGGGAATCTTTCTCTGAGCCATTACCAAACGTACATTTAAATGGCTCCAGTTTTGCCAGCTCTCATTGCAGCAGGTTGCTGGCCTGCAATCTGTTGAAAGGTGCTGTTGTGGGAAAGAAGGGAAAAGGGGGAAATAGCTGTGAGGAGTTCGATCGTTTTGGAGTCTGGAAGCGAGCTGTTATGTCAGCTCAGGGACCTGCCTTGCTCATGTATGTGGGGATGGGCGTATCTTCTCCAGCTGTGTGTTGGTGCAACAGCTCTAATGAATGACAAGTTTGTTCTGCAAGTTAATAGAGATGCTAATTCCTTCTGTATTTTGGGATACTGCGTGCTGCTCTGTCCCAGTATTGCTTAGTTAAAGGAGTTTATGACCTAAACCTGAGTTTGCTGGCAGATATCTTTGCTTTCACTAACTGAGTCGGTGTTACTGGCTTTGAAGACGCATATGAAGCAGTGGTTGGCACTTCCTTGAGTGAGTTAGACTTGAAATAAGAGCAGTAGTACTATCAAATAATTGTATTTAAACTATTTCTATGTGTGAAACTGTTTCAGGTATGGCAGGTATTCTTAGTGGTGGTTTTTACTGTGATCCAGAGATGGGTATGTGGTCTTTCCAAACCTTAAGAATATGTTGTTAGTAGGAATAACTTGAGCAATGTATGGTGCAGCAGAAGGGTGGTCTGGGAAATATTTGAAGTGTTTTCTTTAACTTTTTTGATAGCAGGCAGTGGATGTTCTGTTTAACCTCCAATAGTTTCTAAAGCACTTACTCAATGAGGTCCTAGTAAGACACATCCTATAGGGCTTGTGTGAGTGATTTTATGTGAATGCAGGTGGGGTGGGTGAGATCCCTATGCAAGAGAATGGGCTTCTGATGGGGTTGAAAGGGGACTTCATTGACAGTGCAGTGAGTGTTTCTAGCTGAGGTAAGGCCTGAAGATTTTTCATTTTTTTTCACTCTTAAAAACCTTCAGAGTTAGTCTTCAGCTAAAATCAGGCTCTTAATTGTCAGTTCACCTTGTATTGGGAAAGGCAGGTGTTTGTGACTTCACTGCTGTGCATTTCTTTCAGTAATCGGAGATAAATGAAAAGGTTGTTTTTCTTTCTGAAGATTTGAGAAATGGTTGTCAGGAGGTCTTGAAGCACAGTGAGCAAACAGCATTCAGCTAGAAGGATTTTAACCTGGCAACCAGCTTGACTGTGCTGATGGTAAATGCCCTGAGTTCTGCTGTGTAGTTGTCAGTATTTCTTGACCTTTTGAGCAGCTGCATTATAGTCAACATAGGAGTGTCTCACTGTTTTTATCCAGTTTTTGTACTCCTTCAGTCTTTTTTTTTTTTTTTTAAACTAGTCTACTGTCTGTTACATTTCAGGCTTGATGTTGCTGTTGATAAATGCAGTAGCTCTAATACACAGTTCAATCCCTGAACTTGAAGATGCCAGCCAAGCAACTGCCCTTCCGCAGCTTTCTGAAAGAAAGAAATTAAGTACAGTATTATGGGTTCTGCTCATTTTCCTAATGATTAAGATAAGTGTGGAAATAGGATAAAGGAAGTTGAACCTGGTTTAATGACACCTTGCCTAAATGTAGAACTGTTATGAAATTTCTTTAATTTACAGCTGAGGAAATGGAGACAGGGAGATTCTGATCCAGCAGATCTTGAATTTGAATTTTTCAGGGAAACAATCATATCAGCATTCAGTTGCCTAGATTATACTCCAAAGAAAATTGTGGATTTGGCTGCTTAGAAAGGACAGGGAAGCTTTGACATTGAAAGTGGGTTCCTCTGCGTGAAGGTTTGCTAACTGTGGAAAATGAATTTGCACTTGCACTCTTCAGGAAATTCCAGTGGCTGACCGCTGTTATCTGCAAAAACTGCTTTAGATTTTTATTTCATTTTTTTGATGGTGGTGTTGGGGGAATGAGGCAGGACTAATTGAAAACATTAACCAAGTACTAATGTGTTTTCATAAAGTTTAATGATTAAAGAACTGGAAATAAGGAACTAGTCTCCTACATGTTGTGTTCAGTCCTGTTTATGGTTACCAACTTCTACATCATAATTCATCAAGGTCAAAATGTATTGTTTCACAGCAATTATAAGAGAGCCTCTGTGTTTGGGGCCTTGTGTACTAGTATTAACCAAGTGGGGTGAAGGACCAGCTTCTAAAGCTAAAGTTCTCGTACTCACATATCAAATAGATTGCCCAGGCATGGGGTATGTCCAAAGAGAAACCATTTCAACCCTGTGCTCTGATTTCTCACATACTGATGTTAAGATATCTTGAGTCAGTACTTATCTTAGCATTCAAGAGGCACTAGTGTTAATGTTGTTAGATTGTACTTCACTCCATTATGTGAGAATTTTTCTTTGCTTAGAGGCTCTACAGATGCCATTTAAATTGTGCATAGCTTCCCTGTTGCCTGTATTTCGTGACAAGAGGGAAAGGAAATATAGAACACAATTTGTTTGAAGAATCTCTCCTGTCACAAATTGGTGTCTTTGAACATGTTGTATTTAGCCCAAAAGCAGATGACTTAGTCCAAGAACTTTCAACTCACCTAAAGACTTCTAACGTGGTATTATTACCTAGTAAAAACATGGAATGCTTGAACATGAGAACTTGAGAGGGCATTCTCCTATAGAAGACTCCCATTAGACAAACATTTTTGTCAGTAATATTGCACTACAGATGGAAAACGCTTCTAAAATGCACTTTTAAATATATAATTTTCTCTTGCTTTCATAGCTTTGTGGCAATTCAATTTTAAATGTTATTGGACTTTATAGCAAAATCACAGGGCAGTTCTTAGGAGAGAAAAAACTCATTGGACAAATATAAAGGAACATAGAACTGCAGGAATATGTCTTGGCAGATTTGCTTTTTAAATTCTGACATGATTCTTCAAGGCAATGCTATGTATTGATAGAGC
The DNA here is from genome assembly GCA_013399175.1 of Odontophorus gujanensis. Taxonomy (NCBI): domain Eukaryota; kingdom Metazoa; phylum Chordata; class Aves; order Galliformes; family Odontophoridae; genus Odontophorus; species Odontophorus gujanensis. The sequence goes on along the minus strand of VXAB01004659.1, from coordinate 558,297 downwards.
TTTCTTTTCTTTTCCCCTCCTTCCATGCTAACATTTGCATTGCAGAATTGAAATCCAAAGTAATAGGGCTGATGTAAGCGCTTAATGGGGAAGAAGGTTCTCAGCTGATGAGAAGTATTTGCATTGCTGTGTGCAGTGCAGTACGCTGCTTACTAGACTGTGAAACTCCTTCTAGATAATAATTTGATTTAGGCAGAGACAGAAGCTGCTTTCAGAAATTTTTTTTTTACATTCTGTGACTACCGTCTGTTTAGAGACTTCTGGTGTAAGAATCTCTCGATAGAAGCAGCTGATAGAATTTGGAAGTATTAACTTTTGCACCTTGACTTGAGTGCTGTGATGTTACTTTAGGCAGAGCTAGCTGCTGGCGTTCTTTGTCTTGTGATTCCTACAAGTGCTCTGAGCTTTTGCTTTGAGCTTGTACACACTGTTGGTCAATCCTGATAGCAAAGACAATGCCAGGAGTTCAAGGAAAACTTTTTTTGGCGGTAGCAGTGATTACCACTCACCTTTGAATGAGATATATGTAACTGTACTGCAATATGAATACTGAAATCCCTCAACAATTCCTTAGTGCTGACAGTAATACCTATTTCAAAAAGGTTCTCTGGATATGGGGTCATCATGGCCCCTGATCATACCAGATCTTAAAGTTCATGCCAGCTGCCAAGTGTATTTTGCTAGCTTGCTGCTACTTTTAAATGAGATGAGATCTGAGGAGGAGTGTCTGAAAGAAGTGGAGCAGCTTTACTCCATCAGTCATGTCGTAAACATCTGAATTGGTTGTCAGCAGTCAAACTTTTAAACGTTTTTTCTTGTATGCCATCTTTTAAATTGACATAAGAAGGGAATGTTTACCATATTCTCAGAGGTGTCTGAGTACAGATGCCTTTCAAAGATACTAGTTGTTTTGGAGTTGTGGGAAAATCAGGTCTCAGGAATACTGCATTAAGACTTTAAAGAATAAAACTTGATCTTTTCTAGCTCTGTATGCTTACCAAAATGAGTAAAGCTAAATGAACAGAAAACATGAGGTCTGGAATTAGAGCCTTGGATACCTTGTCATCCTAGAGGAAGTAAAGAATGTGCTGGACAAAAAATAAAGGTCTGCCTGGGGAGAAAGCTTAGTGTTTAAATCCAGCAGAATATTGGATTGTGTTTAGACCCAGTAGAATATTGGATAGTCAAAAAAAAGTTATGTGGTTGTTCTAGAAGCAAAAATAAGTGGTTCTATTGTGAGGGTTAGCAGGGCTGAGTTATAGCAGGTGAAGATGGGCAGTGAGGATCATCTTGTGACAGTAAAACTAAATGAATGCTTTGACACAGATTGTGTCAGAAAAGGCTGGAATTCTTAGAAACACTGAATTATGACAATGTGGGTAAGTCCTCCTTCCTCCTAAATAAAACGTAAAGTAAGATAGATCTTTGAAGTTGCTAAAGCGCTCTCCTGAAGGATGTTGATTGCTGCAAAAGGTGAAGGGGGAAAAGGCAACAATGTACTATGGGAAAAGTGTAAAAGCAGATGAGAGTCCCGACTTCAGAAGGTTCCTGAAGTTTGGTTTTGAAGTGACATAACTTTAGTGATTACATAAGCTCCGAGGATCAGGAGTGGAGTTGGAGTTTGGTGAATTTGTCTAGAGAGACAAATTTAAAAAATGAATTTTTTTTTTTTGATGCAGGAATGAGAGGCCTTAAAAATGCACCAAGAGATAACCAATGCAAACTACTGTAAAGTGTAAGTCATGCTTCTGTGGTGCACTCAGAAGTAGCAGAGGATGAAGAACACAGTGCCTTCATGGTTATTTAATTTAATGATGTGATGGAGGTATGTGCAAAGATTGAGTTGGTGAATATTAGTGCAACTTCGTTAGGTAGTGAGCTTATCTGGTGTGCTGTGTATGCGCATGAGGATCTGTTTGGGAAAGGTTCCATTGTGACTTGTTTTTCAAAACCCTCACAAACTATTTTTCCTGTTAGAGCAGATTTGAAAACCTTGTCACAGTTCAGCAAAGTGAACATAGGTAGGAATAGCATCACTCAAACAAAAGTAAGAAATGGATAAAACGCGAATCTGGAAAGTAGTATTCACAAGAGGAGAAAATTGTATGTTAGGTGGTGGATAATTGTAGTCCCTCAAAGTTGTTTATTCATTAGGAGGTCTCCCATCTAAGGTAGGCTGCTTGCCTCTCCCCCTTTGCTCAAAATTGTGTTTTTTGTTTGCTTGTTTTCAAGTAATGAATGCAACTTGTGTTTCTACTGAATAAGATGTAAGCATCTGTGTGAGATGCAGTTTACACAGCCAACTTTGAGCTCTGACTCTGAAAATGCACAAAAATGGTGTTTATATGCTTTGGGACAGTTGGTGACCAGTACTGCTTGATCAGCTGTAAAGAGATAACAATGTGCTTTTGTGATATAAGAGTGGGAATTGTCTGATCGATTGTTTAAATGCTTGCATTTCTGTGTGCCAGAATCTGTCTCGGATCAATTGTTCAAATACTCGTGTTTCAGGGTGACATAATCCGACTGATGCCAGTTCAAAAGTAGTGGTGGCATGCATGATAGGAGGGAGACAGACATTTTTCTTCTTGGAAGTTGTACAACAGCTCTTTAGTATTTGTAGCTTCACTCATTACTTCACTGTGCGTGAGCTATGGTGTTTCTTCAAATGCTTTTACTCTCCTTTTGGTCAGATCATACACTTTACCCATAGTTTTAGTTACCAGTGCTGCATGGGGAACATTGCATAAAGTAAACCAACGCTGCTTTGTACGTGTTGGCTTTCACTGCATACTGCTATCTCAAGATGCATTTTAGTCTTCTGCACTTGAGCACAGCTTGAAATAGGATTTCTTTCCCACTTTTTTTTTTTAAGCAGTGCTATGATAAACTTGTCTGCTCAAGCTGTGCTTCCAATGTTTACTCTCCCACAGTCTGCGTAGGGGAACATAAGGACTTTTCTCTGGTTTAGACTTACAGAATGTGATGAACTGTAATAAGACATCACGATGCATGTGTGCGACTTGGACAGTTGCTTTAAGGTACCATGTTTGGGGAAGAAAGTATTTTATTTTATTTTATTTTATTTTATTTTATTTTTAGCAGTAGATACCAATAGTTGAGGATATCAACCAGATCATTCTCTTCCTAGAGAGGCAAAATAGGGATGATAAGCTTTTAAGAGAAGCTGAGATGTTTTAAACACTTCTTTCCTAAAAACACCAGGATGGAGCAATTGATAGTGCTGGATTTGAAAGTGAAGAAATGGATATGTGTTCACCCCCACCTCTTGTATCTTTCTTTCCTTGCAAGAACAGAATGGAAGGTTGTATCAAAGCCTTGGTTTTACCGAGGATCTCTTGGTGCTGCCAAGTTTCAAACATTGGGAATATGCAGTTTTGTGTGTATGTGTATACGTATATCCATACCATACATAGTATTGGGAATATATGGTTTTCTGGAATTTGATATTCCACACTGTAAATAGGTTTGAAGTGCTAAGTGGAGATTTGTCATTTAATAAAAGCAGGCTTCTTGTGAGAGCTGCAGGTGTTGGGTACAGTGCTGGGCCTGGAGAGAGGAGAGAATATGGGAGCAGGAGTGCTTTCCAGTATTGGCATTCAGAGTGTGAAAGCAAACAAATGATGAGCATAACTTGCTTTCAGTGGAGTGTCTGCTGGTGAGTTTGCAGTCGTCTTTGTGCCCAGTAGCACTGGTGCCATTTGTTTCTTATGGTGTAACAACTTGGGAAGCATTGGGCCATTCTAGTTATGGTTTTCTAAATGAAGTTCTGTTGTTGCAGATAATTGTTGCCTCCCAAGTGGGCTGGAAGTGGCTCATCTCTGGTGGTGAACTTGTTTCTCCTGGAAAATCTTGCACTCATTCTATAAAAAGTGGGAAAAGTACTACTTTTTCATCCCTTGTGTAGAACAGGCACCTTTTATTTCTTCTCTGCTGCTCTGTCTTTTCCATTTGCAAATGTTTTCAGTGTTGCGATATGCATAATAAGATCTTAATTTTAGCACTATGCTGTTCTGTGTGGTTTTTTTTTCCTGTGTGATATAAGGTGTCTGTTCATTCTTTCCAGTGCTTGGAAGATGACTAACTGTTCTTTTGAGACATGACTGTTGTTAGGTGGGAGATTTGTGGGGTTTTTGCTGTATTTTTGTAAGGGAATACTTAAAGTTAGAAGGGCTAGCTTTGTGACCTGACTAATGTTATGTGTAACTGGTGGGATGCCCATACTCACAACTGGTTGCAGGGGCTCCCGAGGCTCTCAGAAACGCAGACTGAAGAGCACTACTTGTGAGGAACCTTGGAATTCTGTCCCGTGATTCTTTCCTTGGCAAGAGTTTCCCTATGGAAAGGAGACTGGGATAGGTACATGTCTGTACGATTCGTATCCCTGAAGGCAGCTCACCTGTATTAATCTTTTTAGCTAAGTGTAGATTGCTGAGCTTTTGTTGTTATACATGCTTGTGCTCAGCCAGATTTTGTAGAATGGTGTGAAGGATGGTATTGTCTGTGAAATCACTGTACTGTTGGTAAGAGAAATGAATTGTGCTGAAGTTTACAGAAAACATTGGTAAATTTGTTGTCCTCAGAGTTAGCTTCCTGAAGGTTGCTGTCATTTAATGCAGCCACATCTTTTGCGTTGAGAGCTGGCTGAACAGCGGGCTGAAGGCGAATGAGCAGGATTTGTGGCTTACCTCTTCCAGCGCAGTACTTCAGAGCAGAGTTGCTGCTGCCCGTGGCTCGTTCTGCGCCTGTCGGTCGAGGCCTTGGGAGCACTGGAAAGGTCAGATAACTTTATTTTTATGACTTTTATAGGCCCATTGTACTTGTCCTGAGGGTTGCAGAGCCGACAGGAGGAGCACGAGCTGCCCAGCTGCGGAAGGACGTTGAAATTCTTTAGAAAACCCACAGCAAGCAGATGTTTGGAAGTGGGTTTCTCCTCCGAGCCCTCTTGATGCGCTCGCGTGCCCTCCGAGGGGCCAGGGATGAGCGGGGGAACTCCGGGCCGCCCCTTCCCTCCCCCCCCGCTCTGGTGGTAGGCGCCCGCCCCGCGCTGGGTGGAACAGTCCATTTCCTGTTCCGCGCTGACAGCGGGGGGGGAGGGGAAAGCGAGCGTGCTGCGGCCGGCGGCCCCTCCGTGTCCGTCAGCGCGGGGGGTGGCAGCGGCGGGCGGCGGGGCACGGCCGGGCGTTGAGGGTGGGCGGAGGAGGCGGGCGCCACGATGGAAGCCTACGTGCTGGAGGACATCCTGGAGGTAGGACCGGCAGAGGGCCGCAGAACAAAGGGGTGGCGGCGGGCGAGCCCCGGGGAACAACCGGGGGCGGTGGGGCAGGTCAGCGGTGGGAGCCGGGCCTGGGCGCGCAGCCCCGCGGCCTTCCGTGGTACAACCTCGGTCCGTTGGGGCGGGGGGCCCGAGCGCTGCGGCCGGGCCTCCTGCACAGCCCTGCCGCCATCCGCGGGGCTCACTGGGTTCCCTAGTGCGCCCGGGGCTGGCGCTGCGGTGCTGCGGCTCTGGGACCCGCAGGTGTCACATCCCTGCTGCAGCCCACATGACTCGTGCATCGCCTGTATGGTAGGCCTGTGTGGTTCCTGTATTTCCAATCTTCTTGAGAGTGTATGGGCTGCTTTTACGACCCCTGCAGGTGTTGTGCTATGAAATGAATGACATTTCCGCTTCTCAGGACTGAAACTTCAAAATGCGATTTCAGTCGCAGGAGCAGAGCCTGGCCTAGGTGACCTAAAGCAACGTGGCTGTTCCAGGTGGCACGGCTCCCTGTTCTGCCTTACATCAGCAAGGAGTTGTTGTAGTTCAAGGAAGTTTCTTTTTTTGTTGTCGTCATATTTTTCTGGTTTTGCTGACAAAGACACAATTTCATTGCCAGCTGACTTTCCGAAATATATGCATGTAGTCTTTGCTGTCATGAAAAGCTGTTAGCTTGTTTTAGTTGCTGCCAGAATTTCAACAAAGCACTGCTTTCAGTGATGCTTGTCTGGTAGGTTTATCCTGAATGGCCACATGTATGTTGCTCTTTGGCCTAAAATTTTATGGCAGTAGAAACGCCTAGTGCGATGTTAACAGTTTCAGTGCTCACGCGGAAGTTAAACACAATTATATTCAGAATGTTAACACAAATACTCGGCGTGTGTTTAAGAAATGGTTCCCGGTTTCTGGATGAGGCACTTGTACCAGTATCTGTCTGTGCGGCTGGGTTTCTGTGGTGAGACCAAAAGTGAACTGGGCTCTCTGCCATCAGACATGTCAGTATTTCATTTGCCTTAATGGATGTGGAAAGCTTTTTCCTTTTTCTTTTGAACTCTTAATTGTCATGTGCAGCTTCATCATAAGTCAAGTTAATGAAACACTTGGGTTTCTTGATTTTCTTTTTCTGGAAAAGCAGTTAGCAAATTAATTGTGTTAGTGTAGTTGTAGTTTAGGTTTACGTGTGTGAATCGAATGCATGCTTCTCAGATTAAGATGGATTTGGTGATTTTTGGTTATTGCGTCACAGATTCATTTCCGCGTAATGAGGCAAACTGTATTTAGGCAAAACATCCTTAAGAATCAAGTCACTATTTAGCTTGTGTGACTCCAGATGAGCATTAACTCTGAGTTGTGATTCGGGCTGTTCACGAATCTCAGTAATGCCATGGAGGCCATTTCTTAATTTTGTAGTGCATCAGTGCATGAAATGCAGTTCTTAAGATTTTTTTAAGAGGTCTGAAAGTCTAACTTGGTTATCCCCAAACTTACTTCTCTTGAAACTTCTAGAAGTGTGTTTATCCTGTTTACTTTGTTTTTCTTTTTAGGGCTTTTTTCCTCCTGTGGAGCAATTAGTGATACTCATTCAAAGACTACAGCATGAAGGTGGAGAAAACTGCTGTTGCTTAGCAGAATCTTAAGTTGGATCTCATTTACTGGGCAAAGTTTGTACTTAAATTTGAAGGGAGCTTTCCTTACCTTTTTACAGAATCTTCAAGAATTTTCTCACCTCTAGATTGGTTATAGCTTAAAACAAGAAAAAAAAAAGGCATTTCTGTACCACTGTAGCTTGATGAATTTGCATGGTGACTGAGGCTTTAATGGTGTTAGAGATCCTTACCGCATGGGGCAAGTGAGTGCTTCTGGCATAGAAATCATTTGGAAGTTGAAAAAAGGTGAATAATAATCAGGTACTTCTCAGTTCAAATGCTCAAGCTTGTCCTTGTGTGTGAAAGCAACCCTTGTGGGGAAAAGGGGGAAACAAGATGAGGAAAAAGCTTAGTCTTTGTTGGCTTGGGTCATTGCTGCAATTGCAGGACTCTTAGAAATGACTCTTGCTCGGATTTCTTTCGGTTCAAGGGTAAAACTAAGAGTTCTTCAGTGAGTTTAATGCATCTGGAGGGAGAAACGGTCTTTAGCCCAAGGGGTGTCATTTGGTGTCCTGACTGCCATACTCATACCACCTTCAGAGAAGGTTGCATTCATTGCAGATCTTGGGCAGGTGTTCATCTTCAGCAGAGAAGAGGAAAAGTGTCCTGGCTGTGTTACTTGTTTGGTATTGAAAGTACTGTGAAGGAATGCAGCTGAATAAAATTTAAATGCCATAGGGTTCATCTGCAGGCGGGTTTTGTTCTTCTGATATGTGTATCTTGGCAATACCTCCCTGTTAACATGTGACTTAACTGATGACAAAGCTTTATTTATTTATTTATTTATTTATTTCTGGTCAATACAACATTTCAGGTTTTGGCTTGTTTGTGCTATTGGAGGTGCTACAGGAGACTTGAATATGCCATTCCAGTAGAAGCATAATCCAGGAGTTGTTCTTTTGTCACTTTGAGTTATTCAGCAGAAACATTTTCTTTATTGGGAGAGAAGGCATGTTTCCTCGTGGCAGACGAGGATGCAGTCTGCACTGTAGTGTGCAGAACAGCAAACGGAAGTTCATGTGAGTGGAGGGGTGAAGTTGTATTCCCTGTGGTATTTTAATATTAGTCAAGGGAAGGTTATGTGTATTCCAACCTTCAGGTTGTTTGAAAGTTTCTGTGCTTGACTTAACAGAAATACACTGGTGTGTAGTGCCAGCCCACTTGGCAGGTCATTATTAATGTTCTTAGTTAAGTGCATTTAGAACAACAAAAAAATTCTTTAAATTTTTAGCATAAGGTAAGCATTCGTCAACCGTTGTTGGTTTGAAACTCAAAATGATTATGATCAGAACTGTATTTCTTACTGTAACGTGAGATTCTTTCCTACCTGCAGCAAGACTTTAACTTTTTACTAGTGAAGTGGTGAAGGGTTTTTTTTGTTTTGTTTTTCCAGCTCTGAAGATCCTACTTTAGTTGCTTTGCATGTGGTTGATAGCGTAGAGATGCTGGTGAGCAGTGGGATAATGTAAAAGGATCATCCTCATTACATGCAGTTGAGCTGTAGTGCAAGTAGTGGAGCCACAGCTTCAATAGCAACCAGAAGTTTTACGTAAGTGGAGGCGACTCCGCTTGAGTACTTAAGTGCTTGATGGAGTAGTGATAGGAGGAAAAGCAAGTAGTTAACCATTAAATACAAGAATAATGTCTCACGTACATCCAGAGATCAAGGGGGCTCTGCAGTGCAGTTTTTTAACAGGTCAAGGCTTTTAATATTCATAAACCTTGCGGTCTTCTGTCTGAAAAATTAAGATTGGAGTTGTACTCCAGTGGTGTTGTTTGGGGCATTAACTGGAATCATTACAGCTCTTAGGCTAATATTTTTCTTGTTCTATTTCTTTTTGTTCCTGTCGTCTTTGCCTGTTTAACTTTATGTCTTCCCTTTCTTTTAAAAAGTTTTCGTACGTGAAGTCAGTCTTGGCTAGTAATAAATCCAGCACTTCCTAGATATTCAGGATTTTTTGTGCATTTTTTGTCAGAGCAGCTATTTTGTCATGTCCTCAAGTAAGCTGTAACATTTCTGTAGTCTTGTTTTGCTTTTTAAGGCAACATTACTGAGTTTGGGCCACAGACGATGAATGTTGAAAGATTATGTTCCTGCCTGGATCCAAGGTAGTGGGACTTCTAAGGTTCAGTCTTAAAAAATCTTGGAACAAATAGAAGCAAGCAGGCCCCTGCTTAGATGCTATGATGTCCCTGTTTCTCACAGACATGTGCATACATGTAGGTTTGTAAGTTGAGTAGAATATCATGGCAAGGCACCAAGAATGTAGTTATGCAGTAGTAAGTATTGGAAGTGCTGGACTTTTGCCTGCTGTATTGCAGTGAAGCTGTGCTGTTGTGTCATGCCCTGAGGTAGGGTTGAACTTTGCACTAGGATGCATCTTCTGCTGCGGAATCAGTCAGTATGACCTTATTTTGTTAGTCACCTTTTGTCAGTCAGGAATGAGTTGATCATGCTGTAGTTCACCCACAATTCAAGAAAAGCAGATTGGTTGCTGCTTCAGGATGTGGGACTACTTTGTTTTCAGGAGAACTCATGCCAGGTGTGCAGGTTCAGAAGGAAGCTGTAAGTGGCTCATTTGAGGTATTTTTCATGGAGGAGGATTAGTCTGACATCAAGTCGAACCTGGTAACAGTAGGCTGATTTGATTGGCCATCTTATAATCAGGTGGCATTAACTCCCCCAGATGCCTGGAGAGTAAGATGAATAGGAACAATCTTAATAAGGTTCATGCAGCAGTGTGCTAGAACTTGCACCATGCCCTTATTTACCTACTGGAGTCATATGAGTTTGGGGAAGTATTAATGGAAAAATACATCTGTTGCCCTTCTTTTGCATCAGCTGGAAAGAAGTGGTTCTGGGGTCTTCATCAGCTTGTTGGTGGAGTTTGTTGTAGAAATAGTTACATAGTAGATCAGTAAGTTGTATAGGGAAAAACCCCTTGTGCTGCTGCCTTCTCCTGTTTCCACAAAGCTGACAGAATGGTGTCAGTCTGACAGAGCAGCAGTGATGGCAACCACCTAGGCCTTGCTAGCCTTTGTGTTTGCAGCTTCATGGAGGTGAATGCCAACTGCAGTGAAGCTGCCTAACTAATTTCCTTGGGGCTCTTTCTGTAGTGTTGTCTTGTGCTTTAAAGCAAAACATAGGAATCCTTTCCTTTGAATCTACTTTCTCCCAGATACTGCTTCGGCTGAGCATTTATCTTTTGTTTGAGGTTCAAAACAAGTGTGTATGGGAAGTCTTGCCTCGTGTCACTTTCCCCCATACCATTATTTTTAGTAAGACTGGTTATAGCAGAGAAAGGTGCTAATTTTCAGTGTCTTAAGCTGGGTTGCTTTCATTGGCAAACAAGAAAGGAAAGGTGGTGGATGTGTTTTCTTCGAATTTTCAGCTGTTTCTGCTTGACTAGTAGGAAGAAATTACAAGCCTGACAGTACAATTGAAAGTGACTGTTTCACTGTTTTGTTGTTTATTATCTTTCAGTAATGGCTTGTTTTTTGTACAGTAATATGAAAACACAGTTATTATGTGTGAAGCTTTAAGGCTTTAATACTTTGTACCTGGACAGCTGCTGTTGAAAAGGTCAGTGTTGTTACGTGGCTGTGTTTGCCAGTGTGCAGGTTGCTAATTGAGAACTTCACTGAAGGCCTCGGTGGAATCAGATGGCCTGGAAAAGTCTCTTAAACCCAGCTGTTTTTTTGCTAATTACTTAGTTGAAACTGGACATTTGATCCAAAACAAAAAGAAAACTGAAAAGTTTTAGGTGAATTTTTCTGTTTTTTCTTGTGTCCCATCTTTCTACCTTTGTAGAAACACACAGCTTTTTCTCATGACTAAGGTACTTTTACCTTTTTTTCCTGCGTATGAAATCTCTTCTGTTCTTTGCTTTGCTTTGCTGGAATTTGCTAGCTCTATTGGCTGACAGGAAGTCACATGCAGCAAAGCTGTAACTGACACTCAAAACAACCTGTTACACTGCTTCAGCATCAAAATCATTTGAGAAGTGTGACTTGTATAAATACGGATTTCTGCCAGATAGTGGCTATTACTTCCCATGCTGCGCAGTTCTAGCAACGTTCCTTCTGTTCACTCACTTAATAGCAACATTGATGTCACTGGGTGACAAACTTGAACATCTGAGAAGCTGTTTTAAGAAGAAAGATGTTCCTGTCCCTCACTGTAGGCAACTTTGTAATCTAAAAAGCAACTTTGTACTGGCAGTTTTATTTGTGATGTGAGTATAGCTGAAAGTGTGAAAAAGGAGTGGAAACTTGATTCATGATGCAGCACGTCCTGCTGAGAAGCTGTTGCTGGAACTGTATTCCAATTAACATAGAAAAAATAGGCTAAATATCTTCAAGTGCAGTCAGAACAGATGTGGTCAGAAACAAAAAGAGAAGAGTAGAAATCAGAATGGCAGTAGTGACTTGTGGGAATTTCACACATTGACTTTTCTGTCTGGGATGCTTTAGGAAAAAGTGGGAATAAGGAGCTCCCCTTAAAGTTGTTGTCTTTGTTTTACTCTTAAACCTCAACCAACTCTCTTTGAGAAGAAAAAAGAAATGATATATTTGGATTTCGTCAAATAGTTATACCTTTCTTGTGCTCCTTTGCAGGTTGCTTAATTAACCATACGTAAAAAAACAATTCCTGTTCAGATCTGTTGAATGTGGGGAAGCCTTCAGTTGAGTGTGCTCACTGCAGCAAATGAAGCTGTCATTCATAGGTATGCTTAATGCTGCCTTATATTGTGAGAAGAAATCAGAGACTATCAAGCTTGCAAGAGAATTTTAACCAAATGAGTTGGAGTTACTTGAAATGATTTCCTCTGTACTCTGTTCCCCAGGTGGTAACTATGGGAATTCTGATCAGACACTGAACTCAGCAGTATCCTACTGTAACTTTACCCCTTCGCTTCTCACTGGAAGAGAAGCATGGCAAACGAGGCCATACCAACTCCCTTATTGAACAAAAGGCTTAACTGTAAATGCCAAAAAGTGGCTTTTAAAAAAAAAAAAAAAATCAATGGAAGGAAAGGAGATCAGCAAATCAGCATCAGATTTGATCATTTTGGTTTTCTTGGCTTGTTTTGTCTGCCAGTGTAGTCAGTTGTTTCAGTACAGCTGCGCTGCTTTTCCTCCATTTATAATGAATACCAGGTAAAAAAAACTGGAGCAACCTGAAATAATATCAAAGCTCCTGATGTTGTGAGTCCTATCTTCCCAAAATACTTCTGGTTGTTTTCATAAAATTCTTTGTGATAAGTTGATGTAGCTGTTCTTCATGATATGGGATACGGAATGGAGACTTCAGCAGGTTAATTACAGGCAGACAAGTAGATGTCTTCGAAGGAACTCTGCTGTCTAGTTTCCTATCCCTGATGATGATGTATTAAAGAGTGCAGACTACACAACTTCTTGAGGCATTACATGCCAGCAAGTTTGTTACTGTCGTCTGTACAAGAAAAAAATTGGTGTGGTTTGTTTATACGTGATTAAATTGCTTGGGATGAACCCTTTTCACTAATCCCAACTGAAATAGAGCCTGTTTCTTAAGGAGCCATTCTGTAGAGCCATTCTCTTTCAGCTTTGCTGTGATTGTGCAGTTTAAGCAGTAGCAGCCTGGTTTATGTGTTGGAGCTGATGGAAGGAAATGGTACCTGAGCCTGCAGATGCAAATGGAATAGCATTCATACTTTAACACTGAGATGCTGGAAACAAAATGCAATGACCAATTATGTCCTAGTCTTTTTATAAATAGAGATATGGAAATGTGTTTGAAAGATTTGTCCTTCTAGTAAGTGTCTTTCTTTTTGTGCATTTTTTTTTCTTATTTCTTAGTATGCGTTAGTTACTGCATGTCTTGTCTACTAATAATTTAGTGTAAGGTGACTTTAACTTAAGGGGCTACTTCTATCATGAAGAAATTGTGGGGCATGTATGCAGTTTTTTCTTGTTTCTACTTTTAAGATATAGCGTACGGCTACATCTTCAGACCATAAGGAGTTTTGTAGGTGTCTTGTACTTGTGCGGCACTCGATACAATAAATTGGTGCTGTAATCACTTCGATCAAGCTAAAGGAAAGCTGTGGCTAAGCTAGGTTACACATTACATTGCTTGAAGAAAACCGTTGTACTGTTTCTCTCCTAGTGTACTGTCTTTTAGATCCATGCATACAATTTGATATTGTATTACTGTGGATAAGCACATGCACACATGAGCTTCATTAATGCCGAAGGGAATTCCGAGTTTTATTAAGGCAGAAGAGCTTTTCATACACTTTTCCTGTCCCTCTTCCATGTATTCTTGTTCCCTTCTGCTGCATCATCTCTGGAGAGTGCTGTTCTGAAGAATAGCCAACGAAAACTACTTCTGGATGGCAGTGATTTCTTGCCACATTTGTTAGGAAAAGACATTGGCAGTTAAAATTGTTTCTGAAACAGAAACAACTGGTGTTATGTGGTTTAGTTCACTTGTTCACTGTCTTATGCTCAGTAGCCACAGTGAGGGATAGGAGTGACCTTTTAGTGTCTGTGGGCCTGGTGCCTGATGTACAGTTGTTGGAGTACGCACTCTGATCGACCTGTGTTTTTCCAATACCATAGCATTGCGTGTTCCTTTTCCTGTGAGAGGAGCACATGGTATCTGTCCATTCATTGCTGCAGCAGGGAGCTCAGGTGTGTGGATGTGTGCAGCATCAGCTGTGCATTCCTCCAGCAGTTAGAGGGTCTCATTGCACACCATGGAGCTGCTGCATGGGATGTTTAGTATTGGGAGGGAGTTTTATAGGGATGTGTTGTTTAGTAGATCAGCACATTTGGCATCAGGAGATCTGAGATTTGGTCCTGAGGGTAACCATAACTTACTGTGACATGATAAAAGTTACTTAATACTTTACTTCTGCTCCTGTAATTGCTCTTGTTCTGTGACCTGATCAATCTATATCTGTCAGTGTCTGTGCATGGAGAGGAAAATGTGTGGACAAGTACAGGTCACTTGCCTTGTCATTTTGTTGAGGCAGAGTATGACTTACCTGCTCATCAGAAATTTCAGGGAATGGAGGACTTTCTACATTATACATGATGACCCACCCCATAGAGTTGTCTGTCGTATGTTTGGAGGTATTGTGGCATCAATGATCACGTGGGCTACCCTGTTTTGCATTACTATCTAAATCGAGAAATATGTAGGGAACTAGTCACTTGACAAGTTAGGGAACAGGAGGAATAGCTCCTGGAGGGAATTGTACAACACCCGAGTAGTTGCTCTCGCATGCAGGGAGAAGAGAAGCCAAGCTGACGAGGCTAATTGTTGGAAGTCATGCCGACTGAGAAACACTTTCTGGCAGATTTAGCACAGCAAATCTGAAATGTTTCATCACAAAGGCTGGGGAAGTCAGTGTTCTCCTCCTTCTGAACCTTGTGAGTGCGGTGTACTGTCAAGTGAAACTCACCAGGTTGATGTGTTAGTGGAGGCTTTCTTTCTGGAAGCTCTTATGAATGGACATAAGATTATATTGCTAAAATTGTGTGTATTGAGAGTGGTCTTGCCTTCTGTTGATGTGAATAATGGCCTGTCCTTTTTCCTCTCTGAATCTGAATAATTTGCTAAGTTCAGCAGCTTCCTTGGCATAGACTACAGAGAAGCTGTTTTGGGTCATCTGAGGCCTGTCCTCGTTGCAAGAAATAAGCGTGTGTTCAAATCCAGGGGAAGTGCTCTTGTATTACAACTTTATACAATGCTGTTAGGAGGTCTGGGTGAAGGCGAGGCTCCACAGCACTGTTTCTGCATACAGCTTCGTTTCTAATGGCTTTGTATAAAAGTTATGATGTAGTGCTTCTATTGTTCAGCTGTGCTGATCTAAAATCCTTAGGAAAACAGCTACTTCAGTTGGAAATGGATGGGTGTGCACAGTTCTGGCCTGAAACTGCAGTAAGAGTGCATTGGGCCAGTAAAAGCACTTGTGAGAAGCTGGGCCACCTTTAGTTGTGGTAAGCTGCTCTAAACTCCCTTCTCAGAGGATTAGTTAAAGGTCTTGATCTGTTCTAACAAAGTCTGAGAGAGTGACAGAGAAATGGCTGCTTACCGAGCTGTGAAAAGAAAGCTCAAGGTGCTTGTACTTGAAGACTGCAGGTGACAAACATGCAGATGAGCCCCCTGAAGTTAACCAATTATTACAGTAATAAATGGCGATCGGGATTTCAGGCTTGACTCTGACAGAGGTAACAGAACTGAAACAATGCATTTGTGCTTTTAATAGCTCATGATTTTTGTTTTCACCTCTTCCTCAGGTGTCATTTTTAAAGAAGATGCGTGAAGGTTGTGAATGAGTGGTTGTGTGATCTGTGTAGCAGGGAGATTTGTTGTGGAGTTGGAAATGCCTTGTGTTGAGAAGGCATCCATTAAAACTAGTCGTGTGGTATATGATTAAGGCAAAAGGTGAGTCCAGTGGAGAAGAGATGACCAGCCTTTCCCACAGGATTTTCTATTTCTTGTGAGCTCACCTTCCCTAAGCAAAGCTTCAGAAAATAATTAGTGCCTTGAAAGTCAGGTGGTGAGGAATAGGACGTAGCAACGCACAGCAGAACTGCCTAGGCCTTTGTCAGTAAGGCAGCTGTTTGGAGATGTGTCGCTGTGAGTTGAGGTGTTCTTCAGGTAGACGTCCAGAATCTCTTCAGAGCAGAGCTGTGCTTAAAGTATTTGGCGATTTGTATATAATGAATGGAAAAACTGAAGGGGCTTTCATGCAGCTAAGTTGTTTTGTTCTACTGATGTTCTCTGCATTTGTTATTCTGTCTGACTGATAGAACTGATCAGAACTCACTGTGTCAGGATCCTGGGTCAGTCTGAGTCTGTGGTGGTGAGGACATGCTGGAAGCGCAGGCTGATGTGTGGAAGTGGAGACCTTGAGCTGTCCTTTGGCACAGTGAGAGCTCCAGCAGGCTGTTTATGTACTGCAGAAGGCTTCTTCTACACTGCCTGTGACACAGCCTGCCTGCAGAAATGGCTGGATGTTCAGAGACCGTGTAACACATCCTCTGTGCTTTTTACAGCTGTAATGGGTAGGCTTGGGGTTGTGTGGCCCTCAAAGTAACCTATTAAGTAGCTTAAGTGATGCTTACATCAGATATTTGAGAGAGAGACTTAGGGGGCTGCAGTTGTCGAACCATGGCATTGGAGCAATGAGAGGAGAGGGTCACTACTGGAGATCCGGTTGTTTATCTCCGAACTTTGTGTTTACGCACACTCCTTTGTTTCTGAATGATAGTTTATTGCTTGGGAAGATGTGACAGGTTTCTCGCTATGGGCCACAAAAACTGACTGGTCAAGCTCTGTGTTGTTGTATTTCTCTGCTGACATGGATATTTGCAGAAAACTGTTTCTGTGGTGGTTTTGCAACAGTGCGGGAACAGACTTTGTTGAAGATGTATTTATGTCACTGCCTGTGTTGCAGACTGCAGTCTTTCTGGTTTGGTCCACAGATGTGAGCAGTCTGCTAAGTGAGTTTTGTTCATACACTGTCAAGCAAGTTCTGCTTGGTGAGTTCTTCACCAGCGCAGGGCACAAGAGGAGGTTGATATCAGATATTTATGTTGAGCCTTTTGTGTGGGGGACAGAAAAGGGGAGTGGATGGGTATACCTGTGTTCAAATGTTTGGAGAAGAAACTCATTAGCTTCGTACTGCATCTAGGTGAGTTTTGTTTGAAACCAGACTTCCAGAAGCATGACAGCAGGCAGTTTTAGAGGAAGTTTTTTGCAGATATTTTCAAATGCTATGATATCATGCCAGAGACTGAACTGGTAGTCCTTGTGGCCTTTCCCCTCTCCCCACCCCCAAATAATGTGTAAGTGGGGCAGTGAATTTAATAAGAGGATGAGTTGAGGTGGTGGTGTTTTTCTTGCACAAAGAATTGCAGCTGAGCAGCAGTTAACACATAAATTTGCTTAATGTGGAAATACGCCAAATGTTTGGAAATAACTGAAATGGAAAAGAAAATATTACACTGAAGATCTGTTTCCTAGTAGTTCCACAGTAACAATCTTCTTGTAGCTGTATTTTTCAGTCTGCATTGCTCTCTTTTTATTGTTGTTTGTCTGAGGATCAGCTACAGATGAGGGGAGGGAATTCTGCGAATACATCAGCACCTGTCTCGTCATCAGAAACACTGCAGTAATAATGCAGGTGTCCCTGCAGCAGGAACTCTGTTGGTGCCAGTCATGAGGACAATGCTATGCCATTTCAGCAGCACGGGCTGTTAATCTTGTCGTTCCCTCCTCCCTGCTTCTATAGCAGCAGTGGCGAGAGGATGGGAGTGTACAGTTGATAGAATAAAATAAAAAAAGAAAAAAGACAATGTAGAGGTGTTCCAGCTGCTAGACTTCAGATTTGTGCTGAATGTGGCGTTTTGATTTCAGGAGGGTCACAACACCTTAGAAAGACAGCAGATTTAACCATCCATCCCAGATAAAGGGAAGCAATCCTCATTTCAGAGGAAAGAAACACTGTTCTAAGACTCAGTGTACGCTGGCAGTGTTGCTGCACTAGTGGGGTAGGTTAAGGAAGGATCATATAATGACATGCTTCTGGTTCAAAATAGATGTGGAAAAAAAACAGAGAAGCCTAGAGATGGGAATCAAGTGGTCAAGATAGTCTCGTTTGCTTAGTCTCTGTGTATACTTTCCATTTTAGTAACCAGCACTTTGATTTTTATCTAAGAAAAGATGGTATCTCTTGTAAATATCCAGTAGATTATCACTTTCACCTCAGAACTGTGTCATCCAAGTTATCAGACTCTTGTTCTCTAGTTTTAATTGGAGTACTTTTAGTCTGACCAGTATTAATTGGCATAAAAGTATTTTATTTTCACATGGCTTCAGACCTAAGCAGTAGTCACACCTGAGAACATACAGCTTTACCTGAAAAAGGTAAAATAATGCATTTTTTTTTTTTGCCTTTATATTTAGTTTGATCAAGTCAGAATTCGTGGCCATTTTTTCATTTTGGGCTATGTGTAAGTAGATTGCTTTGCCTTATGTTTTCAGACCACTGTAGCTTTTTTTCAGTAAGCTGTCTTTCAATTGGGATGGATTAATACGTGCTGAAATTGTAAACCATGTTCTGAGGGCTGAAAGACAGCAAGAGTTAAGGGGTAGGAGGTTGGTGCATTTGCTGCTTTGCTATGAGCCACATGAGTATGTGAAGAAAATTTCTAAGCTTTCAGTTAGGTGACTTTCAACTAAGATGTGCAAAAAAAAATGCACTGCATGGCCAGCGTGTGGGTACCATGGAATACGTTTGGAATAATGAGTTTCTACTGATAAACCTCCAAGGTATTTCTTCACATGCTTAATTGAAAGCTGGGTGTAAAGGCTTGGATAGCCCATTAAAATTAAAAACAGGATGAAATTCTGAATCATAACAGCAGAGCTCTTGGATTGTTTGTTTATGTGGTAGATTTTGGATGCCTAAGAAAGAAATTAATGCTGCAAATAGTTGTCTGTGTTTTGCCAGATTTCAATTGTATATCACTGCATTATGTTCATTCACCCTTTTCCCTTATGAATCCTTTGACTATTGAATGCATAAGATGCAAAACACGTCAAAAATACCTAGCAGTAATGTGCAAATAAAACTTCACTAATTATTAATCAAAATTGGTTGCATTTCAAGTGTTAATTCTTTTTACTCAGGTCGGTTGCAAGGTGATAGTGTTACAGTAGCTAACCTACATAAAATAGAGTTGTAGTTCATAAGTGAGTGGTACAAAGTATTTCTAATTTTAAAGAGATACTTGTTAAAGCTGTATGAAGAACTTGTGTGTATGTGTGTGGATATGTTTATTTTTTCCTGTGCAGTAACTTCGAATGATTTGACAGTAATCCCCAAGGCTGTGGGAAGTGATCAGCAGATGCTCAGTGGAACTGTTCAACAGCTAAAAACACTAAGGAGCTGTTTTTGATAAAAGCATGGGCATGTGAAGATCCTGGCCGGGCTCCTGATCCCAGACTGCAGAATTGTGTGAGCTTGTCATCTTGAGAAGAAAGCGATTTGTCCTCACACTAGCTGTGTGTGCCCCCTTCCTGCCTGGCTAGCCCTGCTCATTGGGCTTGCAGGAGATAGGTGCTGTAGGTCCAGCACTGAATGAGTAGATGTCAGTGACTGCAAAAAAAAGTCTGTGGTCTTAGCAAGGTGAAGGACAGGGATAGAAATAATTAGCTTGCTGCTGTTAGAGGTGTGAGAGCTGGAACTGTTCTATAGCGAAAGCTGAGATTAACTTGGATCTGCGTTGCTAGAGTGCAGGAAGAAACTGGTGCAGCTGTGGGTCAGGCTGTGCAGTTTTGCTGGGCATTCCTCAATGTGAATCAGGGCTAAAAGCATTCATTGAAGGAGCATCACTTTGGCTAAGAGTGTGAAGAATCTGAAATCTCTCTGCTGCTAGCTTCTCAAAGTGGGACAAAATTTTACAGAGCTGGTAATGACTGCAGTTTCAGTCTGAAGGTGGCTTTGCAGTACCTAGTGGACCTGAAAATCTGTGTTAAATTTCATGTTACCTCTAAAAGCTTAACATTGCCCTCCAAAAATTTTAGAGCTGTGAAAAATTCAATTTTTTGAAATTGATTTCTTGTAAATTGGCAGTTAGTCCTTTGGTAACTAACTAAGAAATAATAAAAATAACCTCTAAGCTCAGATCAGTTTCAGGTGCTGAGGTTTGTGACATGGCAGTAGCAGCTGGCTGTTCTTTATGTGCTGCATTCTTCAGAGAGACTTCATAGTCCTTGTTCTCTGAGGAGCCACTGTCAACCTCTGCATGTCAAACACCAGAGGCTCAACTGCTAAGGTAAAAATTTAGCAAATACCAGATCAGGAATCCATGCCTAATAGGAGACAAAAAAAAGCGTAGGAGTGATCTGTCAGCAGTTGCAAAGTAAGCTGGCTTTTAAATTGTAAGACTCTAGAAAATAGGGGCCACCTTCCACCCCCAAGAGATGTAAAATGCCTGCAGAGAGAATATTTTGTCAGACAAGGTGTTTTGAGGCCTCTTGAAATACTTGTCTGGGCGAGTTTGGTTTGTCCAGAACAGGTTTTAGATGATGTTATTTATGAAGCTTGAATACTGAAGCTTAAAAACGTTTCATCCTATTATGTTAATGACTGCAGCTTGCTTGTTCACAGCTTTCCAAGTCTGTTGCAGCACCCTGACTGCTAGACAGTGAAACTGGATTTCACTCTTCTTCTTCAAACATTTTTTTTTGTATAAAATATTTACTACTATTTTGAGCATGTCTACATGTAAGATAGAGGAATATTGCATTATGTGGTTTCGTACTGTAAGTGCTGTCTGAAAGAAACATCTAGGAATGTGTGTTTCTTCCAAGATGGTGTTGCTGATGTGTGGCCTAGGCACAGCTTCGTGCTTTTTAGTGTTTTGACTGGATTGGTGAATGTGTGCACCTAAATTCACGCAGACTGAAGCAGCTGTTTGCTCTGCCTTCTATCTCTGCATCAGCTTTTGGGTAGCGCATGTTGCAGTAGTGTGATGTTGGTTAATGTAATTTACATGGAGAGTGGGGTTTAAAATGCTTGATCTGTGTGAATTTCTTTCAAAATGCTGGAAAGCAGTAAATACGGAGTACTCACAGAGCGTCCTGCAGAGAGAAGGGCAGTGGAATGGAATCTGCAAAATGCACTTCTTGGGCACTTCAGATCTCATAAGTGTGTAATGTAATGTAGGGCTGAGAAAATGACTGGTAATGAACAGAGCTATTCATGACAGCCATGCAGTGATTAGGTGGATAGATAATAGTATTTTGATATTCAGCACTAAGGTGGTGGTTGTTGAGCTGTTTTCTACCATGGTTCATAAACAAAATTTCAAGTATCTCTGTTGATCTCTACTGTTGATAGTTTGGCTCACCATAGAGCACTACTGCACCTTAGGGTAATGGCTTATGAGTGGGCAGTTAGAACATAGCAAGTGTTAGAGGTGCATAAAGAAGGACATGCAAGAGATGCTTTATATGTATTAAAGCCAGTAACACAACAAAAAGGCTTATCTCTGATCTTGTGGGTCTTTCGTTGCACTGCATCGAGCAAGGTCAGAATTTCCTGGCAGTGAAGTTGTACGCTCTCATCAGATTTCAAGAGCACTGTACTTGCATGTATGATACTGGTTTCTCTGTGTTTGTTTACGTGAAGAACTTTCATACCAAGTAACCCACGTGTGGCAGGCACTTCTGCTGGAAGTAAGTTTGGAGTTGCTGTCACTTCAGGCTTATGATGTTAGTTTGGATGTAATGCATTGACTTTTAGATAGTAAAGTAAGACTGTGAACTTGATATTTCAGTTGATGCAGGTTTTGAGGACTTGATGTGTTGTTAAGTACTGGATTTCTATCTCAACTGCATGGGCAATGGGTGAAGTAGATGAAACTGTGTTCCGTTCTCCTTTCTGCCTGGCTTGACATGAAATTAAGATGATGTTATTTTAAGTCCAGACTCCTGTTCGTTTTTTGTGTCAAAAAATCTGTTTGTAGGAAAACTGCAGGATGAGGTTTGGCACTTAATGTGGAGCTGTGTGGGGCCATATAGAGGCACGTCTTGACTCCAGAGATACTCATGTAAGGGAAACAAGGTGGCATATCAACACTGTGTATCCGTGTCTGGCTCTGTGCTGTTGGCAGTTCTGCATAGATATGATTTGCTCAGGTGAGGTGGTGATAAACTGAACGATGTGTGTGGGGGAACTGACATTGCACAGTGAAATCCGTATTCAGCATCTCTGCAGTCAAAATATGGAATTGCTGAAATATTTCACAGCTTTCTTCAGCATTATGTGCACGAGAGTCCTGTGGGTCAGCTTTTGTTTAGTTGAGGTATCTCTTAAGTCTGTGTATCAGATGGTAGAGCAGTACTAAAAGTGCAGTTTTTTTAATTGAAGCAGAGCTGTTGCCCTGCTCACAAAATACACTTTATGTAGAAATTTACACCTCTTGATTCTAGACTGGTAAAAAAGAAGACCTTTGCTGACTTTCCTACTTAACAAGGAAAACAAGAGGAGCTAACGGTCATTCCAAACTGAGAGGATGAGAGAATAGATAGGATTTTGAGTCTGTGTTTTGGAAAACTGACGTGCACATCTGTACGCAGAGATGAGGGCTTGTGGAGGAAGCTTGGGAGTGTGTGGGCAGCACCCAGCTTTGATATTGTAAAGCTTTATCACCTCTAGGAAGAGTGATAAAAGCACATTGTTGAAAGTCACAGTTGAGTTTAGTGTCTCAGTACTTGGGATACATGGAAGGACTGTTTTTTACTTAGGAAAGTAATAGTTGGAACATGTGCTGTAGTACTCATAGCGTGGAACTTTGAGGTTTGGATTAATACACCAAAGAACTACAATTCTCTAGGCCCTTTTAAAATTTTCCCCTTGTATTAATTCATCAAAACTAGTCTGTTTAGCTGGGGAGCCATCTGCACTTGGTAGTTTCTACTGCCTCCCCCCCAGCATCTCTTTTGATTGGTATTAGAATCAACTCCCATAGAAATGATTATGGGCCAAGCAAAGATAAACAAGTGCAGAACATGAGGTTTTATTGCAGGGTGAGGGAGAAGGAGAGGTCTTGTAAAAGGCTTTGTGTTGGGAGCTGTCTGAACAATCAGATTATGTCAGAGTATTGTTTGGTCAGAGAAATGCCGACTGAGAACCCAGACTGATTGTTCTGATATGTGAGGTGGAGCGCGTGTGTACTCTTCTACACATTTTTAGCTAAGAGAAATAATACACATCTGGAGACTGTTGAAGGAAGTGTCTGTTTACTTGGACCAGTAGATGGAAATGCTTTCTTCAGTTTCTTGCGTCTGCAGCGAAGGCAGTATTTTCTGAAAAAACAAAACCAGAATTTTCACCTACCACGATGCAGATTCAGTCACCGCTGTTACAAAAACTTCTACCGCTGTCATCGTGCATTGGACGTGGTGTCATGTTGGACAGGCTGAGGAGCAGAACTATAGAGCCAATGAAACTCTTTTAAGATAAAGGGCAAGGGCAGTTAGAGAGATAGGTATAAATGCAGGCCTGATGGAAAGTTCTGCACTCAGAGGAATGAAAAGGAAATCCAGCTATGTTGAATGTCCTGAAATAGTTTAAAATAAGTAGTTAATATGTTTCATTTCTTGAGACATTGCTCTGAAACAGTGTTTAAGTGAGAGCACATAATATAAATCTTACCCAAAAGGTTTTAAGACGACTTGTGCTTTTATTGGTACTGCGTTCCTTGTAGGTGGATTGCTTTTTCTCACTTTTTTTCTAGCATGCTGTAGTTGAGGATACTTGGCTTTTGTCACACGGTGCTCACGTTGTTAGTAAGAAAATGGGAAGATTTTTCCCTTGGAAACAAACTGCACAGAAAACCCAGTGTTGGGAAGAGATGTGAGTTTCAGGAGAATGTTTTTGTATTTTGACTTATTGCTTAGCAAGTACTTTTATCATGTCAGGAAGAACTGTGACCAGCTAAACACATTGCTTGGGTGAGGTTTATCTGTTAATTGACGTAGGGTTGGTTTTGGTTTTCGTTTCTTAAGTTGGGAGAGCCAAGAATCCTTCCAACTGGTCAGTAATTTGCATTTCCAGCAGTGAAATCTGTCTCTTGCTTCCTGAGCAGTGCAGTAGTTCCTTTTTCTTGCTGTAACAGGCTTAGTCCTTTGGAAAAAGGCAGATAGCAAGTCCTTAGATGAACTGGTCTAAAAACGGTCAAGTGGATGTGTGGAGTGAAGCTGGCAGTGACCAGGGAGGGGCCCTGACAAGGCTGCCATAGGGCTGGGGAGGAAACTAGAGGTTGTCTTCAGTTTTCAGGTAGGAATGCTGCAGCGTGTGTGAATATTTATTAATGCTATCTGTTAGGTGATAAAGTAATTTTTGAAAGTCAGCTTAGCTTCCTAAACAATCAAGGTATCTGGGTTCAAGCTAAGTGCTAGTAGCATTCCAACGAAGTTTTGAACGTGCCAGGGAAGCAAAGGCAAGTTTCAGGAGGAAAAGCTGCTTTGTAAGCTCTTTACTTGTATGAAGGAATAGATGGGAAGAGGAGGAGACCTTTCAGGAGCCCTGAGACGAGTTGGTTGTTCTTCTGGTTTGTCTGCCCTTAGGTTCTTGGGCATTTATCTGCAGGAAACTGAACTTGTGATGCTCATGAGACTGCTTGTAAACTTTAGGGACAGACATAAACCTTTCTTAAGAATAAAATAATTTGTACTTTATCTTGATAAACTGTACTTCATGTGGAAATATGTTACTGCTGTGTTATAGACAGTAGTTGCTTTTACTGTAAGATGTTTGGAGTCTTTAATGGTGGTCAGTGTGTGGTTTATTTGTCAGGCAGTCTTATCTCTAGGTAGATTTTTTGATTGGGGAAGAAGTGGATTTCTGAGTCTGTTGAGCTTTGGAGAGGAATGGTGTTTCAGTGCAATCTTGATAATCTAATAAATGGTGCAGTTGTTAGTTCATAGACTTCATAATGCGTTTGTGGATCTTTCAGAGGAATGCTCTGTATATATGATTTTCAAAAACCTGATTGTTTCCAATGGAGAAATAATGCCATTTAGAACCAGCTGAAGGTGATTTGGTGATATTAGTAATTAAAAAAAAAAAAAAGAAAAAAGAAAAAAACCACAAGCAAACAAACAAAAAAACAACACTGCATTGCAGTTATTTTTTTTGGTGTACCGATTGGAAGTTGGTCAGTTAGATTCTTCTCAGATCAGACCTGTTATTTTTCAGGTGGAGTCATTTATCCTGGATCAGGATGATCTTGAAAACCCTATGTTGGAAACGGCTTCCAAATTGCTTTTGTCAAGTACTGCTGATGGTGCTGACCTGAGAACAGTAGATCCAGAAACCCAGGCAAGATTAGAAGCTTTACTTGAAGCTGCAGGTAAGTACTCGTGTCCCATACAAGTTTAATCCCAACACACTAACACATGAGCCCAAACTGAAACTGCTTGCGTAAGTCTAATCCATATGAGGATGATACAGATGCAGAATGCAAAGCAGTGTGAATGTGGCAGTGTTGTGCAGGTCAGGGAAGACTAAGGAATTCATTATAAGGTTCTGAATTTTTGAAGATTAACTTCATGTGAAGGTTGTGCTTCTAATAGGATTCTTCCAAATTTGGATTTATAAAAGCCTCAGAAAAAAATTAACACCTGGCTTTAGACTTGCAGCCTTGTCTCAAAAACTGCACTGTTCAGTGAGGCTTCATTCTGTGATATGGATGTATGAAAAACTTTACTAGTAGCATATGGTGACTAGTTGTGACTAGTTGAAAAACAATGTTTTAGATGGTTAGAGGGTTTCATTCATGTGCATCACATCCAAGTGCAGCTTATAAATTAATGATGTAAACAGCAAATCCCTTCTGTTTTGGAAGCTGTAGATGGTTATGTTTGGAATGCTTCTGTCAAGGAATCCGTTTCAACTTTTTTTTTGTTGTTTTCTCCTTTCCTGGCACGTGTACCAACCTGTTGCAAATTGGCATCACGGAAGGAATAGGTAAACTATCGACTGCTGATGGTAAAGCATTCGCAGATCCTGAGGTGCTTCGCAGACTGACTTCTTCGGTCAGTTGCGCGTTGGATGAAGCTGCTGCTGCACTTACCCGGATGAGAGCGGAAAGCACAGCAAATGCAGGGCAGACGGACAAGTAAGCTATGCTTTATACTGTTGCACTTCTAGTTGTGTGCTACTTAAAAGTAGGGGTTTTCCTTGTGTGTTTCTGGCTGCAAAGTGGTGGAACTCCAAGTGGAGCTTGTGCCAAGTAGTCATCTGTGCAGGACCTTGAACATAGCTGTAGCCAAGCCTCTGCTTTTTTTGGAGGCTCTCTGACCTTCAGTGGATTCTGGATGTTGGAGGGAGGAGTAAAAGATGGCTCTTTTCTAGGCTGTATTTCTGTTTCAGTATAAAAGAAGCAGACTGTTAGTAGGAATTAATGAATTCCGCTTTTCTTGTTGGCAGTTTAATCTTTGTATACCAAGTGACTCAAAAGAAATATTTATAGTACACTGACCAGAACGTTTAAAGAAGAGCAGAATAATTTACTGTTATGTCTGATGCTCTTCTTTGCATGCCCCTTTCTGCCCTCATCTAATTTTTGGGTGCTAACAGCACCATTACCAAAACTGTTAATGAGACAGAGGATATGGGAAGTAGAAGAAAACATGGAAAATATGTTGAGCAGTACATATTTCAGAAATATATATAAAAATCTGGTCTGGTGGCACAGATGATGTAGGAGTTCTGGTTATGAGAAGCAGTTATAATTTGATCCTTGCTAGCACCATTTCAGCATCTGGTGTGTGTTTAAGAATTGTTACTGTTGAATAGTGAGGCTTGCAGACGTTTTCATTAAAATACCTTAGATTTCCATTCTGTTTATGGTTAATTTTGTTTTGATAGGACGTGCTAAATGGACAGGAGGTGGCAGGATGGTGTGTGAAATGCAGTCATTCAAATTAAAAAGACTTGAATTTGTTATTACTCATACAGTTACTTGGAAAATAGAGAAAATTCGTCATGCTTGAATTTCTGTTGTAGAAGTTTCTGCTCTGTAAGAATAAATACATTGTATCCAGGGTGCAGTTTCATTGTAACTGGGAATGTGGTTCAATGAACCCTTTTTTGACTGAAACAGGATTAGTGATAGAAGCTAAGAAGTCATAAAGTGATGTGAGCACCAGAAGTTCTACTAGGGTTTACCCAACCAGGAGAACATAACCGTTTCCTGCTGGGTAGAGTTAGGGCCACAACCAAACCATTGAAATGTTAGCAAATTCCATACGTTCTGTCCTGCATAATATGACAGAAGAGAAGCTATTTCCTTAATGGTGATTTGTTTTAGTTTAATAGTTAAAGTGCTGGAAAGAAGTGTGATAAGGCTGGTGATTTCACTGTTCTCAAGCACTTGGGATAAAAGATGTGACTGAGTGCTTGCAGGTTAGGAATGGAATACTGAAAAATAATACCAAGTTGAGTATTATTTTATTGAACTTTTGTTTGAATCATGTCTCCTTTGAGCCTTTCTTCAGAAAATGTGTAGAACAAAACCCTTTCAAACTGGTGCTACAAAACAGGAAAACAGGGAGATTGGATGCTATGTACTGATTAGTAATATAAATGAGCGGTGATTTGTTTCAAGTACTGTAGAAGAGTAGCCTTTCAAAGGGAAAAGTGATTACAAAAAAGGCTTCATACTCTGACATAACCTCACGTTGAGAGCATGTGCTGAGGGTGAATCAGGCCCATGATCATGTCCTCTTTGACCATGTTCTCTGCTTCTCCTGTACATGTAGCAGAACTTGGTAAGGAAAGTGGTCATTCTGTGCTGAACATTTTTCAGTTATAAACTTGAATTGGAAAATAAGTCATGATTAATCCCACCTTTAATTAACAGTTGTCTCTTTTTAGATTTTGCTTTCTTCTTGGTTTATTGCATCCTTGTGATGTGTTGGACTACTTTGCACGTGGAGCAAGTGGTTCAAGTGTGATTTGTTTTCACTTCTCAATGCTTTCTATCTTACTAGCCGCAGCTTGGCAGAGGCTTGTTCAGAAGGAGATGTAAATGCTGTGCGGAAGTTGCTAATTGAAGGACGAAGTGTGAACGAGCACACAGAAGAAGGGGAAAGCCTCCTTTGTTTAGCCTGCTCAGCAGGATATTATGAGCTTGCACAGGTTAGTTTTTTTTAACTATTTTGTGCGTCTTGTGATAAAATACATGTTAAATTAATGCTTTTTTTTCTTAGGTATTTGAAGGTAGTGTTAAGATGGTGGAAAACATCACTAAACTGAGGATGAAGACTTGCACACATCTGCATGTCGCTGATGCATTTTGTGCTTATTTTTCAAAGTTCCTAGCACAAAACTGTGAAGGTGTGGGGGTTGTATAGCATTTTAACCATCTTGACACTCAGCTTTGTCACTTCCCAAGGCTGCTGATCATCCTTCTGTTCACAGGTTCTTCTGGCAATGCATGCTAATGTAGAGGACCGAGGTATTAAAGGAGACATAACACCTTTAATGGCTGCTGCTAATGGCGGGCATGTCAAAATTGTCAAGTTGCTGCTAGCTCATGGTGCTGATGTGAACGCACAGTCATCAACAGGTAAATAAGTGTTGGACCTTGTTGAAAACAACTGGAAAGCTGAGATTTGCTTCGTACTTGAACTTTACGTGGAAAAATTGTAAGATACATTCAGTTGAGAGCCAGCTGTTCTAAGCAGAATTCTTCCTTAAGGTTTTACAACTTACTTTAAATATCCTTTTTATGTAGCTTTAAAAGGTAAATTGGTTTTGGATGTAGGTAAGTGGATTAAGTTAGTGACTTTTAGGTACGTGGGATTTGTGATTTGTTTTGGCACAGTATTTTATGCACAGTTAGGAAGTTTATATGCTCAATTATTTGGAAGGTTTAGTTAACAGTATATTAGTATAATATATAGTATGTATTAGTATAACAGTATATGTTAGAATACAGTAAACATGAGGAGATGGTCTTTTTTGTTCCTTCTTGTCAGCAATTTGTGTTTTAGTAGCCAGTCTTCTTTTGGAAATCTTTGTTGTGCAGCCTTGAAGCAGAGAGATTCTGTTCTGTCATAGATAAACTGATGATGAACCCTAAATAATGAGGAAAATAGAGTGTGAGAAGACAGATGTGTGGAGTTGTTTTTTTTAAGTAGTTCCAAATAGTAATACTGCTTTGGCTTCTTTTTTTTTTTTTTCTCGAGATGCCTTTCATAAAGGTGGATTTGCTGACTCTTCTGTTCAGATGAATTTTTGGGTTTTTTGTTTTCATGGGGATTCTTTTCATCCTTTTGTGAAGCCTGTGGACCTTGAGAACTAACCCTTCACAGATGTTCAAGATCTGGTTTAGAAGTAGTAGTTCATGTTGTGTCTTTCTTTGAGCTTTTCTTTTGACCATCCTAGTATGTCCCTGCTGGTTTAACAAGAAAGGTGATGGGTTTTGTCGTGCAAGTTGACATTAACCATGAATGAGAAATGGGGAGGAACTTTTCAGTCATTGGACACATTTGGATCTTCAGTTTATTAACGCTGAGTTACTTTGTGTCATTGCTTGTTTTCCCTTCATCCTTTCCAACAGTTTCTTGGTTTGAAACCTTAAAAAAAAAACACACAAAAAAGGACACATTTATTGGGTAGTTAGCCCAGTAAATGTAATCAAATGAATGGAACATAAGGTTCTCAATGTAGAAATTGTCACATTTATCGTTCCATCTTTTAAAATCTTTCTTCTCTGGTTGTAGGCAATACAGCTCTTACATATGCCTGTGCTGGAGGTTATGTTGATGTTGTGAAAGTACTGCTGGAATCGGGCGCTAGTATTGAGGACCATAATGAAAATGGTCACACTCCTCTAATGGAAGCTGGAAGTGCTGGTCATGTGGAAGTGGCCAGAGTGCTGTTGGAAAATGGCGCTGGCATAAATACACATTCCAATGAGTTTAAGGAGAGCGCGCTTACCCTGGCTTGTTACAAAGGTACAGTACCAAGGCCTTCACTTAGGTGTGGAATGTCTCTTAAAACGTGTATAATGTGTGTTAACTCTGCTTTGCTGTATGTCATGAGGTTTATTTTAAGGCTATAAACATACACTTTCCTATGTTTTTATATTGGCCTGGATGCTGTACAGCATGTATGTACCATAAGTAACATGGTAGTCACCATGTAGAATAAACACTTAAGTTTTTTCTGAGTCCTTAGATAATTACATTTTTCTTCTCAATTAAATGAGTTCTGAAACAAGAGGAGATATACACTTTATCACGGAATGGGTATAATAAACTTTCTGTAACACAACTATTATTTTGCAAGATACCTCTGCTTAGGTATAGAAATACCAAATAGCTTAAAGGACTTTGCACTTAAAATATGCTGTATCTAGGACTTTGCTTTTTATCTGTCAGTACTTAGGCATTGGGACTTTCTTGCCTCCCTTGGAGTATTAGGTAGCTGTCTTGCATCACCTTGGAAGAGCTGAAAATGTTTCAAGACCAAATGTTTTCAAGTAGCCAGAGCAGTTGCTGGGATAGTTGCTTAAGATGCATTTTGTTAAAGCTATTCTAATGGCTCTTGAAATCCTAGAGATACTTGCTCTGACATCTCCATGGAAGATTATTGTAATTGTTCATTTACATTTGTTTTCTTTTACTTTGATAAAATCCTTGTGTGTTGTTACTGAACACCTTCATAAGCCATGGTAGTTTTCTACTGCGGTGATTATCAGAACAAGGGCTTTATTTGAAAGAGGGAGGTAGAGGTCTAAACCATCTGCTCCCTGAAAAAGTGTACCTGGGCTCTGAATCTTGAGCTGATCTTTGAGAGTAAAGTTTTTAAAAAATAAAAAGTAAAAAAAAAGTGTTTAATCTGTTTAATCAGTTTTATATCAAACAGAGAAGTAAAGATATTCAAGGTTTTATGTTCTTCTCATCCATTTGTCTTGTCTGTATCCACTGAATTTCTGTGTTGCACTAAATGTCATCTTTAGGAAGTGAAGATATGATCCTGATTTTCTCATGTTGCTTGCTTCTCGTAGTAGGATGACATGTGATGCTTAGAACCATGGAGGTCGCAAGCTACTCTCAAGTAAAGGGGGCAGGGTGAGAAGTCAGCATAACCTTATATTGGGCAGTATCCTATGTTTATGCTCAGTCATAAAGCAGTGGTTATTTTTTTTCTGACTTGATTTTATATGCTTGCTTCTTGAGTTAGTCATGACTGTGTAGCACAGTTGACTGGGCTTGACATACCTACACAACTTGGAGAGCGATAGTTGTGAATTAATGGAGTGGTAGACAGTAAACACTTGCAAACTATGTTAAGATTCCTTAAGGAAGCAATAATCAGATTCTACAAATGCTATGTGTGAAGGTCCACCTGTCTTGTATATTCTATTCCCTATGGCTTGCTGTGACCTCAGGGACTGTTCACAGTGCAGTTTATGAGCACAGTAACCCTCAATTCTTAGTGTTGAGTGGGAAGAGGAAGAAAAATCCCTGCAAGCCAAACGAAAAAAACATGGTGTTTTTGCTTGAAGAAGTTGGAAGATCTTCAGACATAATGAATTACCCTTGTCAATCTGATGCTTGCTCAGCTTCTTCACCTCAAGGAATGTATGTGGTACAGACATCACTTTAACCACTAAGTGAATCAGATATTTATAAAAATTGTTGTTAGGTTTATGTGGATTTGAATGTATAGATACGAACATGGTGGACTTTTGTTGTTGTAACATGGCCTTTTGTTGCCTTACTTACATTATGCTAGTACATTTTTAAGGCAGTTGCGAAATGTACTTGCTGAAAGTGGTTTCTATCTGTTAAGTATTTTCTCTGTACAGGCCATCTAGAAATGGTGAGATTCTTGTTGGAAGCTGGTGCAGACCAGGAACATAAGACTGATGAAATGCACACTGCTCTCATGGAGGCTTGCATGGTAAGAGAACACACACTTCTGTTGGTGAGGCGAATCTATTATTTTTTTACTTCCAGGAGATGAACAAAGTGATTCTTTTTGGCCTGTTTTAGGCACAGAACCTAACTTTGTGTTTTGGTTCTGTGGACGTAATGATTCTTCAGCAGATGATGAAGTTGGGGATAACTGGTTGAAATATGATCTTGCTAAGATAGTAAAATGAAATTTCTTGTTTTAATAGCTAACAAAGTAGTTAAATTTCTGAGACAATGGGAGATGGCTGTGAACTCCTCTTTTGAATAGTGAAGTTTATGTTTATGCGACTGCAGTCTAATTTTTTCGGAAGTAACAGAAGTCAACAAGTAAGGCTGTGCTGTGCTCATTGTCTTCGAGCAGCTTCATATAAACTACATCTTCCGTTGTTACATCGTTTACTTTTGGCTTTTTGTCCCTCTGGTAATCATGGAAGCATGGTTTGATAAGAGAGTTTTGTGAACCTCAGTTTAGAAAAAATCATTAATATATGGTGACCCCATGTAAATACTAGTTACTTATTTAAACAAAACCTTTTCTTCAATTCTGTCAGCTTCTGGGAGAGCAACTTTGAGTTTATTATGTGCTAAGCCTTTCTATAGCAATGTCCAAATGAAATAACATAAAGCAAATTTTGCAGTGACTTTGGATGTTTTTATAATATGCACTAAACATAAGAAAATAATCTTCTTGTAACCTGGCTTTTTGGAAGCATTTAACATAACTATACCATGTTTAAGAAGTTTGTAAGCAAAGTTCTTGTCTTTTCATACTGGTTGTTACGTTTAGGTGTGTGGCTTGATTTGATTTGGTTCGCCTAGCCACTTGCTCCTGGAAAGCAGGATCAGAGGCTTTTTGGGGAGCAGCTAGTAAACAGAAGGGGATACTTATTAAAAACCTCAATTAATATCTGTGATGCTTGTCTGTTAATCTGAAGCCATCTATTTTCTGCTCCATTTTACATTTGTTCTTTTATAAAACTTTGAAAATCTTGAGGCAAAATATGATTTTTAGCTAATTTCTTGCGGTGCAATGCACAGACTTGTGAAACTATCGCTGTAAGAGGTTATGCATGTGTACATTTCGGTGCTGAAATGGCATAACTGATGCCCAGTTAAGGTGATTTCAAGCTTTTGTGGTGGAGGAAAAAATTGCTATATCCGCAGTCGGTGTTTATATAAGCTACTAGTAAGCTGAATAACTGTATTTCTAATGTGTTTTTCTCATTGTAAACTTTGTGTACTGTCATGACTGTGACTATGGAAGAATGCCACAAATATTTCTTTATAATTTACTTAGTTTTCCTTTTCCTGAAATTACACCACTTAGGATTCTAAATTCACCCACAGCTATGCCTGTTGCAGGAAGGTAATGGCTTCAAATGGGGTGATCATTAAGTAACAGTGATAGTTCTCCAGAGGTCATTAGAAAGAGAGGTGTGCAGATTAACAAGTCTTCTGTTTTTTCTTACTCTCGAGATATTAATAAGCTTACTGTTTGGTTATGGCAGAGGAGAAAAAGCCTTGGTCTCCTTTATTTCTGCAGAAAACAGTTCTCATAATTGACTGAGAGGTGGTTGGTATTATCAGTATACCTTCACTTATATTTGAGAGAGCAACCCTTTTTGGCAGTTCTTAAAAAGGTAACAATCTGAAATACAGCAGAGGTTTCTCATATGGGAAGCAGAAACAGTCACTGCTTTTCAGTAACTGAAGAAAGCTACCCCCTCTAGGATGGCATTGAAGTTCAGTACATGTTTGAGAATTTCCTGTGACAGCACTTACATTGCAAGCCGTGAGACTGCATGGACCTTGTCATACAAGGCATTCAGAAGGACTTTGGTCCAGCAGCTTTTTTTTTTTGCAGACACCAGTAATGGTTTAATGTAAATGAGTTGCTGAGCTGTATGAGTTGTCTTGTGGGAACAAAAAGCAGGTTTGTCTACTTTGCACTTACTTAAGTAATATAGCATTCTCCAGTGAGTGTTAAGTACTGATTGCACACACCAGTTGGTCTTTAAAATGTGCCTGGTGTACTTGTGGAGATTGGTCATACAACCTTATGTAATCAAAAAGCAGTTTTTAGGGGTTTTTTTCAGGTATTTCAGAGAAACCAAAAACAGCACCTTCCTATTGCAAGGTTTGTTGGAACACAGATAAAATTTCCTTGCGTGATTAATCACCAGTAGTTATTTTTAAGGCTGCCTGGCCTACATAAGAAACTTTGAAGCGTATCCTTATACTGCTGTACACTGTGATTTAGCTAAATCAGTTGGGAATGATTAGTGAGCTGTTTTGCCAGAGCCTGATGGTTGAGGCACATCTCAGCATTTCCCTGAGGAAAGATTCTTTATGGAGTCTTGGAGTTTTTCCCTAAAATAGTGTTGTCATTTCATGTCGAAAAGCGAGTACGTCCTAGTTTACGTCCTAGATCTTTTTCTGGGAGAAAATCCTACTGTGCTCCCTGAATATTGTAAGATTCAGCCAATGAAGTTTGAAAATGTCAGATGCACTTACATATTTAGTCTGAGAAAGAGCTCTTAAGGTTGTGGTTTGTAGCTTGATGAGGATGATGCTGGCTGTGGCTTGCTGTGGCTTGGTGCAGGCAGCAAATTACTTCAGTTTGCTGTCTCTTATTAGTTAACCTGAGATCAAGATGTACTTAGCTTGTTCAGCAACAGTCTTGAGAGAGCTTTGTGTTGGTATGAGCTGGTAAGAGCTGCTGCTTTTCTGATGTCACCCTCCTGTTGTTTGTCAGAATTTTCCCTCCGTAGTTACTCCAAGTTTGAATGATCCCCATTTCCTCATGGAGAAAGCCAGCTTGGAGAGTTTGTGTGTCTGTGTTGTCACTGGACTGCAGTGACCACGCTGATCTTTGTTATCAAACTGCCATTCAGTTGTTTTCGTTTGTATGCCGCTGTCAGGACTCCAGTGCAAACATATAGCTAAATAGCTGTTTCAACAGGTTCCTCAATCTGTGGCATACTAAAAACATGGCAATACTCTCTTTGGTAGTTTAACAGCGTAAGAGTACCTAGAAATCTCTGCTGAGGGATGGTTATAGTTGAGGTGGCTATTGAGATTTATGGGGATCCTCTGACAAATTGATTTGTTTTCTCCTTGGAGGGAGAAAGGGAGTCCTGACTGTGCTGTAAGACTGCAGAAAGTGAAATAGTTCTACGAGAGCCAAGAGACAAGCAGTGTAGTTGTGCGCAGCTTCTTAATACAGTGAGGAAGCAAAATTGTTAAGCAGTTTCCTTCCCCAAAAGCTGGGAACTCGAAAAGTAAATACTCTGAGACACTATCAGTCCTCATGGAGGTGAAGACAAACTATTCCTGACATAGCCTGGTTTTGGTTATGAAAATACGCTGTCTATAACAAATAATGTAAATGCATGTTGAATCTAAAAATTCTCTTTACTAATTGTGTAGCCTAGACATGGAGTGACCTGTTGGCAGTGTTAAGTCTTTGTAGTCGTTCGACAGAACATGACAACTTGTTCTCATGTCCAAATAAAAAGATTTTCGATTGGGATTCTTTCAGTACTCCTTTATCTAGTATAGCACGTGTACTGTTAAAATAAATTTATCGAAAGAACATAAATGCCTTTGTTAGCTTTTTTCCTAAGATTTTTTTATCCTTAGTTCTAAGTTTAACAGTCCTCAGTTTAATCTGCATTCTTCAGTGAAGATGAATACTGAATATTTTTGGATTTCAGTAGTAGAATTCTGGCTTGTGGATAAGGCAAGCTTTCAAAATAACATCAAGATCTGTCTCAGTTTGTCTTTTTTGTTGTTTTTTCTCCAACTAAACTGATAAGCAATTAAACTTAAGTCTTCTGTGAAACTGACAGATACTCACAATATTGCTTTTATTTATTAGTTTATTTGTTTATTTTGAAAAGGCATATTCAGTAAAACCAAGTTCTTCCAGTCCCTGATCAATAGTAGACTTTTAGCCTTTATCCAAATATTTGAGAAAACTCGAAAGGAAGCTTTTGTTATATTTTTGGATTTCCTTGCTTGTTGCTCTTCTGTTACTTCTGATGGAATTTGAGTTGGTGAGTTCTTTAAGATTTGGAAAAGAGCAGCTCATTTTGGTCTCGATTTCTTGACTTTTTTTTTCTGTTTGAATTCCTAGGATGGCCATGTGGAAGTGGCAAGATTACTGCTTGACAGTGGAGCTCAGGTGAACATGCCTGCTGACTCCTTTGAGTCTCCATTGACGTTGGCAGCTTGTGGAGGGCATGTTGAACTGGCAGCTTTGTTGATTGAACGTGGAGCTAACTTGGAAGAGGTAAACGATGAAGGATACACACCGCTAATGGAAGCAGCTAGAGAAGGCCATGAAGAGATGGTGGCACTACTGCTTGGCCAAGGTAGTATTGGGGTGCTTTCCAAGGGGTGTAATTCAACAAGCATCTGTGTATATTTTTTTCTTTAAGTTATTACTAAATTATGGTTATTTTCTTCTCTTGAACAACTGAACAAGCCATCACCCCCTTTCAAATAAATTGGCAGTTTAGCAAAATGTTTTTTATCTTACTGAAGTGATTATTCTGAATTGGTCTTCACAACAGCTTTGCATTTTTCAAACAGATGTGTTATACTGAACAGTTGATAAGAATAACTTGCACTCTGCAAGATGTCCTTGATGTATCTTCAGATTGTTTTGTTACTGAAAAGCTGTGGAGAAGTGCTTTGAGGTTCTCAGGGATTCTCAAGTAGTTAAAGAAAACAGATTTGATATACCATGATTTTAGAGGAATACTTCAGCTGTTGTAGAGATGAGATATAGTAAGCAAATTGTGCATTAAGAAATGTTTTAGTCTGCTGATACTGTTTGCAGTAACTTGTGTTGATTGGCTATTTTTTGAAGGAGCGAACATCAATGCTCAAACAGAAGAGACGCAAGAAACTGCTCTAACTCTGGCTTGCTGTGGAGGCTTTTTGGAGGTTGCTGATTTCCTTATTAAAGCAGGGGCAGATATAGAACTTGGATGTTCAACACCTTTGATGGAGGCTGCTCAAGAGGGTCATTTGGAGTTGGTTAAATATTTATTAGCTGCAGGTATGGAATAATTCTGTTAATTTTTTTTTTGTAGACTTAATGAATCCTTACAGGAAAAATCTGTTCCACGTTCATTATACTTCTGGTTAGCAGCTTCTGTAAGTTGATTGTAGATGCTTGTGGAATCTTAAATAGCATACTGGTTGAAACTTAATTTAACTTTTGTAGGCTGAGTTGATGTACGTTTCCTTGGAACTGGGGTCCTAGGGCTTTTCTTTTTAACCCCCTAGCGTATGGCTAAATTATTAAATAATTTCATAGCTGTTGTAATTGAGAGGAGGAAGCTAACCGTGCTACCTGATCTTGTAAAAGATCATAAAGAGAATTGCATATTTTCTGTAATGAACTCCACAAAGCCTACATGCTTGTTAATACTGTTTTAGGGGCTAATGTGCATGCAACAACAGCAACAGGTGATACAGCACTGACATACGCGTGTGAAAATGGCCATACTGATGTAGCAGATGTCTTACTTCAGGCAGGTGCAGATCTGGTAAGTAATTTCCTTCTTAAAAATTGTAAAAAGGAAATACCATGATGAATATGTTTATTTTCATGTTGACTTCTGAAAACTTTCTAACCTTTTTTGTTTTAACTAAGTAAGAACTAGTGATGGTATTCTGATAGCTTTGAGACTGTTCTGTTATCTGAGAATGCCTTGGTCACAAGGAATACTTTGGCAGTTGATGTCTGAAGCATTTTCATGCCTTTGCGGTTGTACGTGCAGGAAACCAGGAGGTTCTGTTCTTTTTATCATGTGCAGTGCAGCTCTGAGTTGCTGAGCTGGTTATGGTTTAATACTTACATTTGAAATATGTTCTGTTCCCTAAGCAGCAGACAGTTGACAATTTTGCTCTTCTAGTGAGATCTATTTGGTGTACTGTCAGTTTATTTTTTGCACTTGGGCCAGCTTGTACACCAGTAGGTTATTGAAAAGTGAAATTAAGCATGAGAAAACACTTTTTTTTTTTAATTTATAGTAACCATTCTGTGCTTGGAAGCTTCTTATCCAGGATTCTTATACCTGTACAAAGGGGGGTAGATATTCTCATCTGTCTGCAAGATATACCATATTGCAGTATTGTTAAAAATTTAGTGTCTGTAGGCTGTCAATCTGCTAAACAGAAATCTTCCATGCCTAATGTTTTCCAATTCAAAAAAACAAAATTTAATTATGTCCTTTTGCATGTGATGCTTCTGAATTTTGAATACAAACTCTTAATTTGCTCTAGGAGCATGAATCAGAAGGTGGAAGAACTCCTCTTATGAAAGCTGCAAGGGCAGGTCATGTTTGCACTGTTCAGTTCCTGATTAGCAAAGGTGAGTATTGCATGAAGGTTGCTTGTTCTGGCTAACAGAGCTGCCCTAACTTAAGGGCATATGTCAGTGCTAGTACTATGGATTTGATTCACATATTTTACGTATTTCAGTGATTCTCACACATAATGGTCACCGCAGGTTTCTGGAGAGATTAGTGGAAATTTTGAAGAACTCTTAAAAATAGTTATTCCATTCTCTAATTCCTAGTAATACGCTAGTGGTTACTCAGTGTCTCTGCTCTTGGTGCAGCTTTTGAACACTGTATTTTTTTTTTAAGAAGTTAAATTTCAAGTGCGTGTTTGTTTCAACATTTATCACTTAATGCTGTATTATCACCAGTGTCAGCTGCATCCTGATGTTACTGTTGAATGCATATAATTCAGACCTCAGAACTCAAGTTTTTTCTTAGCAACAGTTTTTCTCATACCTTGTGTGGAGTTCCTAGGGCTTCCAGTATGGAAAGAGACAGAGCTGCAACTAGTCTGTTTTCTGCTGACTAGTTAAAGTAATGCATTAAGTCAATTTGTAGAAAGAAGCATCACTGGAAATAACTGCTGACAAAGTTAAAAGCCAGTACATTCTCCTACTGTGTGAAGTTTAATACATGTAAATGTAGCCATCAGAACAAGGGGTTTGAGTGCTAATGCAGATAGTTTTGCTATTCTTCTTGGAGGTACCTGTAGTAAGGGTCGAATTCTGAAGCTGTTACCTCATGAGACAGATGTTGATTCAGTGGCTGTATGAGTTTAAATGGATTTCTGATGGTAGTCTGGCTTCAGTTTTAATGCATCAGTTGCAAGACCGCAGTCAAGGAGAAAACATTTTTATTTTGTCTTTTTTTTTCCCCCCCCAACTCCTTAAGTAATCTTTGCTCTCTCTTTTCCAAGGAGCAAATGTGAACAGGACTACTGCTAACAATGATCATACAGTGTTGTCGCTGGCCTGTGCTGGAGGTCATCTGGCAGTTGTGGAGTTACTGCTAGCTCATGGTGCTGATCCTACACACAGATTGAAGGTTTGTCACTCAACTGCCTTATTTTCTTCTGAGTGAGTGAACAGCTTTGTGGTGCTTAACTCCCTGCCGGTTTAAGTCAAAACACGTTTGTAAGGTCATAGTAGAAGGAAAACAAAACAAAAAAAAACCTGATGTATTTTTCAGTTATTGGGTATTTTTTATACAGTTTTTAAGTTTAATTGTGTACTTGCTGCAGTTAGAATATTTATTAAGTCTTCATGTATTTTGTTGGATCTGTCAAAATGTTTCAACATTGTCATGTTTTGATTATACTCTGTTCTAATACTGTGATCTTTGTCTCTTCAGGATGGATCAACTATGTTAATAGAGGCAGCAAAGGGTGGTCATACCAGTGTGGTTTGTTACCTTCTAGACTACCCAAACAACTTGCTTTCTGCTCCTCCACCTGATGCTACTCAGCTGACCCCACCATCCCATGATTTAAATAGGGTAAGATTTAAGGACTAGTGGTTTGATTTGTGGGGCTTCATTTGCATTTCTTCTTGCAGTTTAGTCAAAGTGGAAGTACATAAAAGAGTCAGGCATGACATTTCTTACACTTCTGAACTGTAGGAAACACATTGAAAATTGGAGCTGTTGTAAAGATGATGAAGGTTCTCTGAGAATTGCTGTGTAGTTCTTTTGTTCCTCTACAAAGATTATTAGAAAAAAAAGGAAAAGCCAGCAACTCAAGTCAGCTTTAGTGAAGCTGTTCTTCAGAATTGCATTTGTAGCCTGTTGTGGCTTGTATTTGCTTTACCAGGGTGTAGTACTGTACCATACAGAGATGAGTGTTCTTATCCAAGTTATTTCTTAGGTTACCAATTCAAAGCATGTAGAAGCTAGGTGATCTCAAATTGTTAACTGTTGAACTCAGCATATTTATAATGTCTTAAATGTTGTTAGTCACCACAAACGTCTGCTTTTCTAACAGGTTTTGTTTACCTTCTATTGAACTATCACTAGATTGGAGTATGAGAAAAATAATCTATTAGTATCCAACATTTTAGGCTCCTCGTGTACCAGTGCAGGCGCTGCCTATGGTCGTCCCACCCCAGGAGCCTGACAAACCCCCTGCTAATGTCGCCACAACCCTTCCCATCAGAAATAAAGGTCAGTTTTAGTTCTGGAGCTTATTTTTTTAACATCCTTTAGAAGATTTAGGGGTGCACTTATAGCCAAGTAGTTCCTATGAAAAGTGTTAATGGATCCAGGATTTTTTTTTTTAGGGCTGCTTATACGCTAGGTATGAACTCAGTCATCTAACCCTGTAATCACAAAGTGTCAAGAAATCTGCCTAAGTAAAAGCATTAAGATATGTATTAGTCTGACATACTGGACTGATGCAGAATGTCACCCAGAACTGTTCAGTTCCATATTGTAGTTGATTGGGTAACTTGTGTTTTCTCAGGATAGTAGTCTTGGAGTGGGTTGGACTAATTTGACTGAAGGCGGAATTTCTTGTGCTATAAAATATTTAGTCTGATGTGGCTCAGGTCCTTCTAGGGCTTAATTTGCATCTATTTTGAGGATCACCTTTTTGAGAGTTTACACTTTCTGTACTTCAGCAGTCTCTTCCAAAACACTTTTTTTTTTTTTTTTTTAAATCAAGGATCAGCTATAGTGCAAATACAGGCGTGCATGTTATAAAATTAATACTGTGTGTACACTTGTATTGTTCTGGAAATACAGCAAGGATCGCTGGAAGAAACTGGGTACCACCACTGGCTCAAAACCTCAGTTTTCATTTACCTTTCACCCTTCAAAATTAACAGATTGTTCTTTCTCCAACTGGTATGGCAGACCATGTCAGCTGTATTACCGTGGACTTCTTCATAAAAGATGTATTGGATTAGTCCATCGCTCGTTCTTGCAGGAAGGCTGAATTATTTGCCTTGCCTGGGCAGAGAGCTGAGTTTTGACACATGCAAAATCGTGTCTGCTATGGCTAACATGTAGTTGCTAAACATACCCTGTTAGATCATGTTAAATATAAATGACTATCCTAGGTTCTAGCACTGTTTGTCAACTGAGCAAAGCTGGATACCTGTAGCGAAAGGATTCAGTATTCCTAGAAAGTATAGTACTTCCTAAAATGTACCACACTGCTCAAAAAACTGGTGACCTAGAAAAAAGATGTTTTTGCATCACTTTTGCTGTGCTTCAGGGCTGTAACGGCACATTTGTCTTAACACGATACCAGTTCCAAAAGATCAAGTGAAGAGACAGCATGTTCTACCCTTTTGTTTTCATTTTTCTCATAGCAGCACTTGATAACAGCAGCTCTTGAGACAATCGCTTCATTTGGCAAAAGTATAACGATAGTTGGATTAAATATTTCAACGTAGCACAGGGGTTATTTGGAATGTATGTGCAGTAAACTGTACTGTTAATTTGCGATCTGACTGCTGTGTTAAAATTGATAGTGAAAGATACAGTTTCCATTGAGGGCCATGCAAGTACTTTCTGACCTTCTGTGGGTGCTGTGTCTCGGTGCATTTAGCATCCCAACAGTAGCTCTATAATGAGGATGCCATTCATATGCACTTCCATTGGTTCTGAGGGGGTTTCTTTTTCACACAGCTGCTTCTAAACAAAAGTCCAGCAGTCATTTGCCAGCAAACAACCAGGATGTACAGGGTTACATCACCAATCAGTCTCCAGAGAGCATTGTAGAAGAGGCTCAGGGCAAGTTGACAGAGCTGGAGCAGAGGATAAAAGAAGCCATAGAGAAGAATGCTCAGCTGCAGTCCTTGGAATTGGCACACGCTGACCAGCTCACCAAAGAGAAGATTGAGGAGCTGAACAAAACGAGAGAGGAACAAATTCAGAAGAAACAAAAGATTTTGGAGGAACTGCAGAAAGTGGAACGAGAGTTACAGCTGAAAACTCAGCAGCAGCTGAAAAAGCAATATCTAGAGGTAAAAGCGCAAAGAATTCAGCTCCAGCAGCAGCAGCAGCAGCAGTCTTGCCAACACCTGGGACTTCTGACCCCTGTTGGGGTAGGAGAGCAACTCTCAGAGGGAGACTATGCACGATTACAGCAAGTGGACCCCGTCTTGCTTAAAGATGATCCTCAGCAAGCTGCTGCACAGACGGGTTTTGCACCAATTCAGCCTCTGGCGATGCCACAAGCTTTGCCTCTGGCAGCAGGTTCCTTACCTCCAGGGTCCATCGCAAATCTTACAGAACTGCAAGGTGTTATAGTTGGACAGCCAGTATTGGGCCAAGCACAACTAGCAGGGCTGGGGCAAGGAATACTGACAGAAACACAGCAAGGGTTAATGGTAGCCAGCCCTGCTCAGACGCTCAATGACACGCTGGATGACATCATGGCAGGTGGGTTTATATTGTTATGAGCAGGTATAATATTTGCTTAACCAGTTGAGGGTATGTCAGCTTTTTTTGTGTGTGCGTGTGTGTTTATGTATTCCTGCTAGCTCTACAGCAAAACCAATAGCCTGTTTCCTGTGTTAAGGATCTCAGAGAATTAGTTTTAACTTCTCAATTTGCAGCCTTGCCTTTCTTTTTTTGTGCTATACTGGTGCCTTTTTGACAGGTTGGTATGTCAGAAGTTGCGTTTTTAACATTTTCTAGTTTGGGAGGGTTATGCTCGAGATTAACAGCTGTATTGAAGTCTGCATGTAGCTTAGGAGCAACATGATGACAGTACTGTTTGTTTTCACTCTAAGCTAGTTAACTGAGAACTGTCTTGGAGCACTCAGAGCAGGCTTTGAGCAACTACGGCACCACATTAAGCCTACAACTTGTAATGGACCGGTAGGCTTCTCTGCTAATTGAAAGGTGCTTTGTTGGCCCTGAGTAGTGAACCATTAGGAAACATTTACTTGAGAAAAAAGAAAGACAGTACTCATATGTTTGCTGTTGGCTGCTTATTTTTCAAAGTACATTCATGATGAAAGCTGCTGCTTCTCCAGTTAAAGACAAATTCAGTACCACCAAGCTTTTCTAAATTACTTTGGAGATTGCTTGGATGTTGAGTCAGTACTTTAAGGCCTTAAGAGTAACTGTTAAAGAAATGAAATAGGCTTTCAGTACCATAGGGAATGTGAGCTGCTAGCGATGATTTCCTTTATGCATGCTTCATTTGCATGTCCCTGTTCATGTTAAAGTAATAGCAGAAATACTCATTCTGAGTACTCAACCCAAATTCAGATGAACTGTTAAGGAATATTTCCTTTGACTTAAAAACTCACTGAGATTTTTTTGGGAAACAGATGAATGTTTATTTTTAAAGTGTTGTCTACCTTGATAATCCTTCTTTGTAAGGAGACTGTAGGACTAACACACTGTGCTAGGGTGTGAACTGGAGGATGGGCAGGTCTTGAACGTCTTAGTCCAAAGGTGCTGAGGAGTGAAGATTTTCCTGCATGTACTGCAGAAGGAATGAAGTGTGGTGCACAATGAGTAGTGGATTTGGTAATTGTATGAAACACCAAATGGTGTTTGTTTGATACAATCAGAATGATGCTTTTCAAGTTGTGGCTAAAATTAGACTTCTAATGAGTAACCCGATGTTCAGGCAAAGCCTCCTATAAGATTACTGAAACTTAGGGGAGCTACAGAGGTTCTCTTCTGAAAACCTAGTGTTAGAGTTTAAGCCTAGGCACAGGGATTGAAAGCTGTTAGCAAATAAATATCTGACTGGAAACGTGGGAAGGTAGATAAAACTACTTGCACTGTGGTAGTTTGCACTGATGGTACTGGGATACCTACCAGTACCAGCTACTTGATTCCTTAGAGACAGTAAATACTGCTTGTAGTTATGTGTGAAGAACGAGAGCAGTACACTTTCTGTTTAAGTGTAACATAGACTTTAATTTGGAGTACACGTGCTATGTGTTTAAATGCATATAACATTTTGAGGATCTGTGATTTTTTTTAGGTCAGCTGGTGCATACCCAAATGCTTGTTTGTGCCTTTTGTGAAGGTCAGATATTTCTAATGTACATTTGAGTGAATAATTTTAATCTCCTTAGTCCCAGTACTTAGTACGTGCATGCACACATGCAATTGAAAATGAGATCTAAATTGTTTTCTGACAGGTGTTTGTGGTAATCCTGTTAGAAGTTGTACACATGCAGTTTCACCTCAAGTCTGTCAAATGGCTTATTTTAAAGTGAGCACATACAGGCTTGACTATACAACTCTAGAAACTTGATTTCACACATCAGATTTTAGTGTGGAGGTGAAATGGGCTCAGTGTTACACACAATGTTTAGGAGGCAGCTAAATCTTTCTGTAGCCTTCTATACTGCTTCAGTGGGAAACCTGTGGAGTATTCCCATAGGTACAAAGCCTTGTTTGCAGCACTAGGTGAATTCACACTGATTACAAAAGCAAAGCTTTTTTTTTCTCTGATTGCATAAACTTGATCTAGTGTTCATCTTTGTGCATAATTATTTGCAAATTATTAGCTTAATTCTCCAGTTTTAAGTACTTGTTTAATCAAGTCACGTGTGCAAATGCTGG
This sequence comes from Odontophorus gujanensis, assembly GCA_013399175.1. Lineage (NCBI taxonomy): Eukaryota > Metazoa > Chordata > Aves > Galliformes > Odontophoridae > Odontophorus > Odontophorus gujanensis. Next base: position 513,969 of record VXAB01004659.1, on the reverse strand, counting down.
TGTTAGAGGCAGGGATAAGATAGTGTTGCTGCAGTAGTCAAGTGCTTAGTTGTTAGATCACCTCTGTAATATTAAAAGCGTGATTCCTTGTTGCTTGAGAAGCTCGGTGGTTTATCAGTACTCTACAGGCTTTACCTGGGAACACAGAATATACTGACTTAGGGGTTCTGAGATGGTGGCTTCATGTTCTTAGTGTCTGGGTTTTTTTTGTTCATTTTATTTGGAAAGAAACAGAACAAGTTGGAAAAGTGAATATTTTCCTCCTGAAACTGATGACGAGCAAGGGGTTTGCTCTTCTACTTCACATGTCATTTGCTTGCAGAGAGTCTGGCAAATAGAAGTATGTTGACCATGGAGAAGGGTTAGTTAGGAAATTCTTCAGTGAAAACACAGCAAATGTTAAAACGATGCGCAAAGGATTTAAAAAAAAAAATCCTTGTTTTTAATGATAAACTTCTGTTAAGGTGCATGGTTGTTTTTGAAGGAGTGTAGTGCAAGGTACTGTGCCTGGGTTGTGGCAACGCCTGCTATCAGTACAAGCTGGGGGACAAAACAGTAGAGACAGTCCTGCTGAAAAAGACTTGGTGTTACGGATGAATGGCATACTGGACGTGAGCCAGCAGTGTGCCTTCACAGCCCAGAAAACCATCCGTATCCTGGGCTACATCAAAAGAAGCATGATCAGCAGGTCAAGGGATGTGAGACCTCACCTGGAGAACTGAATCCATATGTGGAGTCCTCAGTACTGGAGAAACATAGTCCTGTTGGATTGCCTCCAGAGGAATGCCACAAAAAATGATCCCAGAGATTGAACCCCTCCCCTGTGAGGACGGGCTGAGAACTGGGGCTGTTCAGCCTGGAGAGGAGAATGCTCCAGGAAGACCTGAGAGCAGCCTTTCGGGACTATAAGGGACAGGCTCTTTAGCAGGGTCTGGTGTGGTAGGACAAGGGGAATGGCTTCACACTAAAAAAAGGGGAGATCTAGGTTGGTTGTAAGGAAAAAAATGCTTTTGTTGTTGTTTTGTTTTTGGTTTTTTTTTTTTTACAATAAGGGTATTTGAAATACAGGATCAGGTTGCCCAGAGCGATGGTGGATGCCCCATCCCTGGAGACATTCAAGGTCAGGCTGGATGGGGCTCTGAGCTACCTGATGCAGCTGTAGGTGTTGCTGCCTTTGCAGGAAAGTTGGACCAGATGGCCTTTAGAGGTCTCTTCCAACTCATACAACTCTATATTCTATATCCAGTAGCAAAAACTCACAAAAAAAAAATTCAGGAGCCCTGAAGCACTTGCTATTGTAATCTCTGGAAACTACCTTCTGTGTTCTGTCAGTTATAACTAACCAAATTAATACATGGGAATCACATAAACTGTAAGTTGCATCGTGGTGTTAATAAGATTGGTAGCTGATACTGTACTGAACCAAAGCACAGACACACTTGAAATACTTTGTGACTTAGTGATGAAGACGTGCTATACAGTAAATGTGCTGTAACATTGAAGGCAAACTGGTTTAGCTGTTTATTAACTTAGATTAAACTCACTGGTTACTCTCTTTCACTGCGCAAGACTAGTAAAACCTTTTGACTTGCTGAGTCCAAACAAATATTAGGAGTTTTCAGTAAAGATTTTGTTTGTTGTTGTTGGTACATTCATCAAAAAGTTGAACTCTGCACAGATGATGTTTCAAGAAACATTCAAAATAGTTAGCCATAAAAAGTATTATCTTGTCTCAGTGAGTACTTCAGGGTTATGAACTGCATTCATCTTTGTGTTATTGCTGAAGCACATTTGAGATGGATATAACATGAGAACTGTAAGTCAACAGACATGCTGATGGACTCTTCCGTTATCATTCATAAAACCATTCATATATGATTTGTATGATTTGTGGGAAGAGACGTTGGCTTTTAAATATGTCTTTCCCCCTTGCCTTCCGAGACTTTTTCAATTAACTTGATTTTTAGTTCATGTTTTCATTTTTAAAAACGAACATTTAATAGTACTGCTGTAATCCAGTGTGTGTTCCTCAGTCCCAGTGTCAGGGCTGCAGCAGGAATCCTTAGCAAACGCCATGTTTGACTGCAGCAGGGTAAACTTCTTTCACATCTGGATTATTTGGTGATCGTGCTTTTATATCATCTGATTTAAGCCAATGTAGTTAGTTTCCAATCGATTTTAACGTCTTTCTCTGGTCTGTTTAAACCAGATGGGAGTGCTGAGAATCACAATTATGTTTGTTTTTTTCTTAAGTATTCCATTAGTGTTTTACCATGATTGAGCTTTTTTCCTTGAATTCGGAGAAAGAAGGTAAACTTGCTATTTTTTTTTCCAAAATTATTCGTTATGACTGTGCGTGTAAAGATGGGAGCAGGAGTTCAAACACATTCTTATCATTCTCTATGAAACAAATTGGTTGTTACATTATTAGGTTATATCTCTTTACAGCAAGAATAAGGGGTGAGATGAGGCCAAAGTAGACCTTCGCTGGAAGTTATTAGATTATAGCCCCTTGTTCTGTACAATGCAGAGCTCCCTTAGGCCACAGTTTTTGACCTTCTATCAAGAGCATTTTGTCTCAGCATCAACATATTCCTTTTAATTCATACCTAGTGTGATTTTTCTTGTAAGATGAGAGTAGCTTTCAAAAGCTGCTCCGATACAAAGATCAGCGCGACTTGTGACTTGATTAAGTCTTACATAGAAGGTGAAGCATACTTCTTATACTCTGAGTTGATGTTTTTGTTTCTTTTCAGTGGCATTTGTTAGCTTCTTTAATGATATTTATTATAGGAAGTCCAGGAAAGAAAGCAATAATGGACTAAAACCATAGCTGCTTTGCAGAGCAGTACACAGATTGGCATGTTATGATAAAACTTGCATGGCATCTGTTGAAAAAGTTACTCTTCGAACTAAACAGAGGAGCTAAATAAACATGACTGGTAACGTGGGATGTGGCCGATTACTAAATCTATTTGAACAATAAATGTGACATCAGAAGTTGGGGCGTTATTTCAATATTCCTTAAGATTACTCGGTGTAGTGTATTCAGTGAACATTGACAACGTGGAAATCGTATTTCCTTCATTTTGCAGCTAAAGGTCCTTTTGTGAACTTGACGGGAGTAACGTATAACCCTTCACTTCCTCCTTTGCTTATCACACATGATAAAGAATTTTTCTCCCCCCCTTTTTTTTTTTTTAACAAATCTTTAGGAAAAACATTAGATTCCTTTAAAGAAAAACAAATAGAAAAACTGGAGTTTCTTTCCCCCAAATGCTGTTGTAGCACCAAGTTCACTTGATACTTGTAACTATTATATTGATGAAATGAATTTCAGGGGTGTGTGACTTTGTGTCATGTCAGTATACTGTCATCAACTGTAAGGTATTATCTTCTGCTGCTTACCTTAACGTCTTTGACCAGAGTCTCTGCAAAATGGCTGTTAAGCTGCTTCTTCACTGGTTTCAACAAATTCTTCTGTGTGAGCAACCTGATGCTTGCTCTGCTGCTTTTCTGTGATGTTTGTGGGGGATTAGGGGAAAGTAGGTGGACTTCTATATGGGAGCCCTTAAGCTGGTTTAAGAAAAATTGCATACATAAATGTTGCTTCAACTTGTTCTGCAGTCCAGCTTCTCAAGGTATGGAATTCGTGGTGCAAATAATGACTTATTTGTAGGAAAGGTTGGAAAGGTTTTCAATATTAATATATATTAAATGTTTTGGGTTTTTTTGTGGCGAGCATCTAGAAAAGATGACAGTATGATATGTATTTGTTTGTCAATCTAATGTTGTAGTTACGAGGGTTCAAAAGGTGGATTAAATGTGTGGAGAAATGCACATTTCTGAATAATGAAATATTTGAGTTGTTCTTTCCCATTGTTGCTTTTACTAATTGAAATTATTCTGTTCAACAGCAGTGAGCGGAAGAGCATCTGCAATGTCAAACACTCCTACCCACAGCATTGCAACTTCTGTCTCCCAGCCTCAGACGCCAACTCCAAGTCCTATCATTTCTCCTTCAGCCATGCTGCCGATTTACCCTGCTATAGATATTGATGCCCAGGTGAGCCCTTCCACTGTCACTGCAGCACACGTGTGAAGCTATTTTGTTTCTGTATCCTGAATAATTCATTTATAGGAAACAGCTTTGTTGTATAATGAGACTTGATTAGCTGGTTTTAGAAAACCTGTATAAGTCTCTGGAGAGTTGCAGATGACTTTCCTCTGTGCTCTATCAGAACAAAAGAGAAGAGCCTTCCATCACTAAACATTTGTATTTCTCATTTCTTTAGTGAGTGAAAATGAGAAACAGGGTAGTAAAATTTAAATATTTTTGGGGGTTGACTTCTGAAAATGAGAACAAGGCTGAGAACTTCTTGTGTGCTTATTTTTCGCAGTTGTGCTTTGAGTTGTTGGCCACTGCCACCCCCCCCAGGACTTGGGGCTACCAAGTCATTGAAGGGGGGAAAAAAAAAAGTATTGCTTTGTATTTCTATTTGCATAGTTCTAGATTATACATAACGTGACCAAAATGACAGGGCTAAGATGCAAGCAACATGGAGATTAGAAGATGTGGATTATTGTAAACTACAACAAGAGATTATTGTAGACTAGGGAGAGAAGTCTCTGGGAAGCCACTTCTGTTTAGTTCAACTGCTTGTGGCAGTTGACTTGATTTCTGCTGAGACTGTGTGTGGGTCGAACTCTTCTGATACCCTCATGTGTCTCATTGCTTACTGGTAGACAGCAATGTGTGTCAGTACTGAGTTTGGTTGTCAACTACCCTCCATCATAATAGAGTAAAGCAAAACTAAAACTCACACTGAAATCAAATCTGCTCCTGAGGAATCTTTTTTAGTATCCCAACAGAGCAAACTAGAAATAGAATTCTGTTTCTGACTTGAACATGAACGAAAAATGAGGTGATCAGGAAACAGGTCTTAAGTTTTGATAGGTTTTTATTTTGTCATAGATGCAATTGTATTTGTGCTGTTATACAGCACAACAAAAGTTGTACTTGAATAAGTAAGAATTTACATTTCTAATGATTTCTTTTTCAGACTGAAAGTAATCATGACACAGCATTGACGCTTGCTTGTGCTGGTGGCCATGAAGAACTAGTACAAACACTGCTTGAGAGAGGAGCCAATATTGAACACAGGGACAAGAAAGGTAGCTATCTCACTGTGTCAATACAGACCCACTCTTGTCTTCCAGTGTAACACAGTAAATAAATATGCATTAAATACAGTTATTGCGTGAAGCTTTTATGTTTGCTTTCTTTGTGGTTTAACCATAAGTCATTTAATTTGAAGTTATGAATGTGAATTCTTCAAATGTGCTTTTTCATTCTAGGCTTTACTCCACTTATTTTGGCTGCTACAGCTGGCCACGTGGGTGTTGTTGAAATCTTACTTGATAATGGAGCTGATATCGAAGCCCAGTCAGAGAGAACCAAGGATACTCCCTTGTCCTTGGCTTGCTCAGGAGGGAGACAAGAGGTGAAGTATAAATTTAAGTCTTCAAGAGCAGGTTGTAGATTACATATTGTCTGGTTTTTATTTTATGGAACAGTGATGGTAACTAGATTCATAGTGCTGTTTCAGGATGATGTTAACCTCTTTGATGGTTGGGCTAGATGATCTTGTAGGTCCTTTCCAACCTAGTGTTTCTATGTTTGTGTATTTTTAAAAAAAAACATTTTTGAGGTTGTATATTGCAGTGTTTGATTAAAAACTCCCTTTTCCTGTTTCAGTAAGTTGGACCAGAGCTGTGAAACAGATCTCTTAACCCATGGCTAGTTACAGAGTTTTTACATGCTTAAATGGATGTGAATATGGAAGTGAATGGGATCAGTGTTCCTGTTGAGAAGCTAGAGTTCTCCATGAATCAGCTCCATATACGAGCCAAGAGGGTATTATAGTTGGTTCTACATAAAGTATGAGTACTGTAGATTGTTCTGGTGTCTGAGACTAAAAAACCCAACAAAATAGGAGACGTTTTTCAAACAATTGATCAGAAGTAATTGTAAAGGAAGTCTTCTTAAAGTTGTATGAAATACTGTGTTCTGTGCCTTGAGAAAGTCAGATGATAACTGTCATAACAAGTTTGAGATGCATAGTTCTGCAAGTGCTTTGGTTTGGTTTGCAGAGGCCACAGTGCAAACTGTATAATCTAGGGCAGGGTATTGCGGTATTTGAGAATGATTATTTCACATTGTTCTGGAGAAAATCTTAACGAAAACTTGTAGCTCTTCTGGGCTGATTTTCAGCCCCATTCAGATGTTGAATAGGGCAGAGGAGTGAATGGCAGCAGCTGCAAAGGGGTAGCTGCAAATGACAATTATGTGTTCTTTATTAAGGGGAAAAGACCAGCAATTTCATACAAGAAAAGTGAATTTTGATTCACTTTTTTTTTTACAGATTTGAGATATTTGTCTCAAACAATGTTTCTTGGGGAAATACATCCTGTTTTCTTGAATGGCTTTTGAGAAGTGCTTGGAAAACACTAGGCTTTGGGCAGTTGTGAAGATATCAGGGTGTACCTTCCTGCCCCAGTTTAGTTCTGGCAACATGTTTGTCCTGTGACTTCAAGGCAGAATGTTGTAATTGAAAAACTCTTGGCTTCAGCTGTGTGGGACCAATCTAAACATGTTTTATGCTTAGAAGCAGGAAGTTGAGACAATGAGACATTACTGTACTGGAGATAACTCAGTGAGTTTTCATCTCAGTGTTCCTTTTGACTCGTTTGGGCACAAAGTTCAGTTTCCCAACAAGTGTTCTGCATCAACTTCATTGCAGAAAGGAAAGTTCATGCACAACATAGTAACACTGGCAATTGCTTCAGTTGTAAAACAGTCTGTAAGGAGGACATAGTGTAAAAAATTTTTGTTGTTAATGTGATGCAACTTTTAATTTCTCTGGTGACTCCTGTGAGAGGTTTGTGTACAGTCTACAACAATCTGATGTTGTATTTATAAACAGAATAAAAAAAGTGTGGAGCTTCTTGGTTGCTCTTCAGCTTTGGTTTGAAAATGAGTTTTTAACTTGATAATGAACTGTAAGACTATTTTGTATGCTTCTTTTGCATTAAATCTATTTTCTGTAGTCTTAAAAATGGCTGAAATAACCAGAAAACTGGGATAAACTTGTTGCAGTTTGGTGTAAATCTTTTAGTCATGTCAGTGAGTGGTGGTAACTGATAAATGAGTTTCACCGTGGCTTTAGAATAGTAATTTTAGTCTCAGCTTTCACAGAGGCTAAGAGCATAGTGGAGGAAATGAACAAAATCACTGTCTTTGCGTTGGAAGATGTTAACAGTATGTTTTGGATTCTGAAAGCCTTGAATAGATTTCTATCAGATAGACTTATAAGTTTGGGAGAAAACCAGATGTTATTTTTTTAAAATACTACAGGTCGTGGAGTTGCTGCTAGCTCGAGGGGCAAACAAAGAGCACAGGAATGTTTCAGATTACACACCTTTAAGCCTTGCTGCTTCTGGTGGCTACGTGAACATTATCAAGATTCTACTAAATGCTGGGGCAGAAATCAATTCCAGGCAAGTTCCCTTTTCACTTATTCCTTGTGGTCTTTACTCTTTCCAAAAGGCTTTCTTGACAACTAAATTGAACAAGTTGGGTTATTTATTTATTACTTAAGCACAAGCCATGTAATTGTCTTATTTGTAGTAGACTTCAGGTAGGAAGGAAAAGGTTTTTTAACTATGCTTTTTCAGTGCTCCCTTCCAACTCCTTCTGTATGTTTTGATAACTTCTTCAATGTGTGGCAACAGGACGAGGGGAAATGGCCACAAACTGAAGTGTAGGAAGTTCCACATAAATGTGCGTGGGAAATTCTTCACAGTACAGTGACAGAGCACTGGCACAGCCTGCACAGAGAGGTGGTGGAGTCTCCTTCTCTGGAGACGTTCAAGACCCACCTGAACACCTACCTGTGCAACCTGGGCTAGGGAGCTGCTTTGGCAGGGGCGTTTAGAGATCCCTTCCAACCCCGATCCCTTCCAACCCCTACAATTTTGTGATTCTGCCATGCATCATACTATGTCAGTCCTCTTTGATTAAAGATTTTTAAATCACTTTTTCTTGCTCTGATTGGCCTGCTAGTTTGAAATTACTTCTGGGTTAAATAAAAAGTGTATGTTGGTTCCTTGCTGGTAGTTTAAGGAAAGATTTTTCTGTGCATTTGCATCTTGGCAACACCTCTTGCATACATTGAGTAGTTCAACCATGCATTGCACAAGTCAAATAAAGAGTTAAAGCAGAAATTAAACTCCTCGTAAGATATGCCTTTACATTTTACAGCATTTAAAGCTTGACATACCTGTTATCCTTTGAAATAGAAGTACTTGTCCAAAGCTGCTGACAAGAGCCTTCCATGGTTCCAATAGTAGCTGCTGTGTTTCTGACTTCCATCCTTGTTAAATACTCTATTTTCTCTGCTTTTGTTGCAGTTGTCTCATAAATGTGATTACAATTTTAACTTTTTTTTTTTTCAGAACTGGCAGCAAATTGGGCATTTCTCCCTTAATGTTGGCAGCCATGAATGGGCATACTGCAGCTGTCAAGTTATTACTGGACATGGGGTCTGATATAAATGCCCAGATAGAGACCAATAGAAATACAGCACTGACACTGGCTTGTTTCCAAGGGAGAACTGAAGTGGTTAGTCTGCTCCTTGATAGAAAAGCAAATGTGGAACATAGAGCTAAGGTAAGAAGCAAATTGGTCTCCAAAAAGAGATGCTTTCAAATTATGACTTATCATCTGATGGCTTTATTCCCTTTTATATGTGCCCCTTGGAAGCTAATTGGATGACTGAAGTTGATGCCTGCTTGTCAACAGTTTGTGGGCCATTTTGGTCTGGTTCCTTGACTACTGGAGTGGGGGACCCACAGACCCACGCCCCAGGAAAGAGGAAGGAGGAAAAGGGGGAGAGAGTAGGGAGATGGGCCTAAAAACAACACAGCAGCAACAATCTGAGGAGGAAAACTAATTTACTAAATAAGATATTGTCATGGTTTTGTGCTGCAGAATGCAAAACAATATTTATTGTCATTTAAAGAAAAGCAGTTCCTCAGAAGCTTTGTGTAATTTTCAGGTGTTTACAAGATCTGTTAACTTGAGAAAATGCAGGCATTTAATGAATTGAGAAAATCTGATTCTTGACCTAGGTTGTACTTAAGGTCTGATTTCTTTTGCTAGTCATAACTGCTTCTATCTACAGTGGTAACAGAACTGAAAGAAAATGTGTGATTTTTTTTGAATGTCTGTTAGAAGTTAACGTCTCCATTCACCTAGCTAGCTACTTTCTGGATGTTGCTGTGCAGCGTCTCTTAAGATTAGAAACAAAAGTTTGTTGTTATTTTGTTGGTTTTTTTTAGCAGTACTTAGGCTGGTCGTCAACTGTGTAAGGTTGACTATGCTATTTCTGAGATGCTGTGACATCAGCAGGCAAAGAGCCTTCCTTGGCACTGTGCAGCAGGATGCCTATTCATTGTGTTGTATTTCCTTTTCTGTCCTGGTGTATATTTTGTCCCCTTTGAAATAATGGTAATCTATTACAAAACTGGTCAGGTAGCAGGGGCTGTGTAGTAGAACTTGACATATGCTGCTGGATGTAGAAATTGGTCCTGGCTCTTAAGTGAGCCCAGCTCCCACTTCTTTCCAATCAATTGCTTGATTTTCCTGCATGTTCATCGTAGACTGGTCTCACACCATTAATGGAAGCTGCTTCTGGTGGATATGCTGAAGTGGGCAGGGTTCTGCTGGACAAAGGTGCAGATGTAAATGCTCCTCCAGTACCTTCCTCGAGAGACACAGCTTTAACCATTGCAGCAGACAAAGGGCACTACAAATTCTGTGAGCTTCTTATTAGCAGGTACTGTATTTTTGAAGGCGCTCTGCTTGAAGAAAAAGATCTTGAATATGGGCTTCTCTAATCTTTATGTTGCAACATGCGCTTATGTGATAGGGAATGGGAAGAGTTCTGTTAGACCATTAGTAATTACCTAATTCTGTTTAGTGAGAGTTATCAAACTAAGTAGCTTGCTGTTTGTGTACCTGCTTTTACCTGTGTGGACTGATAGAATTTTTTCTGTCTTATGAACTTATGAATGTTGGAAATGTTTCATGTGAAGTTGACATTTCTTGTATCCCTGATGCCTTCAGTTTAGCTGTCAGTGCTAAGTCATTAAAAAGCAGAATGTGTGTACAAAATGCAAGTCTTAATGATTTCATCTGTTTGAGATTGATCACCAAGTACATTCAGCGTAATTGTTTCTTGAACAGCTTTTGAATATGTCACTTTCCAAGTAGCAGTACTGGCTGTTGGCTTGCACTCATAGCTTCAGAAGTTGTTTTCAGTAAGCTATTGAGGAGTACAGTGTACTAATGGATGGAAGTTAATGAGGTAATTAGCAGTGCTTCAGACCCAACTGACAAACAGTATGATTCAAAGTATTAAAAATAGGTTTAGGCTGAGCGTAGGCTTTTCACAGAATCAGAGAAACTAAAAATAATTCTGAAACTAATGTGCTCTGGGAATGTTCTATGTAAAAGTGAGTACTGAATTAGCCTGTTTTTCTTAAGCATTGCATTAACTTTTGCAAGTCCTGTTGACATAAGTAACTAAAATCTTCTTCATTGTTTTGACTGAGCGCTTGTTTTTGTAGAGGAGCCCACATTGATGTGCGTAACAAGAAGGGGAATACTCCACTGTGGCTGGCAGCAAACGGAGGGCATCTGGATGTTGTCCAATTGCTAGTTCAGGCTGGAGCAGATGTGGATGCTGCTGATAACAGGAAAATAACTCCTCTTATGGCAGCCTTTCGAAAGGTAGTATATGAAGTTTGCCTTTCGTTTTGATTAATGTCTTAATCATCCATACATGTTAGGAATAAACAGGACATAATTGATTGGCTGTGTTTTTAAAGATGTGACCTACTTACAATACTTGGCATTGAATCTTCAAAAACAGGTATGCATGTCACCTGCATGATATCTGTGTTAAATTCTAGTAGAAGTTCTCATTATGGTCACTTCACTGAGTCTGATTTTTGTGGATCTTAGTTCAGAAAATTGCAGTATTTCTATGGAGATGCAGAATATGCAACAGAAGTAGAAAAACGACTTCAAAATTGAGTTCTTGTGAAAGAGAAGATGAGCATTTTAAAAATTAACTTTGAGTTAACACAGCTTGATTTGAGATAATTGAGTATAGTTCAAGTGCAGTAGTAATTAAAAATTGCAAATGACTGTAGGAATATACAACTGTAAGTAACCAGAGTCAAGCATTTGAATACTGACAAAAGGAAGAGACAGCAAGTATATGAAAATAAGGCTGTAAAGCCAGCTTGACAACGGGTACTTCAATTACTTGTCTGTTCCTTATTCAGGGTCATGTGAAAGTGGTACGCTACCTAGTAAAAGAAGTAAACCAGTTTCCATCAGATTCGGAATGTATGAGATACATAGCAACCATTACTGATAAGGTAAGATTCTAAGAGAACATTTCAGAAGAAACAATACTGTGACTCAACTTTCGAGTAGATATTTTAAAGATTGCTTTGTTGTCACGCTGGATTTCAGCCAAATGATGAGTCCATCTAAAAGTTTTCAGAAAAAAATACTGGAAAAATTGGGAGCACACAGCCAATGTAACTTCCTAAGCCTTGGTGGTATGAGAACATTGCTTATTATGCATGTTTATTTTTCAAAGTGTTCTCCCTGTCGTTGGTATGTAAGTTATTACCAGTGGCTGTGACCACTGATCACAACATGATGCTGAACACCCAGTAACAGTAATAACTGCTATGCAACTAATATAGGTCTCTAGGTATTATAATTCTAGAATGTTGAAGTTTTTCCCAGGTGTTTCAGGGAGAGAGTGGGGAGCTAAACCCTGTTTTCTGACGACCTTTTAATATGTGCAGTTCCTGCACCTATCAGACCATGTCTACTTTGGTTTCATAAACAGTTTGTCTTCAACAGGCATAGGTTATGAACTCTCTTTGTACCACTTTAAGCATGCTGAGATACTGACTTCGTGTTCTATCTGTGAATGGGATATCAGTATGCAAAGTTGGGCATGTAAAGGAAATTTCAAGCTGCGGAGGGTTGCATTGGTAACAGTGTACAACTGGGGTCTTGTCTTACTCAAGAATGGAAGGAAAAAACTTCTGCAGCTTATTTGCCAATGAGATATTGATGTATTGGAATTACGGATGTTTTACTTGTACTAGTACTGCGCTGGAAGTAATGGAAAATGTTCATTTTTTTTTTCTCCCCTTGAAAGTCATCTTTTCACGTAAGGAAATTAGTAGTCTAGGTTTGAGAGTGTATATTCTAACATGTACTTTTACTTTTTAAAATATAATATTGATGTACTTTGTTATTTCAGGAGATGCTGAAGAAGTGCCACTTGTGTATGGAATCAATTGTTCAAGCCAAAGATAGACAGGCTGCTGAAGCCAACAAAAATGCAAGCATTCTTTTAGAGGAATTGGACTTGGAGAAGGCAAGTTAAGAGTTTAGAGTTGTGAATATTTATTTGCTAAGATTACAGTTTCACATTCCTTCAAGACCAGAAGACCTGTGAATGTCCATACTGAACTACAGGAATATATGTAATCAATATAGTTGGAGTGTCTAGAGCTGAACATCTAGGTTGTTCGGGTTACTGTTGTACCTAGCCTTCTCTCTTTTACTAAGAGAAACTGAGTTAAGGTACTCTGATATTTACTTTAATACTGTACCAAAAAAGGATTTTGAAGCACAATTTTTTTTGTCCAGTGCACAATCAGTGAGCATTTTCCAGTCACATTGGTATAGATTTGAGGTCTAAATCCTATTTTGTCTTAAATAAAACAAAATATGTGAATAGTATTCCTAGAAGACGTAGTGTTTTAGTAGAAATGTTAGTTAAAAAAAACTTAACTAAGTAGAAGTGTTGTGTCAAATAAGTGCGCATTTTATCTCCAAGTTGGACAAAAATATAGCACATCCTAACCTTTGAGAGGGAAATGAGTGTGTTGGGGCAGTACTGCTAACATAAACATGGTCATCTTAGAATCCTGGAAGCATGCTTTGGAAAACTCATTTAAGATGGTGTTCTCTATTTCTACATTAACCTTCTGTTAACATCGGTAAACAGTCTGTTTGGTGGAAGTAAATGTAAAAATATAGATCACAGAATTTAGTTGGCTTTTATAATATGTTAGTCTAAAATGCATGTTCGTCTTCTCAGGAGATAAAAACCATTTGCTTTTTTTGAAATGCACGGAACAAATATTGTAATGTGCTTGACTTTTAGCTGCGAGAAGAAAGTAGGAGATTGGCTTTGGCTGCTAAAAGAGAGAAAAGAAAGGAGAAAAGGAGGAAGAAAAAAGAAGAACAAAGAAGAAAATTAGAAGAAATAGAAGCAAAAAGTAAAGAGAATTTTGAACTTCAAGCTGCTCAGGAGAAAGAGAAGCTAAAAGCAGAAGGTGATTTCAACCACTTGACTTATTTGTGAAACATGCCCTCTCAGTTTATCTCTAGTCTTCCAGCAGCTTTTCTTGTCAAAACTTGAGTCCAGTCTTCTTTATGACCTGCTGAGCTTTTCAGTAGTTTACCTTGAAACCCGTAGATCACTCTGCATTTCTGTCTTACTATCACTTGTGTGTCTTGCTGTGGCTAAGGACTGCTGACAGTGGGTTCAGTGAGAGGTACAGGTTAACTTCACCACGCTAAATGTTTTGGCATGTTTTCACTTCCGGGTCCTACTAACTGAAACCTGGCCAATTAATTTATTTTGCTCCCAAACAGAATGATAATCTTGGTCCAGTGAAAAAACTGGCGATGTGAACATTCTAAATATGTTGCCTTATCTATCCAAACATTGAGTTAGAGTAAACAAGGCAAGAAGCTCCCTGATATGACATGTTTAATAGTTGTACAGATGCTGGCTTTGTTAGAGATTCTGCTTGATTCTTGGATTCTTAAAGTTGCTTGTGCAACATTTAACATGACAACAAAGCCATGCAAGGTTTCTTGAATTATTTAAATTAGTACTGTTTTTTTCTTCTACCAGATGATCCAGAGGTCCCAATGGAGCCTCCTAGTGCTACCACTACAACCACCATAGGTATATCTGCAACTTGGACAACTTTAGCTGGTTCTCATGGGAAAAGGAATAATACCATCACCACAACAAGCTCTAAGAGGAAAAACAGGAAAAACAAAGTAGCCCCTGATAATGTTCAGATCATATTTGATGACCAACTCCCAATTTCTTACAACCAACCAGAAAAAGTGAATGGTGAATCTAAGAGCAGCAGTACTAGTGAAAGTGGTGACAGTGACAACATGAGAATTTCCAGCTGTAGTGATGAAAGCAGCAACAGCAACAGCAGCCACAAAAGCGACAATCATTCTTCTACAGCCGTTACTAACACACAGAGCAACAAAAAGCAACCATCGGTTCTTGTTACTTGTCCAAAGGATGAGAGGAAAGCAGTTACTGGCAAATCATCCATAAAGTAAGTTGCTGTGACAACATATGCCTATTTGAAGTTGTTGTTGGACTACATCTGGATACTTCACCGTTATCTGCGTAGACTTAAGTACTTAAGCCAGTTGTTAAGAAGTGGATGAAGTCATAGTGGTGTGTGAGGAGTGTAGTAAAGGCGTATAATAATTGTTGAAATTTAACGTGAGCTAAGTATTAGGCTCTGAAGCAAGACTCAGTTGTCGTGGATCTGAAATTTAGAGAACTGTTAGGTTATTCGGAAATGTAGGCATCTCGATTCAAACCACATCTTAGTATAGCCCTTTTGTGCTATCTTGCACTTGCCCAAGGCTGCTCAGGGTTTCACTTGAAAAGATTTGAGCTGGAGACAATCTAGAAGTACTCTCCTGCCTTTTTAAGAGCTATAAATTCATTAGTGAAATGAACAGTGCTAATTAGAGAGCTGTGTTAGCTCTAGAATGCAGACCAGTTTGGGTGTACAAATTAAGTACGCTCAAGATTTTTAACTGCTAGTGAGAAGTACTTACTCCAAGACACAATGTACCATTTCATTCTCTGTATGGGTATTGTGAGAACACAAGGTCATACATCTAAGAACTTGGCATTCACTACACCATGCTGTTTTGATGAAAGGTGTCTTGAGTAGTTGGAATTTCTTCCTTGTCAATTCCACCTCAGAATACAAATACCTTTTTAGCTTTCATAAGCAGTGTTGCTGTTTTGTAGTGGATGATCTGCTAACACCATGCTAACATTTTACAGAAGGGTTTCTGGGATCAGAGGTGTAATAATCACTTTATTTTTAACTTCCATGTTGTTATTAACCTGGTTTGTGTATTTTGATTTTTGTTTGTTTGATGTGCTAAGGGAGGGGATAGTTTTGACAGGCTTCAGATTGGACCCAGTGGAAGCCATTCTTCTGGTTTTCTTTGCTAGTCTGCATTTTAATAGAAATTAATTTCTTTTAAAGGTTGTCTGAAGTCATCAGTGAAGTGACAAATAATTCCTTGTCTACTTGCACAAAATCTGGTCCTTCCCCCCTTTCTTCTCCAAATGGAAAGCTAACCATTGCTAGCCCTAAACGTGGTCAAAAAAGGGAAGAAGGATGGAAGGAAGTTGTAAGAAGGTAAGCTGAACTTTTTCCTTATTTCCTCCTTATATCTTCTGGCTAATCTGCACATTACCTTGTGTCATTTGAAGAGTTTCCCAGCTAATGTTGTTTCTTTTTTTATACAGATCCAAGAAGGTTTCTGTTCCATCAACTGTCATTTCCAGAGTCATTGGCAGAGGAGGATGTAATATCAATGCTATACGTGAATGCACAGGAGCACACATAGACATTGACAAACAGAAGGACAAAACTGGAGATAGAATAATAACAATAAGGTAAGCAGGCTATTCTGTTTGTTCACTCCTGTGAGGATTTTTTTTCTTGCAAAACATACTCATCTAGATAGACAAATGAATCTGTGTGACCTGGATTGTTCCTTGAAAGATACAGATGCTTCTTCAGAACAGGGAGGATAACCAGAGGTGAACTGCAAATCTTGTACCTTTGCATTTGCACAAAAGACTTTGAAGGCAAAATAGGGAAGGTGTAAATGTATTTGATTTTATATCTCTAAATATGCCACTTATTTAGACAAGTCAATTTTCTAACTAGACAAGAGTTTTCTGGGTTAGAGTATTCAATTTTAGTTTCTTTAATCAGCAACAAAAATAAGTAACTGTCTGCAACAAAAGAAGAAAGGCAGCCTCGCTTCACAGCTTTTTTGCTTTCTGTTAGCCTGACAGAGAGATTGGCTGGATCCCATTCTTGAGGTACTATATTTATGTATAGATGTTCAAAATTCACTTCCCTTTTTCTCTCCTTTTGTTCTGCAGGGGTGGCACGGAATCAACAAGACAGGCCACGCAGTTGATAAATGCTCTGATTAAGGATCCGGATAAAGAAATAGATGAACTTATTCCAAAGAACCGCTTGAAAAGTTCATCTGCAAACTCCAAAATAGGGTCATCAACACCTGCCACCACTACAGCTGCTAACAGTTCTCTTGTGGGAATCAAGGTGACCACCGTAGCTGCTTCATCAACATCTCAGACTGCCTCTGCACTCACCGTGCCTGCCATTTCTTCAGCATCTAATCACAAAACCATTAAGAATCCAGTGAATAATGTGCGACCTGGTTTCCAAGTCTCTCTTCCATTAGCATATCCTCCTCCACAGTTTGCACATGCTTTACTCGCTGCTCAGACTTTCCAGCAAATCCGTCCGCCTCGGTTACCCATGACGCACTTTGGAGGTACTTTTCCACCAGCTCAGTCCACATGGGGTCCATTTCCCGTTAGGCCATTGAGCCCTGCAAGAGCTACCAATTCGCCTAAACCTCACATGGTGCCTCGCCATACCAGTCAGAACAGCAGTGGTTCTCAGGTGAATTCAGCAAGTTCTTTGACAGCTAGTCCAACAGCTACAACAAGTTCAGTGGCTTCTACTGTGCCTGGTTCTTCTACAAACGGCAGTCCAAGTTCACCTTCAGTCAGAAGGCAGCTTTTTGTTACTGTTGTGAAGACGTCAAATGCCACGACAACCACGGTGACGACCACAGCAAGTAACACCAGCACAGCGGCTACGAATGCCACGTATCCGATTCCTACTGCCAAAGAACACTACCCTGCATCTTCCCCATCATCGCCTTCTCCTCCGGCACAGCCAGCAGGCGTTTCTAGAAGCAGTCCTTCAGACTGTGCAGCAGCCTCTCCAAATAAAGGTGCACCTTCATCTGATCAGGAAGTGGGTAGCCCGCCAGCAGTAGAAACAAGCAGCTCGACCAACAGTAGGCAGCCCAGTACAGGTTCTGGGAGTTCTTCTGTGCACCCTGCTCATCAGCAGCCCCCAGGAGCTCCTCTGCAAGAGACAAGACCCCCTCTTCAGCAACCTCAGGTTCCTGCACCAGATCCTCGAATGGTTGTGCCTCCAAATTTAGCAGCGACAAGCTCATCTGCTCCTGTGGCAGGTCCAACAAATGCCCCAATGACCTATCCCATGTCTCAGACATCAATGGGGTCTTCTCAGCCTGCAGCTAAGATGGAAGCCCCTGCCATCAGACCGCCTGTCCACGGAACTGGCAGTGTCCATAAGAATCCAGCTCCTGTGCAAAATTCTTCTGTTGCAGTCCTCAATGTTAATCATATCAAAAGGCCCCCCAGTGTTCCTTCTTCGGTGCAGCTTCCTTCTACCTTAAGTACACAAAGTGCTTCTCAGAATTCAGCCCATCCAGCAAACAAGTCCATGGGTAACAATTTCAGTGCTACTTTACCATTTGGGCCATTTAGTACGTTGTTTGAAAACAATCCTACGTCTGCTCATGCCTTCTGGGGTGGTTCTGTCGTTTCATCTCAGACAACACCAGAGTCTATGCTATCAGGAAAGTCTTCATTTTTGCCAAATTCAGAGCCTTTGCATCAGTCTGATACTTCCAAAGCCCCAGGTTTTAGGCCCCCATTACAGAGGCCAGCTCCAAGTCCCTCAGGTAAGTCTGACTTGTGTACATACGTGATATTTTCTTCTAGTAATTGCTGCATGTTTTTGTTTTAAAGGCTTACTATTTTCTGCCTTAGCTTTTGTGATCAGTCGTAGTAGTGTCTGCCTTGCAATGAAAGTGTGCTCTAACACTGTTTATCATTCTTGTTTCTGTAAGTTCATCTTTCTTTTAAATGTCACCTGTCAAATCCCATACTAGTTAGCAGCTGATGAGCTTGATAGAACTGAGGCTGTGTTCTTTTTGACATTCCACTATATTGCAGTAGCTGAGATAACAAAGCACATTATTGTTTTTTTCACTTCTGTACCACAAGTTAATAACTATTCTAGTTTTTGATAACTTACTACTTGTTCTTAGACTATATACCCTTTTCAAAGTGTTAGGATATCCATGTTTAATGTGGACTTAATGAGAGGTGTATCATGTTAAATACTAAATTCAATTAAAAAAAAAGCAAACACTGATTTAAAGTGGACTTGCTGAATAGTGTAGCAAGATTTTTAGACTTCTGCACAAATAGAAGCCAAGAGGTTGTCACAGGATTTGTAGCTCTCAGAAAGTACACACCGCACAGTTCTTACCATCTGTGCTTTTTTTTACTAGGATCTCTGTGTTGGTAATACAGCTTAACTCACAAATCGAGAAATTTAACAGCTAGTTTTCCAGGCTGTGTAAATATCATGGTGTTGAGTAGTTCCAGAGCTGATCTCAGCAATTTCCAAAGCCTGCAGATGCAGTAAATATAGTTGAAAATGTCTGCCGTGTGTCATGTAAGTTAATAAGAAAGTAGCTTCTAAAGAACCTAAAGAATCTGATTGAAAAAAGAAGTTGGGCCTTCATAAAGGATGGTGAAAAGGAGGCAGACACTGAACTGTTTTATTCTTCTACCACTTAATGACGCTTTCTAGCTATGACTAAAAACAATTTTAAAATAGCTTTATATGTAAGAGTGAGATCAAGGTACTGCAGCAGCTGAGCACTAAGGTTTCTTAGTGTTTTTGAATAGTAACATTTTTGGATTGATGTTTCCATGTCTTCTTTGAGGAGAGTATTAAGGGGTAAATAACGTCTACAATCTAGATACCTCAACTAGAGAGGGCTCTTGTAGAATTGCCGCCTCTTGGTCATTTTGTCATTCTTTTGCAAGTGAAAATGTATACCCGAGTTTGTAAAACAACACTTCAGTCTTGATGTATATAAAAGATGTATATACACATAGCAAGATAAAATGTGTATGATAAACCTTCAAATTTTCAGTATTATTTAAGCTTTCCCCTGTATGAAATCTTGGTTTCTAAACCTACAAAATTTAAGTTGTCATAAAATGATTGGTTATCTTTCTGATGTCCTCTATATCAGGACATGCATATTATGTTCCTGTATTTCCATTTAAGGTGTCTGTATAGTAACACAGTTTATTTATGATTTACGTATGACATAATTGCTGCATATTGTCAAGACTTGCGAAGCATGGAGCTTAAGACTTCCAATTATCTTGAAAATAATAGGAGAAAATTGTGACTGGTTGGGTTTAAGTTTTCCTTTTTCCCTTAAATGGGAGATCTTTTTCATCTGGCAATAATGGGAGTTGCTTCTGCCAATTTCTCTTTTTAGGTATTGTCAGTATGGATTCACCCTATGCTCCTGTAACACCTTCATCTACACACCTGGGTAACTTTGCCTCAAATCTTTCGGGAGGTCAGATATATGCACCTGGGGCACCTCTTGGTGGAGCACCTGCAGCTGCTAATTTTAACAGACAGCATTTTTCCCCACTTAGTTTATTGCCTCCATGTTCATCAGCATCAAATGGTGAGTTCTAGTCAGCAGGAAGTAGCTGAGAAGCTATTGTATTTAAACAACAAAAAAAAAAAGCAGTTTTCTAGTGCCAATTACTGCTACCTATTAATACTTCTATTTTAGGAAGGCTTTTTTAACAGCTGTGATATTGTCACACCATTGGAGTTGCTTATTCTTGTTGCCACTAACCCTAGGATGCTACTGTATGTGATATTTTTGTGAGGGTATTGTTCTAAGTGTGAGTAGTGTAAATCCTGTTACGATATTTTACTAAAGCCAGTTCTACAGATAAGCTGGTATTTTTGATGTTGTTAAAACAAAGCTGTGATGTGTTTCCAGGGAGGCTGCTTATGGCAAGTTCTGGTACCTTCTTTCACTACTGCTTATGCAGCAGACTTTTTGGGCAGAAGAAGAAAAGAATTCTATTGAATGCTGACTAATTCAGAAAACAATCTGGTTTAGTGATGAATATAAAAAGAAACAAAAACAACAGCAGCATCTCAAGATTTAAAAAAAAAAAGATAAATTACAGCTATACTTTTGAATATAATCATCAAATCCTTTTGTTGGTGCACAATAATGGTTAGTTTAAACTTGGAATAGTCGGTTGCAGTGCATGTCTACTAGCTCATAGGGCTAATAGGACAGGATAGTACTTGTTTTGTGTTAGAAACTACATAGATGTTGAATGTCTCTGTGATATGTTGGTAAAACTACTACAATTATGTTGATGTATCTGCTGTATGAACGTAGTGCTAATAAGCTGTCTGTTTCTATTTTCAGTGTATACTTTTATGTTAAAGGATAGGAGCATAGTGATGGGGATGAGGGTCTGGCTGTTGTTATTAAATATGTTTGTTGCTTTTCTGTAGAATCTCCTGCTCAGTCAGTGTCTTCTGGAGTAAGAACACAGTCTCCCACCCCTTCAGCAGTGCCCTTGGGATCAGAAAAGTCCAGTAATGTTTCTCAGGACAGAAAAGTTCCTGTTCCAATTGGGACTGAAAGGTCTGCACGTATTAGACAAACTGGAACTTCTACTCCATCTGTTATTGGGAGCAACTTGGCTGCTCCAGTGGGACATAGTGGTATCTGGTCCTTCGAAGGTATAGGTGGCAATCAAGGTATGTAGTGTTAGCAGAAATTAATATGCTTCTAGTTTACACCAGTGTTGTCTTTTCCTGCTTTTCCTTTGGAACTGAAAGGTGATGCAGAAGTGTGTTTCAAAGAGGCTGTTTTTCAAAGGGAGGTGGAGCAAGCACTTGTATTCGCTGTACAGTCCACTTGATTGTTCTAGCAAGGTCACAGTAAATCTTCCTGTTTTGAAACGCCCTGACTGTGAAGGCTTTTTATGCAAAGACAGTCGTAACAAAGGAGGTAAGACTGTGTCGTACAGTGATGAGCTGATTTGAGGATTCAACTGATTAAGGAAGAGGGGAAGATGAAAGTGTGTGTTCATTATTTTGTCTAGTCACACCATTTACTGTTTGCTGACATGAGTCAGTAGACTACAGCAGGCTCGTGAAGTTCAGTTTATCAGAGTTTATTCAACTTTTATGTTACAGTTGGGACAGGTTTTCTCAGCAAATAGGACTCTTAGATGCAATTTATGAGTCTGTTTTTTTCTTTTTAAGTTATTGGGTTATTTTTTCCCCTCACTTGGGATAAGATCATGTTGGATGGAACCTCTGGAAGTCATCTCAAATATTTGCACTAAACTGGATTTGCTGTGAGGTCATACTGGGTTACTCAGGCCTTTATTCGGTCTCATCTTGGAAACCTTTAAGGATAAAAAAAAAAAACAACCTCTGAGTAACCTGTTCCACTGTTTAAATGAGCATTCAAAACACCTTTTAGGGTTTTGGTAGGCTGACAGTGAACATTCCTCTCGTTTTTTCCCTAAGTGCATAATAGGGTGTATCCAAAGATTTTTTTTTTTTTTTTTTCAGTTCTTCAGTGTTTGCTTCATCTCTGTAGTGATATGCTAGCCATCGTTAAGACTATAGGAGTTGAATGTTTTTTCCTTGCATCCTCTAATTGCAATTGTTTCCCTTTTTCACTTTGCTTTTGTAATATTGCTTTGTTTTCACTTCAGGATTATTTCAGCATTTGGTTTTCAGCTTAGAATGAAACTGACTCTTACTGAGAATTAGGATTGTTTAAGAAATATTTCTATGATTTTGAAAAATACTGACTTGGATGTCTGAGATATGTACTTGACAGTACTAAGTTGCCTGTAGTGAATTCATGAGGTTAGAACATAAGAGACACATATAGGTGGTCATTCCATGCTTCTGTTTATCATAAGAACCTTTGAGTTCATGGGGAAAAAAAATTGTGAAAGAATGCAAACAAAGTTCTGTGCTATAAGTTAGAATGAAATTTTGTGCAGGTGGATGTGTGGGAACTGTAAACAGAGCAAATATAATTTCTATAAATATTACAGTGTGCAGATGTTAATACTGGTAAACATCATTAGTGGGTGTTAAGTGTGATGTTGTTTCTGTGTTGGTCTCTTGTTAGATAAAGTGGACTGGTGTCACAGTGGAATGGGGAGCCACATGATCCACAGGCCCATGTCTGATCCAGGTGTGTTTTCACACCAAGCCATGGAAAGAGACAGCACGGGAATCATAACACCTTCTGGTACATTCCATCAGCCCGTTCCTGCAGGATACATGGACTTCCCAAAAGTCGGGGTAATGATCCTCTTGTATTTTATATGTGCTGTACTGCTTGTTTTTTCTAGATCTGTGTGCCTGGCAGATAGAAAACATGAGATATTGCTTGCTGTGCAGTTCAGCATCTGTGAGCAGTATTGCATAGAGCTAGCAGAATATCGTATGCCCATTATATAATAAATTATGTGCAAGAAAGATTATTCCTAAATTCAGGCTGCTTCTTAATACTTCAAGACAGAATGTCTTTAATGTAGAGTCCTCTTTTACTATGTATGCTTAATAGGAGTAACATTTGTGGGTACATACTGATGCTTGTCTCTTTCTTCCCTCTTAAGGGTATGCCTTTCTCTGTATATGGGAATGCAATGATTCCTCCAGTAGCCCCCATCACAGATGGTACTGGGGGCCCAATATTTAATGGGCCTCATGCTGCTGACCCATCTTGGAACTCGCTAATAAAGATGGTTTCAAATTCCACAGAAAATTCGGGGCCTCAGACGGTAAAGGCTTTTTGTTCTTACATTTGCAGTTTTGTTCTAGCTTTGGAAACCATGTGGTGAAGATCCTAGCTGGTAGAAAGTTAAGGGGAAAAAGAAAAAAGCATATCTCATTTTCACTTGTTTCTTAAGGTGTTTTTTTTTTTGCTTTGTACCTCTATTAGAAACATAAAGACAACCTGTAAACATCAGTTATCTATCCAAAAATAAGTGTAAGCTGACATGCAGTATAAAAAATAGCATCAGCAAGTTAATATAATTTGAAGTGTACTTGAGAATTAGGATGTCTTATTCCAGCTGAGTCTATTCAGCTGGAGTAGGCACCTGATTAATTACTGCAGATAAGCTTCTTTGATTGTGTTGCAGACAAGACGTTATCATTGGTCATTTTTACACTAAATTCCATGTTTTTTATTAATTATACACTTGATTTCTGTCATACTGACAGATGCACAAGCGAAACACACAGACAACTGTTTGTTCTCAAGAAATGACTCTACTTTGTTACACTTGAGTTTTCCTGGAGCTTAGTTTATGCATTGGGAGAAAACAATTGAAAGGTGTCAATTTCTCAGTCTTCTGAACTTTGAGGTAAAGGGGAAAGAAAGGTAGCCTTTTGCTCTGAAAGCTAGAGGTCTCACAAAAACATGTGATGAAAGTGAATCACTGTAGCTTATTCATGACTGATTGCTATGTTTACTGATGTTGGAATTCACTTCATTGCAGTGGAAAAGAAGCATTGCAGCGTGGTTTTGATTTCTGAAATACTTTGAGTTGAAACACTTGATACGTGATACTAAGTTAGCTATCTCTTTCAGGTATGGACTGGAACTTGGACGCCTCACATGAACAGTGTGCATATGAACCAACTTGGCTGAGTGGGATCAACATGCTAGACTTGAGATTCCTTTTTCCAGAGGAAAATAAAAATGGCAGAAACAGTTTATGTGCTCCCAGATCATTCTACTGATGTGCTTGACTGAAGTGTGTAGGCTTTTTGCAGAAGAACTTACTAACTGACCTTTTTCTGTGAACATTGTGACTGCCCATTCCCCACCATCATACGTTTCAACTTAGTTAGCCTTTATTCTTTCCTTTTTCTTTTTTTTTTTTTTGACATAATTTTCTGTTGAAGCTGTTCTTTGGCTGGTTGGTTTTAGTACTGTAAACTGCTTCTGAGCAAACACAGAAATTTAGCAAAATTATGTAAACTTGATCCTGAAGTTTTAGAATGGCAAATAAATGTACAATTGTTTACATAACAAATGGCTAAGCAGAAAGTAAATTTCAATATGTCAGTATAGAGGCTCTACTTTATGTAGACTTAAATTAATGTGAGATATGTACCTTCATATTCAGAAATCTGGATGTTTCCTTCATACATTAAACTATTAATAAGCATAACTTTTCTACTTGTGTAATTTAAGTACAGTGTAAAAACTGGGCATTATCAGAGGGTTCTTTCCAAATGTGTTGGATTTTTTTTTTTGAGAAGGTGTACATCAGTTGTAACTAAATATTAAGAGTTAACAATTTTCTTACATGGAAAGCTGTTCAGACTAAAATGCTTGAGAAAACAGATGTTTGGTACATGAAGAGTTGCCCAGTAAAGGAGGTAAATGTGACACAATGCAGCATCTATTGAAAACTTATCGTTGGGTTGATGCAGCTAGGTCTCTTCTGTTCCTTGAGTGTTCTCAGAGTTTCTGTTCCTCCAATTCCTTCCTTTGCCTGCAAAAGTCATTTCAAGACATACATACTCTGTATGTGTTACTTCAAGGGCAAGAATATTAACTTGCTCTTACAGTAGAGCTTCACTGATGAAAACTGGCTCCAAGTGAAGGCTTATTTCAGAATAAGTGGCTTTGTGTACTGTAGTGTCTTGTTCTGAACTGGATTGTTGACCAGTTGAGGTTTCTCTTGAGAAGTCCAGTGAGTAATTCCTTACTGTCACTTTCTTCACTTACAGTCATGGAGCAAACACCAGTACATGGAAACAAATTCTTGGGTCCTGTATGGTAAGACTCAGTCAGCAGTGATATGCAAAGCTTGAGTCAAATGCCAGTACAGTTTGTGTGTGTGTGTGTGACTTAAAGTACATTTACAAGTTGAATGTGGTTTTGTGCAAGATGGTGTGGTACACCATGATCTGTTACTAGTTATTCTATGTGGGTGGTGGCTGAATGGAAGATTGTTCTTTCCCTTGCTCTTGTCACTTGGATTCCATTCCCTGGAAGAAACGTGAACTTAGTCATATGGCCTGCTTTTAAGGCAGGGATTTTTGAAGTGTTATTTTGTATCTGTTATGGTAATTATTAAGTAGCCAGAGGGAAGAAAAATACTTTTCCAAAGAAATGTGCTGCCTTTTAAAAAATTCTGCTATTTCTGAGAAGAAAAAAAAATGTTTTGCATGTACTGATGTCCCTATATATATGATGTACTAAGTAAGCAAGTTCATTTTTCCAGCTAATTACCTGACGTAGGTTGTCTGAAGAACAGGTTGTATCAAATGGATACCACAGTGAAGATTTGCTATGAAAGAAGGTTGCAATTCCATTTTAGCACCTTACTATGAGTGAAGAATAGTGCCATTCAGGTCTTCTCTGTGACCTCAGGCCCTCCCTTAGAATCTTGTTTACTGCTTCAGTGCTAATTAGGATTCTTTGCATTCTTATTCTGAAATAATCCTTCTGACCAATACCACTCGCCATTTATTACAGCAATGTATTCCATGGGTCAAAAGAACAGAGTTTTAGGATGTGGTTTCTTAACATGTTATTTTGTTGACTAGAAAAATCCAACTGTGGGCCAGGGGAGCTCAGGCTCGATGCTACATCTGTGGCAGGGGGCTTGCAAAACAAAATCTTGGGGTCTGCTGTGAAAGTCTGTACTAGGAGCATTTTCTTTCAGATACATTTTTTTTATATTTCAACTGTACTGCATTTTATTTGACCAATAAAAAAAGGAACATACTCTTTTGAGACCTGGCAGGTTTTTTTTTTTTTTTTTTTTTGTATTTTTTTTTAAAGGACAAAACCAATATTAACTAGCGCAACTCAGGGAAGAGGTAAGTGGGCGCACTCGCTACCCAGCGCGCGTTTCAGCAGCCCGCAGTGACGTAGGGGCAGGCAAACGCCCTTCCTCCTGCCCGCACCCAACATGGCGGCGGCTAAGCGCGCTGCCTCGGGCGCATGCGCGATGCCGGGAGGCGCCCTCTCCCTGTGCGGCGGGAGCTGCGCGCGCCGTGACCGCGAGCCATGTGGCGGCTAGCGCGGGTCCTGAGGCACAGCGGTTGCAGCCGGCGGCTGAGCGGCGCGGCCGTCGCTCGGTTGACGGTCGCGGCGGGGTCTCCGTCGCCGAGCGGCGGCTGGTACGAGCGGCTGGCGCAGTCGGTCCCCGTGCACTGGGCGGAAGACGGGCTGGTGGCGCTGCAGGCGGCCGCGGGGCTCCCGTGGTGGGCCGCCATTGTGTGCGGCGGCGCCCTGCTCCGCAGCGCCGTCACGTTGCCGCTGGCCGCGCACCAAGGCCGCCTCCTGGCCAAGGTGGGTGCGCGCGCCCCGGGCTCTGCGGGTGGAGGAGCGCTGCTGTCGGAGCTCGAGCGTCGCGTGGGGTTATTGAGCTGTTTGTTCCTACGCTCGCGTAATTGCAGCGTGGATAGAGTTGACCTTAAAGCTCAAGCGGACCCCTTGCTGTGGATCAGGCTGCCCTGCTCTCATCCAGCCCCACCCTTCAGCGCACCCAGGGGCCGGGCACCACGCAGCCTTTCTGGGCAGCTGTGGCAGAGCCTCACAGAAAACTAATTCTTCCTAACATCTAATCTCACCTCTGCTCTTCTACTTTATAAGCCCTCTCCATGAGATAGTGGTGGGAAAGGGCTGGCTGGAAGAGGAAGGTTCGTTTTTCTTCAGTGATTAACTCTAAAGAGCTGTAGTTTACGTTTGTTGTGTTTAACTGTTTGCCTTTTCATAAGCATCATTTCTTTTTCTTTAGCTAGTTGGAAAATCTGCAGCCTGAGATCAAAGAACTAGCTGAGCAGCTTCGCTATGAAGTCTCTGTTCGTGGAAAGCAACTGGGTTGGTCTGAAAAGGTTGCCAGGTAAGATGATGATGGTTGCATATGCCTTACAAATACATTCCAGATGGGAGATCTTGCCAACAGACTCTGCTTTTGCTGAAGACTTAGGTTTTGTTAATGCTCTTATTACATGTTTGTGTTGGATATATCTTAACAGCCAACATAACAATTTTAAAATTCTGAATTTCTGATAAGTTTATGATTTTAGGGCTAAATCTAGGCAATTTTGTTATTACTTATGGCAAATGTTTCCTTAGCTATTTAAAGCATCAGAACGTGTCTAGGATTTTTAAGCTTGGATGGTTCTGGTCCTCAGTGTAGCACTGTAGTGCATGCATTAGCAGTGGATCTTAGCTGGACTACTGAAGGCTGCTGAACTGGTCAATGATCTCTGTGTTGGGAAAGGGATAGACTCATTCACACAAAAATTGCCACAAAGTAAAACATCAGACAAGTTACTGCTAGTAGCAAATGATAATGTGGCAACTTGTGAAAAGTTGCTTATATGAGTGGGGCTACAGGTTGAGAGGAAAGGAGGCTGGCAAAGGAGATTGAGGATGAGGCATGTTTGGAGTTAAAAGACCTCCAGGTTCTCTGGATGTGTAGCTAAGTCAAGTTGATATGCACAGCGGTGCTTTAGAATTTGAGAAGTTATTCTGTAATGTTTATTGTAACGTGGCTTTTTCTTTATTTTGTATTGTTCTCTGTTCTTTCTAAAAGGTTCCATTATAAGAAGAACCTGCGGAGGATTATTACAGAACTGTACATTCGGGACAACTGCCACCCATTCAAAGCCACTTTATTGGTGTGGGTGCAGATTCCAATGTGGGTCTGTGTGTCCCTTGCCTTGCGCAACTGCAGCGTTGGTGCCTTGAGCTCAGAAGGTGATCCATTTGAATAAATATACTCAAAACAGTCATTTTTCATTTAGTTTCTGTTTACTAGGGTACTTATTTAGTTAAAAGAACGGGGTCTCCCAAGCCTGATGTATAAGCTACTTTACTATTATGTTTTTAAACACAGCATAGTTTAAACATAGATAAATAGCTAATAATCAAAACCTTAGAAATCCATTTTTAGCTATTGTGTATGTGTTGTGCTAGAGTAGGCCACAGTTTGTTTAATCAAGGAGCTTGCTTCTAGGCCACACCTTTGCTTCTCTCTGGTCAGCTGCTGATCACAGGATCTAGATCTGTATAAACACTTCGCTGATCTAAGCTTACATGCTCTCAGTATTTATAATGGAGTTGTAGGGTGCCTATTTAAAAGCAGTATTAGGATCTGAGCTCAGGGAACAGTGTGAAACATTTTGTTAAGTCGTACAGATGTTTATTTGTATACTGAAGACAGTTACTAGAAAAAAATCTTTTTGGATTTTTCTGCACATAACATAAACTTATTTAGAAAGTAATGCTACCCATGCAGCATTGTGTTCACTATTAATCGTATTTGTTTCTTTTATATGAAGTTTCATGTAAGAAATAAATACAGGATGAATGTTCGGGGTTTTTAAGTAGCAATTCTGGTATTTTAGGGGACAGGTTACCATTTGGTATCTTAAAAAAAAAAAAAGGCAGCAAGTGTTGCTAAATAAAATGTTATTACTTCAGATCCACAAATAGTCACTGTAGGTTCCTACACTGCATGTTTTCCTTTTGGCTTGTGAAAAGTTTGTTCAGATCTACATAATTTTTATCACTGGCTGATCTGATTCATTGGCTGTCACAATCCAACCTGCATCTCACTTGTGTTTTCTACTATTTTTAACTTGTGTTGCTAGTGAAATCCTCAGCGTGGTCTTTCACATAAAACATTTTTGTTTTAATAACATTTATTATGTAGATAAGATGCTCTTGGGAACTTGGATGATTTCACTGCAATGCTTGGCATGGTTCTGACTTACTTGAGGTGGAAACTCATGCTTAATTCTATATGTTCTTTACACTGTTGTTTCAGTTCAAGAACAGTTCTCGACAGGTGGAACGTTGTGGTTTACAGATCTCACAGCACCAGATTCCACATGGATTATGCCAGTTTCGCTTGGACTCTTGAACTTGCTGATAGTGGAGGTACGTTGATGGAATAAACAGGACAATTCCAAAAGGATAATTTATTGCAGAATTTTGAGTCAGGATTACCCATTTATAAAACACAGTAATGTTGTTGAGATTGTGACTGGTTTAAATGCATTGATCGGAATTGAAGAATAGCTTAATGATTCTGTGTGCATGTGTCTGTCTTGTTTGGAAATGATTAATTCTAACATGACACAAGAGAAACTGAGAAACTTTATTTGCTTTACCTCAACCTCCATAAAGTTTACTCTCACCTCTGAAGTTACTTTTAAAAGGATACTTTAATGAGCTCCTTGCTTTTTAAGCATGAAAACGCACCCCAGGAATACTTTGTTAGCACACTGTGGTCAAATTTAATATTATTATTTGATCTTAATGTATTGTAAAGTCCAGAACTTTGGAATATAGCTGGGGAGATGAGTAAACAAATACATCTTTAATAATAGTCTTAATTTCCCACATTTTTTTTTTTCAATCGAAAAGGGTTTTTTTAATCTTTACCTTAATCAAACTCTTCATCATCTGGATTTTATTGCTGCTTCAATGTTGTCCATGACACATAGACTGAGACTGTCTTATGAGAATAAATGTCATTGGAGACTTTAGGCTTGATTCTGTTTTCTTTCAGTTATTTAGCCACTGTATCTTCTTCCTCCTTGTAGCCCCTTATGGGAGAGCTGTGCTTGGGGAGTAGCTGTTGGTAATTTTGGATGCCGTCGTAGCTTTTTAAAACGTTGCTTTGAAATTAGTTAGAAGAGTGCTTTGTTGGTTAGTACAATTTTTTGCTACAGAGGACTAGTAATATCAAACATGAAGCCAGGGAAAGATGCTAACTGAAATGGATAATTAGAAAATGAAAATAACAAGTGAACAAGAACTCAGGGTGACAGGAAACTTTGCTATTGCCCTTTTATTCTCATTTTAGTTGTTTCTAAAAGAACTTTCTTTTATAACTGTGGGCTTCTTCCTTCTTCCCTTTCAGATCTTTGCTTCGCAAAAACTGGAAGCTTCCAGGTTCCAGAAGCTTGCTACAAATTTCTTTAGAGTGTTGTCAGTAGTCATGATCCCTGTTGCTGCAACGGTCCCCTCGGTATGTGTGGAGTTTTAATGCCGTGTCCTTTCACCTGTGACTGTTGTGTCCCAGTTTCATATGTCCTATTGCACTTAGAGAACAGCCCAAATACCTGGTCTGTTTAATAGATCTCTCGTAATTTGTATGCCTACAAAATAATTTTTGTATGTCATAAAAAATAATGACTACTTAATAATCTCCGTTACACTGTTCCTTTTGTCAGAGTGTGTGCTTGAACACACTGGGCTATTTTTGTTCAGGGATGAAGAACCTGCAGAGTTACTGTTTCTAAACATTATTTTCTCAAACAAGTGGTTTGGAAAGAAATTCAGAGAGCTAGCATCCTTTTGTGATTTCAGAAATGAGAGGGAGTGTTTATATAAGGAAATGTAGCTGAAGCTTTGGTATGTACATATTTGCTTCCTGTAAGAAGAGAAGACCTTATTTTTGTAGATTGGGAAATTTTCCACATCCCTCTTAAAACAGTTCTCATTCTTACTCATGTTTTACTTGGAATGCTTTTGCAGTGGTATATGAAGCAGTGCATATTGTTGTCTCATCAGGTTTATTCAGTCTGAAACACAGGCATTTAAGCGTCTTTGGTATGAATTAATTTATGAACTGTTGTCGAACTTCAGTGTAAGTGACATTTTTCTCCCAGAATAGTTTAGAGTAGAAAATCATATATGTGAAATGGAAGCTATCGTTACTGAGTGGAATGTATTTAGTTTAGGTTTGTTATTTTTCTCATAAGTAGGAATGTGGTTGTGGTTTGTGAAGAGGTGTCTGAATTACACCTGGGGAGGCTGAACTCGGTGTTTGTCTTGTTGCAGTCCATGGCGCTGTACTGGTTGTCCTCAAGCTTCATGGGACTCTCACACAACCTGTTGCTCCGTTCTCCGACCTTTCGCCGACTGTGTTTCATACCGAGGACCAAATCTGACTCAGATACTCCTTACAGGGATATTGTGTCTGCCTTGACTACCAAATACAGTTTTAAGAAATGATGTGATTTGAACTGTCGGAAGAGCTATCCCACAAAGCTAGCGTGTGCCATTGAGAAGTGGTGTTTTGTTGAGGTGTTCCCTGTGAAGTGCTACGGCTGGAATTATATTTATTTTCCAAATAAAACATTGATCATCTGGCTATAAGGAATGATTCGTCAACACCAGTGTATGATTTGGGAAGTCTGGTTCCAAGGATGTTAGTTTTGCAATTTGAATGGTCCCGTAATGCAGATTTGTCACTTAAATTGTAAAGAGTTGTTAAGATAAATAAAACCATGACTCATCCAGGCTGCTTTCTTGTAGCGAAGCTGCTCTGACCTATGGACCAGTGAACAGAATTTTGGGCTGGGGGGAGGGTGGATGGACTGTGCATTTACTGGCTTATTTCTTAGTTTAGATGATGTCAGTTGATATTCACGTGTTCGTGTGGCAATCTTTATAACAGTCCTCATACATGATTTCCTCAAGCTGCAGATTAAACTGGGCCATTAAACTTTCTGCATTAGATTTGGAATTAGGAGAACAAGTTTATTGTTCTGGTGAATGTATGTTGAGTGACATTATGGCAGAGATTTTTATGTGTCATTGTAATTATATGTAGGCACTTCCTGTAGGGAGAACCTGTGTTTATGTGTAACCATGCTCTGCATACTTTAAGTCAGCTGATGTACATTGTGATGGAACTTACGCTCCTTTGCACAAAAGTTCATGCAAGTCTGGTCTCCTCAAAGGTTATTTATTGTCTTACAGAGGCAGAAGTCGGTGTATGCTTTTTTTTCATGTGGTTCTCGTAGCACAAAACCAAGATGATTCATGATGTAACTGTTAAAGTCAGTGCTCAATAATCCTTGGTAAGTGGAAATTAATTTTAAAATAACTGTGGTTATTTGTGTTTGTTTACGTGGGGTTTTGTTTGTTTGTTTTGTTTACTATTTTGTGTTGTTTTTTTTCTTTGACTTGGTTAGTTCAGTTGAGTTTGTTGGTTTTTTCAGTGTTCAGAATTGAGAAAAGAGAAAAGGCAAACAGAGTACCAGGCTGGCAGCAGCCAACAGTAAGAAATCAGTGGTCCTGTGCCTTCATCAAGGCTCTGTACTCTTTTCTTTTATTCCTGTTGTTGGTTCGTTTCTCATGTCCTTGTTTCCCTTACAAACAAAAGGTGAGGTGGAAGGATTCATCAAGATTTTGCACCATCTACAT
Organism: Odontophorus gujanensis; assembly: GCA_013399175.1. Lineage (NCBI taxonomy): Eukaryota > Metazoa > Chordata > Aves > Galliformes > Odontophoridae > Odontophorus > Odontophorus gujanensis. The sequence goes on along the minus strand of VXAB01004659.1, from coordinate 481,496 downwards.
GCAAGGATGGCTTTTCAGAGTTTTTGTTTGAACTTAAGTGTTGGTGGTTTTCAGTTCTGATGTCACAGTACAAAATATGGAGTATTTTTGCTGGGGGCATTCGTGATACTCTTTCCCATATTGGCTTTGAGAGCATAAAAATATTCATATAAATGTTAATTTCTAATTACATTTTATTTAACTTCTCATCAGTTTTACTCTTTCTTCAAGAATAATGGTAATTGTAATCCTCTGTAATGAGCTTACTTTCTCAAAAAGATATTTCCTTCCTTTTTGAGGCTTCAGTCAGAGGTTGTAGTGTTGTTTGCAAACATGTATGCAGTTCTTACATACAGGAAAATGGATTTGTTATGACAGTGAGGAAATGCCTTTGCAAGATTTTGTCATTTTGTGTCATTTTAGATGTTGGAGAACAATTCATTTAACGATGTTGCTATCAGATCTGGCAGAGTGCAAAACCAGGGCAACAGAGCTTGCTGTTGTTGGTTTTTTTGTTTTTTTCTTAGAACGTTGATTAAATATTAAAACAAAGTGTGGTTACAAGTTCAAAATTCATACAACCAGTGTCTTTCAGGGAAACAAAAACAAAAAAAGAACACAGTATGATTAAGAAAAGCTTGTTTATTTCATTATCAAACACACACAGAGGAGCTTTTCCTCTTTGCCTGTTTGTCTGTTTGCATCCAGACATTTCACAGTTCTACAATGCCACTGTTTTGTCTCTGTCAGAAGTGCTAGCTATTATGGGTAAGGAGTATTTTGTTGTCTCTTCTAGAGAAAGGAATACGATGAGTAAAAGAAACAGTTGGGATTTTTTTGGTTGTTTTTGTTTGCTTGGTTTTGTAGATATTTTCATTCCTCTTGGTACTTGAATGTACATACACAATCCACCACAGTAAGTGAACGCTGTGAAGAACTGTTTGAGGGTATCCTGCACAGTAGTTCTCCTTTCTCTGCTCAGCAGGGCAGCAGATTAGGGGAAATAAGAACGGTTTTATTTGTGAAGCAGGCAGAAATGGTGATATTTACAGAATGGGAACCGTAATTCTCCCAGTAAAGAAAGCACTGACTTATTTGACTGATAGTTTTATTTCTGAATAGCATTAGTTCAGGCATAATGGAAGTTGGTATGGTACTTCAGCTCTAACTGCACACTAGTTGCTCATGTCTGGAAACACCCTTGCATTGTAGTTGCTACTGTACTTCATTTACACTGTGCTCTTTGAAGAAGTGTCTCAGCCTTTCAGTTGACTGCTGGAGCAAACAGTGACTGAAATCTCAAATTTCTACATATCAGCAAGCTAACCATATCTGTCAAAGTACTCCCCAACAATAAGCTTCCTGTACGGTACAAACACAGCTTCTAATTTACATATAGTGTCTTGATATTAAGTTAGGAGATCCAGTTACACAAATTCTTTGCATTCTTTCAAGACAATCAAAAGCACTGGAATTTCTAAATTCTTTTTCCTAGCATTGCCAAAAAAAAACCTCAGCCTTCTGAAAAGCAGAAGCAAGTTCCATGAATCCCAGGGATCTCATAACATGAAGCTCACTTTTAAACATTAGCAGAAATAGATAAAAGTCACTGTTTCCTCTCCAACACAGTGTGTGAAAAAGGGATTATTAAATAGCATCCCAGCTATGAAAGATTTGTGGACTTCAGTCACAGAAGTATCTGAAAGCTGTTGAATAAGAAAGACAGGACTAATTGTAAAATCAACTTTAAGGCATGAAGTAACGTTCTTCTCTGAGCTGAAGGAAGTCTGCATGCCTCAGACATACTTCAGTCTTGTTTGACTACTGATACTAGCAAGCCCTTAGTAAGCAAGAGGCAAGGCAGGATTAAGGGGAAGAATATTTTTTGTTTGGGTATGCATACCCTTGTACGCATGTTTGTGTCTGCACATGCATCTTTCCTTACTTTTATCCCTTCTTCAAAACTCCATGATTTTCAGAGAATGGTTTTGTTTGCTGTGACTTTTCAGATTAAAAGCAGTAGCAGTTCAGCAACCTGAATTCAATTTAGGAACTACTTCAGCTGTCAGTGTGCTTTTTTCAGATTCTTTGGCACTGTGTATTTAGAAATCCTGTTACTTGCGTGGGTTAATCTTACCACTAATTTCCTTGGTCACTCATTTGACTATTGGTTACATAATGGAATTTTAGAGCCCTGTTTCTACTGCAGTTGCGTTTTGATACCTTGTGAAATGTATTCAAGCTTTCTAAAGTGTCTCAAAAATCAATTTCCATATGAAGATGTAAGTTTTCTAATTGGTATCTCTAATACTATGTTGCAATACTTGATAATGTCCCAATTTATAGATTAATGTTCATGGAATTGCAGCTTTGCAGGTACAGAGAGATGCAGTTTCTGACTGACAGCAGCAATTCTCGAGAAAGAGCAAAGTGAGATACCATTGTATTGATTGTCCTGTGCATGTACAGACTTGACTCTTGGAGTTACTTCTACTATCTACTTGTGAATCACAGAACATAACTGATATAGCTACTCTGTATTTGGCCAGGGTTTTCTCAAAGAACTTGTGTGTATGGAAACCAAAAGTCGAACAAGGCATTGAAAACATTTTGTCTAATCAGGAAGCAGCTTAAATGCATCTGTAATGGAAGCATTTTACACTGTTTTCTAAACTGGGATTTGCAGACAAGATTAGTGCATTTTTCTTCATTCCAGAGACAGAACCTAAGTTAATGTGCTCATTCTTACAGCAACATAAGCTGAAAGTAACTTGGTGCTGCCAGTGTATGTCATTTCTGGTCTAAGAGGACCACATGAAAAGAAGGAAAGGATGGTTGTGGCTCAAAGGTAGAGGAAAAACGGTTTCTTCAGGATAGCAGAACTGCTCTTAGCAAGTTTAGTAGTGTCATGACAAGCAGTTCAAAAGCCTCAGGTAAGGGGGGTATGACACGGGGTCAGTATTGATATAATAAAATCCTTTCCAGGGTTTCATCAGATGTGGGAAATTTTTTCTAGGTATTTAGCACGTGTTGCGGAGATCCCTTTTCCTTCTCTCTGTGCTGGTTACCATTGCCAAACGTGGAATGAATTTTGACTGGTAAACAGGCAGTAGGGGGAGCTGGTATACCGTGAAGCTCGAGAGGAACAATCCCTTCTTGCCCCGTGCCATCCCTTCACCTTAGCGTTGTTTGTTTGAAACCGGATCCTTGTTTCCAGCTTGGGAACAGCCTGCTGAAGCTTCTGGGCAGGACTTTAAACCAGATACAGCATTTTATTAGAAAAAAAATAAAATAAAATAGGGTCTCATAGGAAGCATAGAGAGCCTTGAAACAGATTGCTGAAAAATATATTGTGAATGTAAACAGCTCTGTGAGGACACCAAAAGTTTACTAAGTAATAATACTGGCTGTGCGAGGTTATATGTTCTTTTATGTGTTTTTGAAATTCTACTACTTTCCAAGATTTGTGTCACCCTAGGGTTTGGTGAAGAAACATTTATCTTTTTTCCCTGGGATTGTGTCTGTGCTGGACCAAGCAATATGTGACATAGATACATGAAGATAAAAAGCATATTTAATAGAGTTAGATGTAGATACATAGGTACTTGTACACCATACGTCTTCATAAATATATAGTCCTAAATATCTGAGTATAATCATGCATATCCTGAAAAACCATCAGATTCTTGTCATGAGTAAATTACACATCACCTCAGCTAGTCTTTGTCAGGCATTGATTAAAATGTGACATTTCTCTGTCAATAAAGAGAAACATTTCCATTAAATGTTTTATAACAATTATTTGATATATTAGCTACAATTTAACTCTTTTACACTTGTTTCTGAAATCCCCAAGAGACCATTTGCAATGTAAAGATTGCTATGCTGAATTCATGTGATTTTATTTGTGGCCTTTAAGACCTCTTTTCTCTGTCATGGGTAGTTCCAAGGCTAAGCAAACTGCACCGAAGATGAAAGTGAGAGTGCGTATAGAAGGATATTTTCATTTGCATAAAACCTTGGCATTAATTTTGCCACTCAGTTTGTTTGCTTCTACCACACAAGCAAATATTCAGTGCTGTTTTGCTAAAATCAGTATGGGTGCAGCAGTCTATTAATCTAGATGCTCCGTTCTCCATTTATTTCTATATGTTTTGCACCATTTAAATTCTCCTTACCTTATAGCATCACACCCAAGGTCCACCTCTGCCAGTTAAAAGAGAAACAAGTCCTTCTGAATGTATTGGGAGGCAGATTTCTTATAGTATTATTTTAGGTGAAACTTAAATCTGGAAGAAAGTTGTTGAAATAATGCAGCTATGCAGAGAAGATGCTAGAGTTGTGGAACTGAAACTATGCCAGTCAAATTCAGCGAAGTTTAAGTTCCTTGAATGAGTTTTCCTCTGATAGAGGTTAAAATTTCTGAAAGGTTCTGGTGCAGGTCATGTATGGAGTGTAAGTTGGAGCCTTTATTTGTCTGTAATAGTTTTCTATTCCAAAGCCCCAGTCTAGAGCATGCATGGAAACTTTCCAAGCCAATGTAAATAGTCATTAATCTGTTAATACATAGAAGTTGTTGCAACAAAGATAAGTCAAAAGAACATTAACGCCCTGAATTTTGGATACAAGGCTGGAATGGAGACTTGTTAGCTTTAATAGTTTTGTTCTGATAAAAACTGTGCGCCCAAAGTTTATTTCCATTTTTAGCTGTTGTAATTACTCTATTAAAATACATTTTCTGCATAACATACTTTGATATTTTATGCTGTTTCTAGTGAAGAGAATTAGGACTTTGCTGTTTTCTTTCCTATGGTGCGTTCTTTCAGATATTCTTTTGTTTTCAGACCACATTAATGAGATAAGGATGCAGAAAGAGCTTATCAGCTGTAGTAGTGTCAGAAAGACATCTATGTTATCTTTTATGCTACAATACAGGTAGCATGAAGTGCTCTTGCAAATGGTCATGTAATGTTAGAGAGTGCTCTCTGCCAATAAGTGAGCAGTGGTTGATTTCTGGAGAAGAAAGCAGAAAACGTTCCTATGTTTTCTGAGAAACAAAATTGAATTGAAGTGGCTTGAAAATGTCTATGTGTTATTTCTTCCTGGATGATGTCATGTTATTTTAATAATGTGATATATTGCTCTAATTGGTTCAACTGTTTCTCTACTTATTCTGCACACCTCCTATCTTGACTTTACTAAAAATGGTGAAGAGTAAATAACGAAATCTCATAACTTGGAATAGTGGGAGAGGGAATGCTGCTTTAGGTTTCCTAGTAATAAAAGGGGTGATATTTGAGTAAGGACAGATCTTCCTTCATAGCAACTCTATACTTATTGACTTGAAATACTGTGAAGAACATGAGGGTTGTCAGTGTCAAATTCGAGATGCAAATGTAAGTAAAATGTAACACCTTTTACAGAGCGCTGGTGGAAAGTGCTGTTGCCTGCCTGAGAATTTGAGGCTGTTTACCAGGCCACCTGGTTGTTCTAGGTGCAGGTTTTAATGGTGAATCTGAATTCTCAATTCAAAATTGAGTTTCTAGGGTGGATTATTTGAAATGCAGAGAATTCTTTGAAAGGCAGGCTATTGATTTTTGACACTTCGGGTTCCATGATTTCAGAAAATTAAAACATGCCCAAGCATTTGTTTAATCTGCTGCTGTACACACGAGGGTGCTCTAACTATATATGCAGTCGGTCATTGGGCTGCCAGAGCTGTAAAATCTGGGGCAAGCAGACAGGCCTCAGATCAAAACATTTTTCTTCTGTCTTTCATCTTGATGGTGTTTCAGAACTTAATCAGCCCAGCCCTTTGCAGCTTTCACTGCTTTTCCACCTCGGTGCTGTGTCCCTTTGAAGTAACGCAGTGTTTAACACCGCTAATCTTTAAAATAACGGAAAGAACTTGCTAGCTGATCTCTCTTTCTGGGCTAAGGATGCCAAATGGAAATTGGCAGGTGTTAGGACAATCTATCTTACTGCCTAGTTGTCTTTGCAAAACCATCTGTATTTGTAGTCATGTGGCCAGCTGGGAGGAGAACCTTTTCATTTTTTCACATGATAATGTTGGACTACCTGTATTTAATTGACCTGACTTATTTCTAATGGTAAATAAAATACTCTTTGTTCCTTTGCAGCTCAGCATAGCACAAAGAGTAACAGCAGCTACTGTTCTTACAAGTGAGGCTTATTCCTCTATTTTTAAAGTCTGAGAGATCACAAGTTTGTGTTTTCTTAAAACAAAAGGGAAGGGAGCAGGCCAAAGGGGGAATTGCACCACAAAAAAGCTCTCTGAGGGAATGTGCTTAATACCATTTTTTTTTTTTTTCATTCTTTTTTTCCTTTCTACTTTGTATTTAGGACTAGTTTAGACCATGATTTCGTAATATTAGAACTAGATATTGCTGGATCTCTCACAGTGCAAGTGTGGTCTAGATTAAGCTGGACTATGAAGTTGCAATTGTTTCAAATTAGGTTTCAAATTAGAGGACACAGTTACAGAGTTTATGCTGATGTCAGGGTTCTTCTTGCCAGTGCTATGCCAACTGAGACAGGATAGAGCAATACTAGATCTAGCAAGAGGTTAGGTACAGAAAAGAGAAGGCATGCTGTGAGCCTGAAGCTACAAAGTCAACCTGACAAAAAGTGCTAAACGTATTTAAGCTGACAAAATGAAATAACTATTTCTGCAGTTATCCACGTGGATTCACTTGTTAGTGTTTGAATGTATACATTTCTAGAGAGTTAAGTTTTGATCTGGATACTCTGGTTCAGTTTAACTGTATCTTTTATGTAAATACAATGAAGGTAGGCATGCACCATTTATCTTCCTCCAGGACTGTTTGATTGGTATTTTGGGAAATTGGGAAAAGTTCAAAGAGTACAGTAGTGACTTGAAAAGAAGGGGTAGAGTCCACTGTCACAGCAGCATTTTTGCTCATCTGGAATGTTAGGGTATTGTTCTCACTAGCGTCTTCTCTGTGCTGAAGATTGTATATCTTCTTCTTCAGTGTTCTGCACCCATAAGATACCATGTTGGAATGGCATGTTTTTGTGGCAACACTTCTTGAAGTGTGTGACATATTCCTCTCATCTCAGCTTCCAAGGAAACAAAAATAGAATGTACTCTGTTGTATAGTGTTATATTACAGCTGGAATGGGAGAAAAGTAACCTCTCTTTCCCTCTGCTCAGAAACAAAGGACCCTGAGCTAGAATGCACATCAGTTTACTTGGATATCTAGTACATCAGAAATAAAAAATTGCTATCACTTTGATAAGCAGTGAGGGAGACTGGATTGTTACTCAGCTGATAAACTTTCTCACCTTTCCTCAGTTTGTGTCCTGCTAAGCCTGCTACAGCTGCTTCGTCAGGGTCTGGTAAATTCCAATCCATGACTCCAGCAGGGAATTTCTGCATCCCAATAATTGATCTTTAATAGAACTGCCATTACTGCTGCTAATTTATACCAAACCTTCTGTTAGTAGATGCCAGGCAGACACAGGAAAATTGAAAGTTCCTAGCAGGAGCAAAACTTTCTCACCTTACTGATGAATTAATATAATTGGTTTCGAAAACATCAGTTTTGCATCCACACATGAACAGTAAAAAAAAGGTGCTTTTGAAACTTGTTATTAAAGTACAGCTGGGAAGTTGTGATACAATCATAAGCTTGATTTTTGCTTTGTAAGTCCAAGTCTTAAATGCGTTAAATGGAGAGGCCAGCAAGATTGAAAAGTTGTTTGGAATGTTGATGTGTACTACACATGTTGCATTAGGAATATGTTGTTAATTAGAAACAAATGCCAGCCTTCAGCATCAGCCAGTTTTGAGTAAAAGTGCTTGTTAGATACAGGAGTTTGGGCCTCATTTTGTTTATCTTATATTTGCCTGGGGACCGTTTCTCGATGTTGATCAAAAGTGGTGTGTAGTTGTTCCATAGAAGACAAACCTGTGTTAATGATTGGTCTTTGGAAGTTCAAGAGACTGAGTAGAGGTCTTTGAATTGTAGACCAAATATATTCTTGCAGACAAGTTAGAACAAGCCAAGAAGTTGCTCCTGATCTATAAAGATGAATTGTTTTGCTTTACACTGAGATGGGCTAGGAGTCTTCAGGCAGAGACATGGTAACTTTAGAACCACTGGAACTTGCGTGACTGAGCTCGCTGGACTTATTTCAATCTTCATTCCTAGTTGGATGCTAGAACAGATAGCCATCATAACTGCATTTTTGGGTTTGGGATTTGTTTTGTTTTTCTTTGGAAAATATTTCAGGAAATGCTGAAATATAACTTTGCTTTTTTTTCTGATGGAATATTTTAAATATGAATTTGTCTTGTAGTATTCGAAAGTCTGAACTGAATTTAAAGGGTCTAATTGAGGTATCGCAGGGCCTAAGTCCTCCAGTTTTTCTTACAGCTTGAACGGATAACTAAATACTGTTATGACAGATGCTGCTGTTGGAGGTTTTTCAATTGTGAGTAGCATGTGCAAGGACAAGAGGCCCTTTGAATCTGAAGCACTATTGTTCAAAACAGTAATTGCAGGGTAGGTTTGTTTGGGCAGAGTGTTACAAGGATTCAGAGATCCTTTTCTTTCCAGACAAGTTTCTTGCACCATTTTAGTTTACCCTTAGTTGTGAGGACAGAGATTTCTCTTTGTATTCAGCTCCTCGCTGTTGATGAAAAGCCTTACTTATGGTGAGTTGTCTTGACATTCTTGGTTATTATGTCTTCCACAGAGAAACTAATAAATTTTATTTTATTTTATTTTACTTTTTGAGCTCAGGGTGGTGAATTGTTAGTTACTGCCTGTCAGTCTTAATCGGTAGTGTACATTGCTAATAACAGTCAAAACTTTTTTTCTCTTCACTTGCTAACATGGAAAAGGATTCATAGATTCATAGATACATTAGGTTGGAAAGGACCTACAAGATCATCTAGTCCAACCATCCTCCTATCACCATCCCTACCCACTAAGCTACTAAATCAAATCCCTTAGC
>VXAB01004659.1:448151-471900 GCA_013399175.1 Odontophorus gujanensis | reverse complement strand
CCTCCAATCTTGTGGGACCTCTCCAGATAACCAGGAATGCTGATAGATGGTAGAAAGCGGCTTGGCAATCACCTCTGCCAGCTCCCTCAGCACCCTTGGGTGGATCCCATCTGGTCCCATGGACTTGTGACAGTTCAGATGGAGGAGCAGGTCTCTGACTGTCTCTGCTTGGGTCACAAGGGGTGTATTATGCACTCCATCCCAGATTTCCGGGTCAGGGCAAGTACCCTGAGGATAACTGCTCTGTCTATTAAAGACAGATGTGAAGAAGGCATTGAGAACCTCGGCCTTTTCCTTATCCTCCGTGGTTACATTCCCTGCTGCATCAAGTAAAGGAGAGAAATTCTCCTTAGTTCTTCTCTTGCTGTTAATATATTTGTAAAAGGATTTTCTGTTCTCCTTTACTGTAGTAGCCAGTCTAAGTTCAAGCTGGGCTTTTGCATTTCTAACTTTCTGCCTGCAAATCTTGGCAATGAAGGAGTTTGGCCGTTGTATGGGAACTGCTGAATCACGGCCTGAACCACTGATTGGTCACCTGAGGTGAGCACCGAGTCAGCCATGGGGGCACAGGTGGAGGTGATAATACCTGTGTGATTGGAAGGGGTGGAGCCTGGCTCCACCTCTCCCCAAACCCCCTTTAAGGGCTGACCACCACCAGGAAAGGATCTCTTCTTGGAGATCCCTCCTATGTGGCGTCTGCTGTGAGCCTTTGTCGTCTTAAAGGTGAGCCGTCTTCCTTTTTGTATTATTTGTGTACCATCTATATAGACTTATTCAAATATACCGTCATCTATACTATTTTTTGAGTATCATCTTTGAGATTACTCACGTTACAGCTGTGAAGCATCCTGAACAGGTTCTCTATCTTCTGCTTACATTTTACATCACTGATGAGCATGGTGTAGGTAAGGAATATTGTCTAGAACTTTACAAGACAAATGGATCAGGAGCGTAGTGGGTTAATGGTTCCTCTGAAAAAAACCCTGTCTCTTCTAGTCCCATTCTAAACTGGTAATCATTTGTGAGGGTGGGGATATTCCCAAAGCAATAGGGAGACAAATCTCTGACTTGAGTACTGAGCTATGCCACTGTCTAAATTAGGTAGATTCATGTTGGTTATGCAAGTGGAGGTTTATAGGATGTGAACACAGTGTTATCTTGATCTTGGTTGGAGTGTCCTGCTACATGGCAATTGTAAGAAAGAGTATTATTTTTCAGTGCTTGGGAGGGATAGATAGCAGTGGAACACTCTCACTGAAGGCTCTTTTGAGTATGATTTCTTAAGCTCAGGGTCTGTTAGAGCTGTTACCTTCAGTGCAAGACTTTATGTGGTAGAAGGGCAGAAGAAGGTTCTAGCCAGAGATGGTTGAATGTTAATGGGAATGGTAACGTGGACATTTGTGGTTACAAGCTGAAGATCTGTTTTTAATGATGTTTTCCTAAGTTTTCAGCATATGATGTAGGATCATTATTAGTTCATAATTTATTCTACTTAGGATCATTTTCATTACTTCTCATTATTTTAGTAGTGAAGACAGCAAGAAAAAACTAAGATGCAAACAGTCTTGTCCTTGGTAGTGGAATTCTAACTCCAGATCCCAAGGTGTGTTGCCACTTCGTAAGGTTAAGTCTGTTGCTGGTTTATGCTACAACGATTTGCTTTTATGGATTGAGTTTCTTAAATGTGCCTCTGAGAATACGGTCCCTGAAAAGTGAGTGCATGGAGATGGTTTGGGTTCTCACCCTAGTGATAAATATCCCCCTCGTTTAGGAGAAGGGATGTGTTCCCTCATAGGATAGTGGGCTATGAATTGTGGTCAAGGACATGCATGTGTAAAGAGATCTGGTTTGCAACAACACAAAGCACAACCTGGCTTTCTCTGCTAATAGCTTTTCATTTTGGTTTCTTCTTCTGAAACTCTCCAGCTACCTTCTCTCTCACTGTTTCTTGCCAGGATTCTTGGTCATGCAAGTTGCTTTCTTTTCTAGACTCAAGGAAATAAGGTAGGGGAAAGAAGAGATGATTGTATGCATTCCAGCATAAGCGTGGATTTGATGATACTGGATGGGTGTATGTGTCTAGCTGGTTTGAAAACAAAGCATGTCACTAAAAGTGTCTGGTTGATAAAAAGTAAGAGAGAAAATAATTCTTTTAATTCCAAGGAACTTTTCCTGTGGCTTAAACCATTGTGTTGGAAAAGGTTAGGTGCAGGACAGGAGACCAGAAAATGGAGAAGAATGTGTGCTTTCAGTCTGGAAGTGTATGAGTCTCTTATTTGAAAAAACTTTTGTGTATTTCTCATTCCCATACAGATCCTTGTCCATTTAATAAAATGACTACAGGATAGGTTAAAAAAATGAATGACAAGCTAGGTAACTTTCAAGAACAGAAGTCCCCACATTCCCTGGCATTTGTTGTCATGCACTCTTCTTGGAGAAGATAAGTTGTCTTAGTAGCAAGCTTTACTGCAATAGCTGGTCCTGCCAACATGGTCCTCCCTGAACAAATCTGATGACTGCTACTTGAGCTCCAAGCCCATGTCTTGCTACTTACTTGTGTGAAAAGAAATGAGTCATAAAAATAAATCTTTCTGAAAGGGAGAAAACATTGTTTTCACATATTTAGAAGAGATGCATAGCCTCGAATAGCTGGGAGATAACTGTGGATTAAGGCACTCAAGCCTTTTTTGTTTCACAGAAGGAAGGTAGAATAAGACTTGGTGAATCCCAAGGATGGCAGGACACATTTCAGTCTGGCACAGTGTTGAGTTAAAATTATTCTCTTTACTATTGCTGAGTGTGAATGTGCTAATTTTCCTTTTATCCTTGACCCCAGTTGAACTTCCACTGAAAGGTGGGTGTGTTTTGTTTTTTTCCCAGCAATTCTGTGCAGTATTATTTTCATCAGTAAATGAGGCAGAGAGATTAGAATCAGGTTTTTAGCAGGTGCAGCACCACTGTGTCAATACCCCTTTCAAAACTGAGCTGCAGCATTTCAAGCTGTAATGTAAAATGCAGAAGCTGTCAGAAGTCAACTACTGCAACATTCACAGGTAGTCACACAGTAATTTTCTCTATTTGTGTTTGTTGTTTCAACATTAAAAGAACTTCCTTTAATTTGGGCATTGGAGGCTGAAGCATTCAGAGGGTGGATTTGAGGGAACAAAGAAATGTTCTCAGTTGCAGGTTGGACATCAAAAAGGGAGCATGTGTATATTGATTGTAAATGGTTAAAAGAGCTCAAAGGAAGTATTTGGCAGAACTATGAGAGGAAATGAGTTTTTTTTCCACACTTGGATCATTACTAGGATCATTACTAAATCCATGCACTTCTTACGTGATGCAAATCCACACTTTTTGTGCTGCATTAAGTTTCCCTTTCTCATTATGAAGTAGCTGTGTGTTCAGATGATACCCTGGAAGATACAGGTATATGTAATTTCACTTAAATGCTGCATAAACTGAACAAAGATGTTTTTCGGGCAGAATTAGAACTGACAGATATGCAGGCCTGTTTTTTAAATAGCTGAGCCTTTTTTCAGTAATCATAGGTTGCTTTTAGAATTACGATCCAAAAGATCTGTCTCCATGGTTTGATTCTCAAGAGCCTTTTTACTGCTAGTAGTACCTCTGTTAAATAATATCTTATGTCTTGCTGATGGTTATGTGATTTAAACTTTGATAAACCAGGATAAAGTTAAAATACTGATATGCAAGTTAATTATTTCCAAAGTTTATTTGCAAAGGTAACCAGCTGTCTCTTGGATATTTTATTGAAATGGAGTGTGGGTTAAACAGGGAAAAAGCAGGAGGAACAATGTTGTACTAGTTTCATATGCAGTTTGGAAAATTCTCCAAATTTTGCTGTTCATATAGTCACTTTCACTACTATGTGGTTTATCTATGAAATAGACATTTTGGTACCACAAACAATATTGTTCCTTAGTGCGTCTCCAAATCCTTGTGGACCTTACTGCCTAGTGAATGGATGCAGGCTATTTTTTTTTCCACCTTATTCTGTACTTAGTATCTCAAGTGAAGTGCAGTTATTTGCCCTAGGTTGCATATCACCACAAGTTGTAAACTCTTCTAGAACAGCAGCAGAATATAGCAGTGGCCATGGGTGGCAGGTGTGACATGAGGAGCTAACAGTTTGCATAGCTAGACATGTAGGAGTGAAACAGAGTGCCTAGTGGGTTGTGAGTTGTATCCATAAGCAAGTATAAATTACAGGCATAAGTATACATTAGGGGCCCAGGTACAGGCAGGAATCGCACAAGCAGGAGTAGGTTTGTCACTTCAAAGGCTCAGAAAGTATTGCAGACACCCAATAGCACCAAGCACCATTTAAAGTGAATGACTAGGAAACATCTGCAGATAGTGCAGCCCACGCAGGAAAGATTTCCTCTCATGTGTGGATATGTATTTTGGTAGATTGTGTCGTTCAAGTTAAGACTCAAGTGACATATATTGAGCAAACCTAGGAGGAAGGTAACAAATCATCTGTTATGCTAAATGCTATTTAAGTGCTTGAAGTCATGAGGATAGGACTATGATGGATTCTGTGATATTTCCAGCAGTCACATCCATGGTAGAGTTAATGCAGAATTGGTTCATAACAGAGCATCCTGCTCTAGGCTGGACATACATTTTATGTTACAGAGAACAGTTTGGTAATTTGAGTATTGCATTTTGTGGTTCTTAACATTTGGGTTCTGAATAGGTTCTGTGTCAGTATAGTGAGACTGACTGGCTTCATGAACTGTTTAGAATTTCCATGCTTGCAACAAAAAGAGATGTTAAGGTGTGATTTCCAGCCTGCTGTTTCAGAGAAGGGAAAGGACCACTTGCTGGTTTATGGGTCCCCTTATCTTCAACACCTGTGAAAATCAGAACTGGATTTAAAGCAAATAAATAAATAAAAGCCAAAAATAAACCAACTCCCAAAAAAACCCAGCTGTATTCAAATGGGAACCCAGTTGGAAGGAAGCTGAGATGCAGGAATTCAGTTTTAAATAATAGACATAATTGCCCTTAAGGGTTCAAATTAAAACTGAGACCCGTTTTGGTTTACGTACTTGACTTAAGCAGATGGAAATCATATTGAGTGTAACTACAGATTAATGTAAGTCAGGAAACATACTTTTGTAAGGAAGTAAGAGTCGGAGAGACTGCACTGTAAAAATGCAATGTGGTCTAACCTTGGTCGGCTAATAATGTGCTTTAATGGGAGTTGCTGCAGGCAGATAAAATTCTATTCTGCATGAATTTCTGAACAGTCAGGCTAGGAACGGAAAGGAGAAACATGGAACCTGAACTCTCTTTATGGTTTAGAACTTGAGCCCCTTTTGTCTAGAAATAATTACGGGAGAAAATCTTTTACTAGGACATAGTCAGTTGCTTATAAATGTATCTAATAAAATTCAAATAGCAGCATTACTCTCTAGGCAAATTATTTCTATTCTGAAAGCTGGCAAAGAAGAATTTTAATTTAGAGAATCGATACTGAAATAGTCTAAAACTTGTGGGTGCAGCTGAAGGGATTTACGGTTTTGAGTGTTCAATTTTTGTGCATTTTTAAATTCTTTTGGTGACCAGTCAACGAAATAAGATTTTTTTTTTAAAGACCCTGTAATGCAGAGGAACTTAAAACTATAGTCTGCTTCTGAAAATGTTTTCATTCATCCCTAAACATGATGATATGATTCTTAAGAACCTTAAGAGTCAAACTTAAGAAACCATTAAGAGAAGTTTAAGAACCATTAAGAGTCAAAATAAATACATCTGTGAGTGCCTTCTTATACCATTTCTCTTGTTTTATTTTTTCAAGAAAGCCAGCAAGCCTTAGCACATCTTTCTAACCTAAATCTGTCTCTCACTTTTGCTGCTGAGTGTTCAAGCCCCAGGAATTGTTTTTTAATCTGTTCTGTACATGTTCCTGTGGTTCACATTTTTTTGCTCATTAACATACCGCATACTTCTTTCACTCATCTGATGGGAAACATTTGTACTCTGTATGTCCAGGATTTTTTTATACTTTCTAGAGTTACAGCTGAGGCACTGCATCCTTATCATCTTTAGTAAATGGAGAAGATCTGTGAGAGCAGATGGCTAAGTTAGAAGGAAATCAGTGAGTAACTAGAACCAGGTCTGTTGTTTGCTGTAGTATTTGCAGAGCAGCACTGTTTTTCATCCATAAAAGTTCTGCAGTTTATGTTTTTTATTTAGTTACTGCCTTGTAATTCTTGCTCCACAGAGTGCAGCTAATAGTTTTATTTTACAAAATGAACAACCTCAGATTAATTGGATAATAAAAGCTTTGCTATGCCTGCAATTTTTTCTACTTTACATGCTATTACTGGAAGACTGAGATAAGCTTTATTTGTTTGGAGATATCTAGAGTAAAGGTTTCAACAATAAGCCCCCAAAGATCAAATATGTGCATCTGCCATTTTTGTATTTAATATATGGTGACCATACTCCCTTCAGATCCAGGTTATCTAGGATGACATAATTATGGAAATCAGGAGGCTAATAAAGCAACAATGCTTTTAGAACATGTTAATACAGCATACCTGCTTTTTAATAGGTTGTCCTGTGGTCTCTTTGCTGCAGCATACTGATGGTGATATGAACAGGCCAGAGTAGAACAGAATGCAGTTGACAGACTAGCAAGAGCTTGAAGCTTTTGTGCATTTACTTTTCCTATGCAGTCGATCAGTCTCCTTCAGGATTGGAACTGAAATAAGAACAATCTGGCTCTGAACATACTGTGTTGTCCTAGTAATGTCTGTCAGCATCTCTAGGTTTGTAATGGTTTCTTATTTTTTTTAATTGCCAGTTGAATACATACCACTGTGACTTACTTTACAGGGTCATAGTCAAACAGGATTTCTAGTCTCTGTGATTAAACCTTTGTGGTCTCTTCTTAATAAATTAATTCACTGTGCTTTCTTCTTGCTATTCATTTGTTTTCTGACCTGAAAAGTAAAAGCACATTTCCACATTTTTATCTCCCAGTGGAAATTGAATATATTCAACCAGTCTGAAATCCCTGGGAAAAGAAGATTCTGGCTAAACGCTAAGAGCTCCCCAATCTCACTGTTGCTGTGAAGAAAGTATGGTTTGGCACAACATATGGTTTAGGGGCCTGACTGTGGATTTAGCTTCCTAGCTAAGAATCAGAGACTCCTTCTGTGATTATGTAAGAGGAGATAGGCTGGCACTTGCTTAGGGGCAGTATCCTGGCCAAGAAACTAATGACACCACTTGGAATTTTCACTTATTTGGAAACTGATCCTTTTTGTTTGCTAAATGATTTTGATTTGGGTGTTGAAGATGCTTGCATGGTGTAGAGTGCAGATTCAAATCTTGAAGGCCCAGTTGTGCAAATTAATTCTCTCTTGCTCAGCTTATAGCTGTGTTTATTTCTCTTACAGATGGCTCCTGAATATCTTATCTTAAAAAGTTTCTTGAGGTGGTTATGCCTATGTACCATGCTGAAGTGTAATGTTGCTTTAAACCCTGCAGACTTTTTTTGTGATAGATTAAAACTGGAGGGAAAATAAAAAGAAGAGGAAGAAAAAAAACACCCTGAAAATAATTGTTCTGTCAGTAATACCCTTTGAGTTCAGGAGCAGGCGTGGTAGGCTTTGGATTCATTTTTCCTACATCAGCACGTAACAATTTACGGTGGAACAGTGTGGCTGTAATGTGTTGCTACTGACAGCACTATATCCACTGTTCTAGTCTAAAGCCCATCTCTTCTGCAAATCATCTACTGAATTTATTGGCGCTCATCTTTCAGTGACCATGCAAACACCCTTGCACCAGCAGGGAGTTTTAGGATGACTATACGAAAAGAGTAAGCCTACTCTTATTTCCTACTAGATGTAAGAGATCATCTTTTTCCATTATTCTAGATGTTATCACACTTGGGAATGTCTTTTGGTATTTGCATTTGAGCTTGGCAGGGTCTTTTCTCTTAGAACTGAAAAGTACAAGGTATTTTAATGTGTATAGATACATAAGCAATATCACATTAGGAAATTGTCTTACATTTGCAAAAGCTGGATTCTTTTGTGCTTTTATGTTGTATAGATTAGCTTACCTGTAGTTTACAAAGATACCATCTCAAATTTTAACAGTAAGAGACAACATAGGCTTTAAGTTTTGAATATAAGTTAAGGGTAAGCAGAATAACTGTTGCAGATCAGTGCCTGGTGTGACAGTATCTCCAGACAGATTTGAGCAAACATAAGAATAGAACAACCATTTAACCTTGACATGAACATTTCCTGCAATCCAAATTTCTGCAGACACCATCTCAAGAATAGGGATTCCCAAAATGATGTGAAAGATTTGCTTAAAGTAAGTTCTGGGTTTTTAATATTAGATAAACTTCATGTGATATAATTAATATTTTGGCCTCGTGGAGTATTTCTTCTATAGCTTGAAGGACATTTTAAACTGAGAGAGAACCACAATACTGTGCAGTTTATTTGCTTAACTTCCTTTTGTAAAACAGGAATATTTATACAGAACCTGCAAGAAAGGATTCTAGCAAAAATACTGAAATGCTTAGCCAGAAAGCTTGCACAATGGAGAAAAATGTGTTTGCTGCTACATTGTTTCAACACTTTTGGCAGTCACTACATAGATACGAAGTGAGATACGTTTCTTTCTTTTCCATATACTTCTCCCAATCATCTTTTGATCAAAATGAAGAAGTAACAATCTTCATATTATTCTACAGCTTAGGATTCTGCATCCATTCTGCTTGTCTCGCATTAGCCCTGTTTCTGCGTGGTCAACTTCACAGCACCAATAAGTATTTAACAAACAAACAAACAAATAAGTGTTAGTAGGGTAATACTCATTTCCAATGAAAACATTGGATGTGCTTTTTAATAAGCTTAACAAGTGATTACGTGCTGCCTTCTAGCTAGTATTATCATTTCAAATATCAATCCTTAGCCCTAGACAGAGATCTAAATCTTAAGGATTGACACAAGAAGTTAGATCCTTGTTTTTTGTAAAGCTTTCTTCATAAAGAGAGTGAACCAATTAATGAGACTCACTGAGAAACAGGTATGTTCATATATCTGTTCAACAGCCTCTTTAAATATGACAGGACGACTCATTGGAGTGACTATTACACATTGTGGAATGCGTATTCTGCAATTACAGATTATCTTTCAAGTGCTGCACCCCATGTTTCCTGGATTTTTATATAAGGGAAAGGCTTCATGCCAGATTCTCCAAGTTGACAGCTGTACTTAGACTCCAGACATGTCTCCATTCAGCAGCTGTTGTTACAGAAGAGCTCTGCTCTTTGTTCGTTCACATCCCCATTTGGCCAAGTTGTGGAAAAGTGAGTAATTTTGGACCTTCATTTGATAAAGTTTATACAGGCTTCATTCTCTGGAGGAGGTAGAGGAAAGTGAGTTAACATGACACACAAACTCAGGGTCAAAATATCAAACTTGTCTCTCACACAAAGCATGAGTTCATAGAAAGCTTTTGCATACCTTCACATTTCCCAACACTCTGATACTCTTTTGAGCTAAGGGTAACTTGTATCTTCTCTTTAGCTAAAAGGTATTATTGGTAGCAACCATCACCCAGACATAGCATCACTGCCCTCAGTTGTTTGTAAATAACCATCTTCTTTTGTGTATACGTTCCTTCCAAGTTAGTATGAAAGCAGATGTGTTTTTTGTTAGCTCAGGGCTCTAACAAAGTACCATTAATCAGCAGATTTTACTTGAAGAGTCCCAGCTTCTAATTAAGTAAGAAGAGTTCAATTACCACAGTAGATCAGTAGATTTTATGAGACTTTGTCTGTCCATTAATTTTTCTTGCAAATGACAAAATTGTATCCTGTATTTTTAATAAGAGTTGATTTGGGGAATGAAATAAAACTAGTCCAGAATGGAAAACTTTACTTTAATCCTACTAGAGTATCCCTGAGACTTACACACTCTGGAAGTTGGAGGGTTCTGGGCACATCCTCCAGCATTATGCAGTGCAAGAGACTGTGTCCTCTTTCCTGGAGGAAAACAGGAAAACAGCACCCAGATGACTGCAGAGACTGCCATAACAGTATTTTGATAGTCCATAAGATGTGACCACATCCACATTTTTATGTGGAACAGTATTGTGCTCTTGAAGTGTCGTCTCTGCCTCTACACTGTGCTTTAGATCATAGGTTGGATTTGGTGTGTACTGTCGGTCTTTCTGAGGAAACAGTGCTTTATGTGCACCAGAAGTATGCCAACATCTTAGAGGAGTTTAAGTCAGTGGCTGGGTTGCAAAGCCAGGATCCTAGAAAAGCTGCTGTATGGACATGGACCAAGAGAAGGGACTCAGCATTTTTGTGCTTCTTAGCTTACGTGAAGGACCGAATGGTGTATACTTTGTCCTGCTCTGTGTATCTCTACACTTCAGATCCTTGCTATTTTTTCCTCCCTTTTCAAGAGAAACCTCTCTTGATGCTTTTTTACCCTATCCTGCATTTTTTGGCAGTTATCCCAGCTGAATCCTTTCTCTTCCAAAAACACTGATGCAAACCTGTTTTTCATATCCTCCCTTTATCCTGTTTGCAGCAATAACAAAGTAAATGCTTTCACACATCAAGTAGATAGAGTGTGGCATAGTCAGGGGCTCTAAGGCAACAACAGCATCTGCTGTAGGTAAGAAAGCAGCAGGATACCCAGACTATATGGAAACACCAGGAAGTTGCTAATGTAAATTTGGTTGCTCCTGGGTATGACAGGGCAGGGAATCAGTGTTGCATAAAATTCAAGATAATGAAGGACATTTCCTGGCTCCCACTTTGACATTCATGTCCTGTGTTCCAGAGTTGTCATATGGGAGAGTCTCAGCAAGAGAGAAGTTTATACCATCAGTTTGCAGTCACCATGCCTGAACACTACACAATAACTCTGGGAAGAGAATATCTACATCCAGGAGCAACTTTTCTCCTGTGTTGCCCCTCTGTTGAGTATCAGTGACCCTCTCAGTACAGGTAAGAATGCTACTTTCTATGCATTTTCCTTCAGTGTTGCATATGTGTGTGTCAAGTTTCTGATGAAATGAGGACATTGGTCTTGCTTCTGCAAGGAGGCAGCGAGTAACTGCTAGTCTCCATGCAAGAACCATATTCCTCTGAAAGTAATTCCCTGGGACTGTGAGAGAAATCTTCCACATGCTAACTACTCACAGCAATGCTCAGTGACCACCTTGCTGAAGTGCTTATCTCTGCTTGTGGCAAGGACACCAAGCGTGCTCTGTGCTTTGTTAATCTACATTTGTGTAAGAATGCTTTGTGGCCCTTTTCTTTGCCAAAAACAGCTCGTTCAGTGCATGAGATCTTTGGTGCCAAGCACCAAAACATTTTGAATCCTGTCCCACAGGAAACATGCTCATGTGAAACTCACAATGATTTCCAATACTTGACTGTAAGAGAGCAGCAAATGTAGCAATTGGTCACAGTAATGTTCTCCCCCTAATTCCATCCAAGTTTGGGCATACAGGAGAACTCTGGCACTGAGTTTAAGAGTCTGTGGACTAGAAACTAAGAAAGCAAAGCTTATTCTTGTACTTCTTCCTCTATTTTCCTATTGATCCTTTTAACTCACATCTTAGATTTTACATCACATTTTAAGCTTTTCATGGTGGACATCACCTATCATCACGTATGTGTGCTTCATTTACTGTGGCATGTCTCTGACCTCTGCTGAACTTCTAAGGCAGATGCTAGAATACTCACAATAATTGAAGTTGTTCTTCTGTGTTGAGATAAACTTTAAAATTTATTGTAGGCAATGGCATGCGTGTGAGCTATTGTGTACTACATTTCAATTCAGATATAGAAATGATTTTGGAACTGGGTCATATAAAAGCAGATAAAATGAAGTGAATGTATGGTATCACTAGGAAAAGGAAAGTCCATATTTCCAGTTATTATCTGAATTCTGTACTTATGCATTGTGAACCATATGTATATATACACACTACATTTTCTTGAGGATATTTCTTTATCTTTTTATAAATAAGTTTAAAATAAGAGGTGCACGGATATTTTGAGATTTTTACTGCTTGGCATTTGTTGGACTTCTCTGAGAGTTCAAGTAAGAAGAGCCAAGCTTAGTAGGAATTTGTTGTGCTCAAGATAAAAATAAAAATAATCATGTCTGAAAAAGTTGTCTATTTGTCCTATTTACATTGAACAAGGCAAAATTAGGCAACCTCTAAGACATGGTGCCTCTTTGAGACCAATTCTATCTTTAGATGGACCTTGGTTTAGAAGAAGGGAGAAATGTGTTTAGAATTAAAACGGAGAACAACTTGATAATTTTAAATGAACAAGTTGAGATTTCAGTCTAGTAGTTCTGGAAAAATAAGAAGAGCGGTGTAAAATTGCTACTAAACCTTCGGTGTGGGTAGAAGGTGTTAATGTATACTGAAGGCTATAGTTCTTCACTATGACTGTAGGTTTGCTAGAAAAAAATGCATGGCTGAAAGACTGCAAAATTTCATTTTTATATCTGCATGTGGTATTTTAAAAAAAGAAGTTTCACGCAGTGATCTGTAGTAGTCCCTGAAGTGAAAGGGAAGAAATGTGAAAAATTTTCAGCGTCTTAGATTGATGAGTTAAAGCTGTGTGCATTTTGAATATGAATTTATGCAAATGTCTGTATTGAACAAGAAATAATATAGAGGTGGGGGCATGCAAGAAGTAATGTGGCTGCATATACTTATAGCTGGGAGACTTTCATTCTGTCTGTAGCTTCCTGCTGTGTGACCTTCAGCAGTCCATTCACTAAGTTCAACAGTCACCCTGTCTTGGGATTTCTGCTTTCCTTCTCTTCCTTTCTCTGGCCTACTTTGCTTGTAAAGTTTCCTAACTAGGGACTTGTCTGCACCTATGCTTTGCTTAGACCACATAACACATATTAAATGTAAAATTTAATTGTTCATTGTGGGATTTCAATACAGCTTGGTTAATAGCTTGAAATACTCAATTTTTCCAGATATTAACGCTTTATTGTACACTTTCAGGTGTATAATCTTATCAGAGTTATTCTAACTGTGAATAAAAGTTTTTGCTTGATAGGAGCTCACAAATCTGCAGTTTTACATTCTCCTTGTCCCATTTTGATATGATCTTAGATACAGTTCTAAGAAATAAAGGCCATTCAAGGTTCCTAACTTGCCAGTCACAGCGTATTATGAAATGTTGTCTTGTGAAAAGATATACGCACCATGACACAGTAGTTGTGTGTATATAGTCAGCACGTCCTTTGGAATATTTCTTGAGAAGTATTTGATGCGCAGTTCATATTTCTGCAAGAGACAGAATAAATATGTTGATGACTTCCAAGTGGGAAATATGTACTCCAGTTCACATGAGCCATGTGTGTAATTTTTCTCTTGTTTTCTAATGTAAGTCTTCAAATTGGTTGTGCGTATTCAGTCATTTTAAGTCTCCAGTTATTTGGTTCTGTTGATGCTTAACCCTTTCTCATGACCCATTAGGGTGACTGTTCAAATGAATGAAAAGATCAATAAATTGGGTTTTGCATTTACTATTAGAAAGGCAGTGTCAAAGACTTGATTTTGATACCGTGAAAGCTCTGTGTAGGAAGTAAAGATACTTAAAGAATTAAGCAGTACAGGCTAAATTCATGTGATTCTTCACACTGCAAGGGCAGCCATAAGGCAAGTTTTTCTATTCCATGTCATAGGAGTGCACTGTACATTGGAAACCAAATATAACTGTAAAGTATTGGTGGGGTTTGTTTGTTTGTTTAGTACAAAAGACAGCTTTGCTCTGAGGAATTTAGTCAAGGAACTTCAATAATGTTGTATGCAACATAAATTTCCCTCCTGAAACATGCAGCTATCACCCTAGATTGGCTCATCTGTATGGTTGCAAAATTATTTGTAATGTATAAATGTACCTACCTTAATTTTGCCACAGAAAGTAATGAGAGACAAAAGAATGCAGTATGGATTGAATACCAGTGAGTTTTATTCATTGGAATGAAGCAAGCATTTGAAATTGCATTATTCAAATCACTGTTAACATGATGCTTCCCATTTCTGTCACATTTCTTAGAATACAGTTAAGCCAGTTTACAACTCAGGTATAATCAAGATTATAATGCTTTCTGTACAAATGAGATAGCATTTACAATTAATTCTTGGGTATTCTCATCCACTCTTGTGTGAGGTGCTTTTGTGGAAGCACTCAAGATTCAAACAGTATGTTGGCTCTTTCTCATGACAGAAGATTAAGCTTCATCCATAAATTTATCCCAGAGTAAGAGATCTCACAATAGAAATAGAAGAATATTGTCACAGTAATTTCAGTATAGTCTTACTAAAATATACATGTACAAATGAGACTTAAAATAATTACATACTAACTATTTATGTCAGAAGTAAAACTTCTTTCATCTTCTCCTATGAATTATTTCCCTGCCTATGAAATTATCTTGTATGGGAAGTATCTGGTGAAGTGCCAGTGAGATCACATTTACCTGTAAACATATTTGTTTATATGTAATTATTTTCTGATTGTCATGTCAGTAAAACAGTAAGTTTATGAATGCAGGCCTGGAGTAGCATGCTGTCTCATCATCATGTATTTAGTCTATACTCCTTTTCCTCCAGAAAAAAAGAAATGTTGTCCTCCAGCTCTAAATGTGATCTGATGTGTACACTGTTGCAATACTCAGTCAAATGAAGACACTGAAAGGAGCACCAAGAGGTTTGATTCAAGGATCATTGCAACAGAATTTCTGTAGATTATTGTCATCTTTATGGTAGTGAATTAAGTAATAGTGTTCCCCCAGAGAAGAAGAAATGCTTTAACAAAGCTCATCTTTAAACTTCCTCATGTTTGTAAAACAGTACCTCTGACTGTAATATGCCCCAGATAGCAGATAAGAGAGAAAAAAGCAAAACAAACAAAACAAATTTGAAGCCTACTGCTGAACAGCTGTTTGACTGCAAGCCCTTTTCTGGTCATAACTGTAAACGGGCTTCCATGCTTGTCAGTAATGATGGCTGCCTGGTTCACTGAAGCATTTTGATCTGTGGGCAAATTTGCACGCTCATGAGCCCCCTATTGCTGCCTAGCTTGAGCATGAAACGTTGCTGTGTCTGATGGGATATCCTTCAAAAATTCTTCACTTTCTTCAAATCCTATAGTGAATAAAAGATGTTTTGGTGCATTTTTTCCTTTTAAAAAAGTGAAGGAGGGGGAGGAACTACTAATAGAAACTTGACTTGGCAATTATTTTTGCTGTGGTGGCTAGAACCTGTTTTTGTCTTGAAAAATCCATGTAGAGGTCTTTGTGAGATTTGACCCTCATTCAAATTTTGTATGTGTTCCAGGTACAGGTTGTTGGTGTTTTTGTATTATTATTTTTTAAACAGAAGTACAGTATTCACTGGAGACAATATTAAATTGGTATAAAGCTTCCTTAGCTTCTTATAGTTTTTCCTGTTCCCAGGATCTCTCAAGATATTTTGGCAAAAGTTCAGTACTATATCATTGCCACTCTGTCCTTGTTCTGGCTGACTGGAGGTTTGCTGATAGAATTGCAGCATGTGTTAAATGGTGAACTTCTGCATCTAAGCAGTGACTGAGGCTGTCAATCTGGTATGCCATAAATGCAAACTAGGTGATTCTGGTTGCATGACAATCCCTTTCTCAGTATAACTTACTTTTGTCTTGTTAGCACTGAACTATTTAACGAAAAGGAAGAGGTGATCTTTTTGTTTAATATGCCACACAATAAATTTGTCCTTATATAGGATCTGAAGAGGGAGCATGATATAGTGATAGGCATGTATTAGCCAAAAACAGTCCCTGATCTGTTTGTGTTGTCTTTCCTCATGCTCTCTGACTTGCTAGAGGAGTGATAGGCTCTGTTCCGTACCTGTCATGAACTGCTTCTGTAGCCTTAGCTAAGCCTTGACCATACATAGTACTTAAATTTCGACTCAAATTTGTGGAGTTCATAGCAGTTAAGTGTGTGCTTGGTGTCATACAAATCATACGTGAATTCACGGTATTTAGCCCTTAATCTTGAGCATATCAGTGGTATCTGTTGTTCTGCTAATGTGTGAACGAGGCTCAGCTGAAAGCAATACAGACTGCTCTTGTGGCCGAAGTTGTGCTGTTCCTTTTTGTCTTTTTTTCTCTGTTCAGAATCCATTAGGCAACAATAATATGCCAACATCTTTGTCTAAACCAAGAAAGACCTATCCATCCTTATTGCTGGGTACTATGTTTTGTTGCCCAGCAGTGTAAGATCTCAGGACTCATTATGGTGTATCCCAATTCTAATACATAGATACTGGTGTCTACTCATCTCAAGACTCATTTAGATCAGACAGGAAGTGCTAACTTGCCATTCTTGGTCTTGGAGTTTTCTTTGTGCTATAGAGAGAAAAAATCTGATCCACTGGGCTAACTGTTTTATTTTCTATGAGAGTTTGCTTTGCTTAATGCAGTTTTTAAGACCTGTTGGTTCATTCAGAGGTCAAGGAACATTTATGCGAGAGTCTTCAATAACATTCCTTTAACTTGGCAAGTTGAAAAAGCCCTGTGCCTATTTTGAGTATTAAAACTGCATGGAACTTTGTTACTTCCAGTGGGAAAATTTCTTTTAAAAGCTGAAGACAGCACCATGTAAAGGCATGGACATGCGTTATGAATTAGCTTCCATTGATTTTCCCCTACCTGCCTATTAATGAGAGTTATCCCAAAACCCAGCACAGGGTTTATAGTAATAGTTTTCAACTAAAATAGTATACAGAGGTAATGTTTGTCTAAGATAGCTGTAGTCTGACTATCTTCAGATTTTTCACACATCCAAATATTCTGGAGATGCCAGATGTGAGAGAAGGTACTGTATTCTATGCGTGTAGCTGCTTCTCTTCATTGAAGAATGCTTAATATATATATTTTTTTTTCTATAGGAAGCTTGTAGTTGCTGTCTGTACAAATGCTCAAAGAATTCCTCCCTCTTAAATAAAAAAAAAAAAAGAAGAAAAAAAAAAGCAAAAAAAAGTACTTCTGGGTAAATTCCATATTAAAAGCATCAGATCAGTGAAGATTTGAAAATTTGAAAGATTCTTCCCTAGACACTTTTGCCACATGTAGCAAAGTAGGTTGAGTGGTGATTTGCCTGAGTTGTCTTATATTGACCTCAAGCAATAGAAAAAGCAAATATCTCTGCACAGAATATTTTATGTATCAACTATTCTTCCTCAGTCTTCCGCATGCAGTTACTCATATTTTTTTGAACAATATTTTTTGGGTATTTTTAAAAACTTTGAAAAAGAAGGAAAGTTCAGCACACATTACTAAGAAGCAGAACGAGATTCCTAACCTCCTCTTTTGCTGCTACTTACCAGGATTTCAGGTATTGTAGAAGTGTGTGGAAGAAATGTACCTGAAATATTCTTTCTACTTTTTGCCTTATCCCTTGAGACAGAATTCTGTTTGTGCTTTTATTATTCCATTCTCTTGATGGATCCTATACTTTCCAAATATGAGCTGTGAGTTGATATTCTAAAATTATATTTTTATATATATATATGATATACCTGCATGCTTGCTTTTTAGTGTGTGTGTGTATATATATATATATTATTTTACACCCGGGTTTAAAATAGTAGTAACGCAGCTCCAATATGCAAACACCTGTTTCTATATCTAGCCCATAGGGTAAATGTCACTTGAAAATTGATCAGATTTGCCATATCTTACCTGAAGTGCAACGCAGAAAGACACCTCTGACACAAGCTTCAATTTCAGCTGTAAATGTAGCATCCTCTGGATGATTCTTGATGGTTAAATAAAATGAGCCAGGTACTTCTCTCTCATTCAGAGTCTGAATGTCAAACTTAGTTTGTATTCATCTAGCTTGTAGCTAAACTAAACTCTTCCCTTTTCATCCAAACTGTCTTGATAGGTTTCCTACACTTTGCTGTGACATTTTTCAGCAGAGTGGTAGTTGACATTGGAAAAAATTGTGCTAGGAAATAAAGAAAATAAAACAAGATGCTCGGCCTCAAGCTCATATTTGTGTCAGAGCCTTGTCTTGATTTTATTTGTAGATGCAGACAGCTTCCGTATTCGGTGGAAATTACCAAGAACTGAGTTTTTTCTTTCTGCTTATATTGTCTCCTTCCTCAGCTGACATAACAGAATACTCAGGCATGAAAGCAAAACCTGCTGGTACCTTGTTTCAGTGGGTGATATTGTGCAAACAGTGTACCACTAATGTTTGAGGCCACTCAAAGAAGACTGAAAACAAAATTGAGTACTCTTTGTTTTCTTGCCATGGTTTGCCAGTGCACGGGCACTGTTCTGTGACTAACCCTCTCATAGAGGTTGCTTGCTGAGGCTGAGCATCCTGTTGTATTCATGAATCAAAAGCCAAAATGATGGTGTAGAAGGGAATCTGATTAAAAAAAAAAAAAACTGACTGTGAGATGCCTAGATTTAAGAGGTAAATTCTTGAACTTTATCCTCAGTCCTTTGGTTTTGCTACATCCTTCTAATGAGAGAGCATTTTTAGCCATGCATGATTTTTGGTGATCTAGAGTAGTGAGAGTCAAACTCCTGAGTACTTAAGGTATCGTTAGTAGCTTAGCCATTTCCACTTCTGAAAATAGAAGCAGCAGTGGTAACTGTTTAACTTTGCCACTAATTGAAAAAACTGCTGACTCCATCTTTATCTTAGTAGAATTAACTTGTGAAATAAGGAAAAATTCATGCTTATTTGAAGATGCAATCTATGCCATGGAGTAGTTGTACTGATCAAAAACCTGTGGGCAACCTGGGAATTAGATTTCCTCTCCATCCTTTGGGCTGCAGCATAGCATTTGAGTTGATCTGAGTTTGTTTGTTTGCTAGGATTATTATGTTGTTTTTTTTGCTGTGGCTGGTTAAAATCAGATCAGGACTACCAACATCAGGTAGAGCTTTAGCTCAATTTTTATTTACCATACTGTTGCTTTTCCAAACCACCAATGTGGTGTGCAAATAGAAATAGATGAAGAGTTATGACTGTGCATTCATACCTGAGGCAGAAGGTGCCTCTAAGGAAAAAAGTCATCAAGTCAGAGTTGAGCAGCTGCCGCCATCTGTGTGCAGGAGCACAGAGTTCCAAAGACACTGAGTGATAGTGCTCCAGAGATATCTGACATTTACTTCTCACTGAATCCATGTTAGAGTTGCCCTCCTCTGGGTCAACACTAACAATTTACAAGCTTTCGGTTATTTTTCTGAACGATCTTTTCCAACCAGCGTGTTACAAGTGCTTGCTTTGTTATTCCTGGCGCTTATGTGTGTAGTGTGCAGGCTTTTTGCAGTTATTTTTATCAGCTGTTTTCTTTTTACTTGTCATTTTACTGTGCACATTGTACCTTACAGCTGTAAGAGCTTTAAACCCAGTATTTCACAGTCATCTACCTTCAAAAAGTATTAAAGAAAAAGAGCAAATGAGGTATGTTTAAGCGAGATAAACACTTGTTTTGGAAGAAGTTGTTCGTTAAGCTCTGAAAAAATTCTTGCTGACCTTGAAATATATTCCTTTTTTGTGTTTTTTTTTTAAATGTATATATTATTTTTGTTTTGTTTTTGCAATTCTTGCTGTTAAACCTAGTGTAAATTATAATCTTGTAATTACTTACATCTCACTGCTCAGGCAAATGAGCATTCATTAATTGAACATTCTAGTATTCTTTTTATGCAAAGAGATGCTACCACTTTTAATAAATAGTACCTCCTAAGAGGTGGCTAATTTTTTTCCTTGCTGGGAAACACATACTTTGTCTTTAAATGAAGTTTAAAAATAGCAGAGTACTAAGAGCATATTCTAGTGCCCAAATACATGGATGTTGATACACACTTCTATATCTATGGTTTTCTTTACTCTCTACCTTCTTTTGGAATTATGAAAGTGCTCATTCATAGTTTGTGTTTCCAGACCTCCTGATGCTTGTTCGTGATTCACATACCTTACACAAAAATGACAATGTGTCTTATTCTACTGCGTCTGTTAAAACCTGAGCATTTCTGCTTTTAAGAAAGGTAATGTCTTCTGCTGCAGTCATGTGTTACTGTAGGAAAGAGCAAACTCTGGGAAAACTGGTGTTTGGCAATTTTTTTGAAATGCTTTGCAGTTTCACGTGCATAATTATAATATATGAGTTTGACTGTCATTGTCATCCAAACCACAGGTGTGTACCTCAAGCTGGTATGAACTGGGAGAACCCTCTTTAAATCTGTGCATGCTTCCTCTGCCTTTTCTGTGTGGGGTGTACATGCCAGATGGAAGAAGAGGTGCCCTGGTTAGTATGGTTGAGATGCACCAAAGAACTGGTGTCACCGTAGTGAGTACGTGTTATGCATGTATTTTTGTTGTTCTACCTCTGCCTGTTTTCCATTTCCTCCTATGTTTACAATGGTCTCTATGCTGCAAGAAAGAAATTTAGCAGATCTATCTGAGCACATCAAGCTGAAACCAAAATCATCTACTGTAAGACTTTTCAAATTAGGATAATGTTCAAGTGGACTTACAAGTGGAAGGTATGTAGTTTATTCTAAATCTTCCATATGTTGTATCATCTTTCTCTAGGGTGGAAATGCTAGTCAAATCTATTGAATGCTCTAGCTTGAGGCAACATAAACATTTGCCCACTGGAACCTCAGAGCCTTGTTTCTCTCATGTGTGGAAGCTTTGTTCTGATTTTCAGCATGAATTTTATTCTCTTTGGCTTATACCCCTTCATTCTTTTGTCATCATTATCCTGCAAATAGTTTTTCTTCCTCCTTTGATACTTCCTTCATGTTGTTTTAAATAAATGGTACTCCAAAAAGAATACCTACAGGTGAACGTGGATTATGCAGATGGCATCTCAGTGATCTGTTAAAATAAATCATCCAATCTATCACTGCTTTGTATTTGAGTGTAGCTGTGGCAAAATTAAATGCTGTTACGAGTGACTGAAAATATTATTAGAGTATTAAGTGTCTTTGTCAGGTGAGGAGAAGAGAATAAAAGGCATTTAACTATAAAGAAAGAGGCCACAATGGAATATTTTATGCACAGCTTGTACAGAAGTCAGTGAACTGCTGGGCTGTTTTCCCCTCTGTTGTCTGAAGGATTGTTATGAAATGTGTTAGTCATTATAGAAAAAGATTCTGGCTTTTGTTGGTTGCCCTACGTATGTGCTATCTTTAAGAAAATCTGGAGCTGTGATGTCGATCTGGTAGTGATTTCCTGTCTGTAAAAGGAAAAATTATAATTTTTAATTGTACTGTAGTAGAAACTCATGTTGATATTGGATGGGGCATTCATTTGCAAATATAACCTTATCCAGTAGAAGTTTAACAGTAAACATTAATGACTGTGGTTTAGCTATGAGACTTTCAACGCATCTTCCAATACTGAGTTCACTTTTCAGTTCACTGTTCAGCTAAGCCAGATTTTTGCTTTATTAGTGACTGATGCTTCCACACAATAGAAACACCCTGTGATGCCAGACATTTATGATAAATAACCTTTCACTAATTCCAAACCATTTGTTGGATGCTGTAGATGGTTTGTGTGTTTATATAATGTGCTTTGAGTAAAACAGACAAGCTTCTTTCATTTATACCAAGATAAATCTAGAGCAAGTAAAATAAAATTACAGTAGCTCCACTGAGTTTGCATTTAGCAGACTTCCCCTAAATGTAAGCCAATGAAATCAATAGCAGTTGGTTGTGTTGCTGTTGTTCATCTGAACTTTCCTATCCTATGGAGGGAGTGCATGCTATCAAGAGCCTCGAGGTAAAGTTGTTATAGTAAAAGGTAAACTACAATTTCAAAATTTTTTTCACTCTCAAAATGAATTTTATAATGTTTTTTGTTTTTAAACTTTTTCATAGTCAGTGCTTTTTCTAATGACTTTGAAATGTCTCCTCAGATTTATTTTTGAGACACTTACCTTGTAAACAAAATATGAAATTTCTAATTGAATCAAGCATTTCACTCCTTAGGATAAATAAATTTAGATATTTAAAAATCAAAGAATATTGCTATAGGTTTTTTTCAAGTTTTCCATATTGTCACTGTATTGAAAAATGCAGTTTTTATAAGCCTTTCAATTTTATGCTTAAATATAATACTCTAATAAAATCCATAAGCTTTGTTTCCAGTTCAGAGTTTACATACTTGACCTATATATTTCAGCTGAAATTTAAACCACCCTGCAAAGTGTATTTTGGGAAATAATGGGAAATAATGGGCCGGAGCAATGTACTCATTTGTTGTGCTTGCAGACTCTGTTGTGTGGTGATTAGCTGGCCTCCTAAGATTATTAATGATGATGAAAAATTAATCCTGAAGGAATTAAGTTGGTCTTACGTGGTTTACTAGGCTTGCAAGGAGGTTGGAAAAGTGTTGTAAATGAACAACACTTCTCTATAAATTGAATAACTTGCACCTTTTTTATTTTCCAAGCACTTAAGTGAATATCAAATACCAACTAGTAAAGTTTTCCGTTTAAATTCAGCATCATACCTAAACCTATACCCTCACTGGACCCTCCTTGTGTTTTGAATTAGCTTTAATGTTTGCAGCCAGTTCCTTAAACAGGCTTGCTCTCTGTTCATTTCAGTGTCTTGTACAATTCTCTCTCCAAAATCTAAGGGAAAAAAAAAAACCTACGTGGGGACTATTCCATGATAGCTTGCTGAAGCCATGTAATTTAGCAAATTACAGAAGAAAAGATTGCTTCTCTTTTTCTGGGTGAGTCAGTTGGTGAGTTCTAGCTTTCTTGAAGTTTTGGTCAGGGAATTTTGGCCATTGTAGGAAAAAGTAATAATAATTTTAAGACTAAATAATGTACATGAACTTTCTAAACATCCTGCCTACAACCTTCACTGTCTGAGTAAATTAAAATTACTACTGCTTGGTTTTCGTTGGCGTTTTCACCCACTCCAGCTGATCTAACCTCTATGTAGGTATATTTGCAGATATAAATATGTACTCAACTGCTGCCATAAAGTTACATCTGTAGAGTTCAGTCAAGCTCACAGTATTTGGCAAATTTAAGCAGCTTTTCAAGTATTTTGTGGCACCCCAGTGAACTTCTTGAAGATGATGATAGTAAAGAATATTCAGGATGCTCCTGTGAGCCAGCTGTAAACTGTTGGTTTTTAATGTTTTTTTATTTTTTTTTTTACTGAAACCCAGTTGGGGAAAGTTTTGCAGTAGATCAGTTTCAGTTTGAAGTCTAGAGCCAGTGCCCAGAAGAGGGCGCTCCTGCCCAAAGGAGCGTGAAGGTGGCTCTTCAGGCAATAATTTAGAATCCGTTGATCTAGGAACGATGATAACCCTGGAGAGGAATTAAAACCTTTCCTTGGTGTATTCAGACAGTGAAACAGTGAAATTTGAGTAGAAATGCGTGTAATATTTGTGTGGTATATCTTTGCTGCCAAATTTTCAAGAAATTCAAACTGCTGAATTGATGGAGATCTCTAGTTTATCACCTAAAACTGACATTTGCTAGTGGTATACTAGCTTTTACATATTGGTCTCCATTGCAGAAGCAGGGAGAATGCTTCCTTCATTTCAGTTAATCTGTTTATTCACATTAGCACAAAAATTAGTTCACTCACAATTAAGAAAACCAAGGGGGACCTTGCAAGATCTTTTTTTTTTTTTTT
>VXAB01004659.1:357314-448137 GCA_013399175.1 Odontophorus gujanensis | reverse complement strand
TTTTTTTTTTTTTTTCTGAGAATAAAAACAAGTTGTGGAGAACCAGTGTACTAATAAAACAATAAAAAGCATTTAGTTCTCTGGCGGGAGACAGCAGGTTAATAGATCGTTGTTCTCCATTGCAACGCATAATTAAGCACGTATTTTTTCAAATGTATCACCTTCTTTTAACGGGCACATTTAACTTAACTGCTTTTCCACATTTTAATTTTCATTCCGGTATTCACTGAGGAGGAACAGGTTGGATTGGCAGCTGTGAGTTTAAAGACTAATTTGTAAAAAAAAAAAATCACTCCTAATTGAAAACGTATTTAGAGCCTTATTAATTGATATAAAAATGAATATATAATTCACTCTGGTGATTGAAAAATTCAGTTCAGAGGTTTTATTTGCATGTCTTACTGGCTATACAAGATAAGTGAATCTTTCCTTATGATGATAACTAAAATTTTCAAATGCAAACCAAGAGTAAAATTCCCACCTGAAAGAAAGATTCCTTGATTCTGAATGAAATGGGAAGTTTAATCTATGATGATATACCCTAGATCCTCTTGTAAATCACTGAGACTCAGATCTGATTCTGTACTACCTTTGTATATCTCCTCCTTATCACTTTCAGTTCTCCTGCTTGGTACTACAGGGATTCATTTGACAATCAAATGGTAATAATTTACTGTGCTTGTAAATTATTTATTCTCTCTCCTTTTTTAATTAATTTCCTGTCTGTCTTAGCATCTAGATAATAATTCATGCTAGTGACTTCAGTCTACACAGGATTTCATTTCTCAGGTATTAGTTTTAGGATGGACGGACATCTTAGGAAAACAGGAGTACTTTCTTTGTTGCTTATGCTTGCCAAAGTTAGCCAAATTTCCATTTAAGTCTTAACAACTCCATGCCCGATTCCTGAACTGAAGAACCTGAAAGCAGGAAGGCTTTACTAGCCACGTTCATAACCTTTCTGCAAATACCATCACCAAGGGTGTTACTTAATTGAGTGAAGTAAGTAGTAAGAAACAGAGCTGAAATCCCAGAATTAAGTGTTTCATTTAAGTAAGCTTAGAACTACTGCCAATATCAAACTAATTTACATCAGATCTGTTGGGTTGCTGATAAAGCATTTCACTTCTTAATGTTTAGCATTCTCAGTGTGTCTTGGTATATATATTCATGAAAGATATGATCCACAATAAGTTAATGGTATTCAGGAGTGAAGTGCATGACTGTGACCATTTTGATGTTTTGGAAGAGCAAAACTATTTGTTAGTAAAAGCAGAAGACACTTCTTTCTAAAGGGGTTGCTAGTGTAAGAGCTTCTTACCTGCCTGGAGGTTAGTTTGTTTTTTTTTTTTACTGATTATTTTCCAAATATATTTTGCTAGTCCTTTTAGTAGAAATGCAAATTTGAATGATGCTTACATGGAGTATACAGGTCAGTAATAGTGCTGGTAGCAACATGCTGTTGATACCTGGAGCATCAAGCAAGCCTGACTGTGGCTGTTGCTTCTACTGAGAAGCACTATTGCATCTCACTTTCTCTACGACCTTAGGACTGTGCTGTGTTGAAATAGGGTCTTCATTATTTGCGTGTGATTCCCTGTTGTTACTGTATTCTAACTATGCTGAAAGCCAACTTGTGGAAATAATCTGACTTTAAAACTATTATGGTGATTCTGGGAATGCTCTCTGTAGGTGTATAAAATTGTGTTGAAAAAAAGATTCCTACTATTTAAGTATCTATCTACTTTTTCTCTGTTTGTGTAGAAGACATACATCACCATGAATAGGCAACAAGCAAATCTCAGAAGATTTTTGATGACACCACTTCAGATGGAATTAAATTTTCAGGTACATAGCAAGTTACCCTCATTATAACCCAGATCTCTTTAACCTTCTTGCTGAGGTGAGAATGTGAAAACTGGCTCACTTCAGAAAGATTCACTAGCATCAGTGGTTTTGCTGTGAATGCAGCACTGGGATTGATGGTCAATATTCTGAGTTATTTTGGTGTGTCCAATGTTGACAACTTGTCTGAGTCACTTTGAAAAAGTAGATAATTCAGTATATATTCTGATTATCTCCAAACTGAAAATAAATTGTGTTGGCAGATGTTTGTTCAAATGGGAAAAGGGATAAACTAGAAGATGCAGGGATAGAAGGCAACAGAGGGAGTGGTTGTCTTAGGTGGAAGGGATTTATTAAATCAACAACCAGGCAAAAAATGAGCAGTGTAACAGAATATTGGGATGAGAAGCACTTGCACATAAACATTCTTTCTTCTTGTCTGTGTGGTGAGCAATAGTATGAAAGGAACTGATAGGAAAAGGCAGAGTTTTATTCTGATTAATTTGCTCCATGGGACTTAGCTGTGCTAAACACTATCTTGACTGGTGCACTGACTAACAGAGCAGCTGTGAGTCACATTGAAGAGTGATTTTGTTTCCACGTGGTTGAGTTATCTCTCAGAACTTACTCAGGCCTGAAGAAGGGGGAAACTGCGAATCTCAGTGTATGTGTAGACTAATTTAGTACCAAGCTTTCTCTGTCAAGTACACTATTCATGGTGTATGGGAAACCTTCCCCAGGTTGTTTTCTGTGGATTTGGAATGGTGGTTTCTGGATTTACTGTTGCCATCGTGAGAGAGGAGTTAAGTGGCAGACTACACTAGAGCCAGTGGTGAGTGTGCTTTTGGGGAGATGGAGTTCCTCCTGGGGTGAATGATTTGTATTCTACTATATATCTAGTGCAAGTAATGTAAGTGCAAGGTCTGCAGACATGAGGAAGAGTTAGTTCCAATGTGGAACTAACTAATGTTCCATCATCTCAATATCATGTTTGAGCACCAACTACAAAGGCAGGGAACTTGGAAGATCCCTATGATGGATCATGATGTCAATAAAGCTGGGATAAAATAATACTGGTCTTTAATTCCTCCCTATTACCTTGGTTTCTAGATGTTTCAAAATCCTTGTACTCACATTCTCCGGAGTACAGAAAAATCTGCATAACTTCTCTTTAAAGATTTCTCTTCTGCCAATGAAAATGCATTGATATTTGATAAGGCATATCTGACTATGAATGATTCAGTGGAATATGCTTCTTCTTACTGTTTTGTGAGTTAGTAAACTTAAGTGTCAGTAATTCTAAATTGTAGGGTTTATTTCTAAACATTTAATGTTGAAATGTAAATATTTTTCTGACTGTCCTGGAGTGATTTGTTTTTACCTAATGTCTCTAACTTAGAGCAAAACTTTCAAGCCATTTCAAGCAATTTTCTAACTTCTGTTAGAACATTTAGCAAATGTAGTCTACAGAAGCAGTTAGCTCAGCCAGAAAAGATATTTTCATCCTTCCACAGCACAGTGTTTTTACCACTCCAGAAGGAGCGCAGCAACTAAATTGCATTGCAAGGAAGCAAAACTATCATAAGCTAATAGGCAGCCAAAACGTTGCCTTTTTTAACTAGTATTTCATCAGTAACAGTTACTTATAGCACCAAAATTTTACTGTTAAGTGCTGGAATTCACTGGTCCATATAAAACAAATTAATGTTTTAAAGAAGAGTGTCAGTTAATAAGGAGAGAGAAACTTGGCAATGGACTTTAGTCAGTATATTTCTCTGATTTCAGTTCATCATGACAAAGAATCTGCCTGAGGGTTAGACCTATAGGTTATATGAGAAAATCTGTTGCCAGTGGAGTTAAAAAAACAAAGTAGGGGGAAGAAATGGAAGCTGGAAATAAGAGCAATGCTTTCACATGTATTGAAAAGGAAGGGAACAGATCATGAGTTGGATACAAGGTGCTTTGTATTTCTTTTTATATATGTTGATTTCTACAACTCAAAATGAAGTGGAATACAGTTTGAACTTAAAATGTTAATCAAAAATCAGTATCTATTCCAGCCTTTGATTAATCTTCAGTTAGAATTTAAGTTTTGTCTGATAGGACAATAGCTAACAAGCTGTTCTCAGGTGAAGATTTCATGGAGAGATCTGTTTATTTTTTTTAATACCAGTAAATTTCTGTATTCAAACACCTTGTCTGGTTAGATGGGACCTCTTGGACTAGAATAGAGAAGGCTTGAACTGCTCTGAAAGTAATGTTTCCTATTTTATGATGTCAGACCGTATCATCAGAGGTGGTGGATGTTGAAGGTACAGCAGCAGGGGTTGAACCTTCCCACCAGTATTCCATTACGTGTTGTTGCCATATGAGAGATGGCAGCAGAGAGGCAATTTGACAGAATGGCATCTGATGGGGAAGTGCATACAAAGCAAAGGGGTGGTGCTGAATTGCTGCATGCAGAAACAATGGCACTCACTGACTTCCATTGACACTTGCTGAACACTGATGAAGACCAGCCAAGTGGATGTGGGCTCACTGAGGCAGTGGGTGGTATGTTTCAGTAGTGGTTACAATAGTCACCTCCACTGGTTCTGATTTGTACAAGCCTGGCATGCAGACTCTTGTTCATTGGTGGTGAAAATGCACAGTTAATGGTGGTGACTGTGAGGAAAAACGGTGTTTTGTAGTTGAGAATTTTCTCTATCAGGTAGTGCTATTGTGCTTTTAGTATCTGTTGCAGTTTCCATTGAAATAAATAGGAGGCATTGCTTTCAGAGCAATCTACATATATAAACACAAGGACGAAGCCAAGAAGATGGAACCAGACTCTATTCCATGGCGACAATGTAACAGGGCACAAACTGTGACTCAAAGAGATAGTACTTCTGTACTGGGCTGGTGACAGAGTACTGGCACAGGTTGCCCAGAGACTGTGGAGTCTCATTGGAGATCTTCAAAAGCAGCCTGAATGTGTTTCTGAGCCTGCTTTGGGTGTCCCTCCTTGAACAGTGGTAGGATCTGAAAGATTCAGAGGTCACTTCAAACCCAAACCATATTTATTTTTTTTCATTTTTTAAGAGATACCATTATCTGTGCCTGTCAACAAGTGAATGCCAGATACCAGTGAGAAGTCAGGAATTTCCCTTTGCTATAGATGAGAGATGATATAGCAGAGGAAAGACTTGCCTTCAGAAGAACAGGTGGTATGAAATGCAGTTATGTACTAGATGCCTGTGTTTAATCTGAGCATGAAGACTTTGTCAAGAGGGAATAGCCATTGATTTCCAGGCTAAAGTTAGAACTAAATTAAGCCCTGCTAGCTTGGAATATAAGTGCATGCTTTCTATCTTTGTCCGTGAACAATTTCATACTTGAAGAACAGCAACCAGAAGACTGAGTACTGCTTATTGTCAGAACTGGCATACGTGTGAGGGTAGCTTTTCACATTCTGTGAAACACTTGTCTGGATAATATTTTTCTGAAGGTGACCAATGAACAGATAGGTAGTTCTGTCTGAAGTGCAACAGAGAGAGATTTCTCAGATGACAAATGTATATATTTTTACTGTTTGGTTGGGACCTCTGTTAGAATATATGAGGTTTCTTCTGTTGTGTCAACTTAGTACCTGTTCGTAGGTGAAGGCTTTTATCCTAGAATGTCCCCTTTCTTGATTATTCTTTTCCTGACTTAGGCTCTTTCTATTGCAAATATTTCCATTTTGGTGAGAATTTTGCCTCTGAAGGATTTGACCATTTGTCCATACCCTTCCCTGCCCACCTGCCCCCAGCCTGCTGAGTTAATTGAAGGTAGTTATTTAACCTTGTGTATGAGACCACATATAAAAACTTGACTGCAACCTGGGGAGGAAATTTTCAAAGCCTAATGTGGATTAAGTGTCTACTGATTTGAGCACCTAAATTTTGAAAAATTCCGTTTAAGCCTTTAAATTGACTTCTTTAGCTAAAAAGAAATAATAATAAAATAAAAATACACCCTACAGTCTCTGAGAGAAAAGGTCCTTTGTATTGAAAATGCTCTCAATCCAAATCTGTGTTACCTTTGCACTAATAACTGATCTGGGTCTGACTAAATCCACCCAGTGATGGGTTTAAAGTTGGAAACTTGAGTCAGGTTCACAGTAATGCATGTGAAAGAGGAGTCTACATGGGTTATTTCATGGTAAGCAAGATGGCCAGCATGTTTCTGCTGATCACATAGATCATTCTGCTATAAGAAAAATGATTGAAGAAGACATATTTAAGATGGCTAGTGTGTCAGAATGACCATGATGATAAGGAGGAGAACTTGCTCTTTCCATGAATTATCATGGACCAATGACTCCAGTCTTGTGTTTTGGCATTTTGAGGTAAGAATGTATGCAGACTGACGTTGATGATTCTGTCAGCAGACACAAAAATGAAGTAAAATAAGAAACAAGACCTAGAGCTTTATTTCTGTGCTAACAAATGGTGGAATCGATGAGTGAGCCCTCTGCACTGGAGCTTTGGAAGCTTCGTGGAAACATTTTGTTTAAAGTGATGTCAAACAGTTGTGAAGTAGATGTGTGGAAAAGCACCACAGAGAAGCACTCTGAAGTAATTCCTGTCCTCTCTCTGTGCAGCCAGTCAGGGAAGTTGTTATTGAAGGTGAGAGAACCAAAGATGACATACATCACTGTGGCTGTATCGTGAATGGAATGATACAAGTAAATATCAGCCAGGGAATTAAGACAGTATCTGTAATAACCTGGGAAGCAGATAAGAAAGAGAATTCTTCTTTCCACACGGGGGACTTTGATTGTTGGAGCTGGCATTCCACGCTTTTGCCAAAGATAGCAGATGATTTTTAATGGCCACACCTACTTAGGATTGTTATTCTAAGTCTCATCCAAAAAAAGGATAGTGTAAATGTTCTGTTTCAGAAAAATACAACAGGCATGATAAATGCTTCCAAAACTAACAAGTCTTCAGAAAAATAAGCATGTTCTGGCAATAGCAGCCTCAAGCTCTTCATTGGTCTAACACTAGCGTAATGCTGCTATTGTTAATGTCATTAGTACTTACTGTGCTGACTCTGATTATAAGATGTGTATCATCTTCTTGTACTACTGTGTTTTTTGACTGTTTTTTTTGTATGGTGTTGTTTTTCATAAGAACCAGATAGTGTTTCTTCAAGGTAACTCTCAGGGGTAACTCTTGCTAGTGCTTGTGGCTGAGAACAGGATGTGTGCTAGCCTTAGCTCTGCTTCATTATGTTATAGGGCAACGTGATTATCTTGTGATAAGTGTGATAATGGACATATGTTGCCAAACTCAGCAGTGTGACAACAGTTTTTTGTCTGTGTTTTTGTAGCTTGCAGCTCATGCTGCCTCTTTGCTAACTCCCCTTACTTTCTCACATTGAACGCTCATGTACGCACAGTTTAAGCAAAGTCTGTCCCATCCCTATTCTTCAAGATGTTACTGGAGGTCATTATGTTCCAGCACCCTAGTAATGCTATCCTAGTAGTAGATCAAGAGCCAATGGTCTTGGTGTTGGTAGGTAGTATTTCTTCATTCTTTTAACTCATTTATGTGTGTGTCAAAATAGCAAAATAAAAGGAAAAGCGAACAGTAGAATTGAAGTAGAATTGGCTGTTTTGCTTCCCTCAAACAGAAAGTTTCATTTTTGGACAACAGTAATAGAAGCCTAAGAAGTAAAGAATGAAATTCCTGGAAAAGGTGGTGCTTGTGCTGCTTCTGCTTTACATCCAAGTAGATATTAACAGGACTGTTGTTTAAGAGGAGTGAGAACTGGGGCTAAGTCTCTTCTCATGTTCTTATACTTACTATCCTTCTCTGCAGTTCATAAACTGCAGAACTAGCAAATGAATTTCTGGAAGCACACAGATATTTCATTAAAACAAACAAAAAAAAAAAACGAAAAAAGCCAACCACAAAACATAATCAGAAAGTGACTGCTTATGGTCTTAAATAATTGTGACTGAAGAACCCCTGTTTATCAGTGAACTTATCTTACATGAACAGTAAGTTTTATGTAGTATCTTTCAAGAATTTATATTACAGCATAATTTAAAAAGCTTAATATGTGATGTATTTACACAGTTATTGTATTACCTTGTGACA
This sequence comes from Odontophorus gujanensis, assembly GCA_013399175.1. NCBI lineage: Eukaryota > Metazoa > Chordata > Aves > Galliformes > Odontophoridae > Odontophorus > Odontophorus gujanensis. The sequence goes on along the minus strand of VXAB01004659.1, from coordinate 440,164 downwards.
CTGAGACTTCCACAGTGGTTTCTGTCAATTACTACACAACTGCACTGTCGTTCCTGGTAGTAAAGAGAGCATGAATTCAGACTGGGACATGTGGTGTTAATAAAAGCATTCTTCATCTTTGAGGTATTTTTTGAAAAAGTTTCTGGTTTGCAATAGCCATATTTATTTGCTAGGCATCTATGGTTAGAGGCTTTTCACAGCCCTCACAAGAGCAACCTCAAAATGTGCTAACTTACTGATTTAGATCCTACAGTATTATTACTGTCCCCAAACTCCAGCCAGCATCATAAAACCACAAGATTCAAGCAAACAATAGGATTTGTTTGGTAAAAAAGAATTTTTCCTACCCCTGAAAGATGTCATTTGTTGTACTTATGTGATTAATTGGAGGGGGGTGGGGGGAGAATTCCACTGCTTTGAGCCTAGTTTCAATGAAACATGCCTTTCATCCTGTGAAGGGGAATAGGATGGCTAACTGTTAACATCTTAACAGTTAACGTGTTAACATGACGTCTTTCCTGGTATTATATACGTTTTGTAATTTACCATAGACAAATATTAACCCAGGACCATTTGGAGGTTTCTAAAATGACTAGGATCTCTTAATAAAAGTTCTGGGTTATGTGATGTCTGAATATTTAGTAAGCAGTTTTCTGGTAACAAAAAGGACATGGATCTCCTGGAAAGAGTCCGGTGGAGGGTCATAAAGATGATAAAGGGCATGGAGCACCTCTCTTATTAGGAAAGACTGAGAGACCTGGGTCCATTCAGCCTTGAAAAAAGAAGACTCAGAGGGGATCTGATCCACGTCTATAAATATCTAAGGAGCAGGAGATAAAGAGATGAGGCTGGACTCTTCTCAGCAGTGCGTGGTGATGGGATGAGGGGAAATGGCCACAGACTGAAGCATAGGAAGTTCCACACAAATGTGCGTGGGAACTTCTTCACAGTGCAGTGACGGAGCACTGGCACAGCCTGCATAGAGAGGTGGTGGAGTCTCCTTCTCTGGAGATGTTCAAGACCCGCCTGGATGCCTACCTGTGCAAGCTGGGCTAGGGAGCTGCTTTGGCAGGGGGTTGGACTCAATTGCTAGAGGTTCCTTCCAACCCCTACAATTCTGTGAGTCTGTGAATTTATTTTTAAGTAGATAGCATGAAGCAGATATTTATTTTGTGTAAAGTAAAAAAGCAAATGCAGTTTGAAGACTTCCCTCCCATTTCATACAAACTCAAAGGCAAGCATTGTTGGGACAAGATCAGATGAGTATTTTAATAAACTGCAATGTTAGGAAAGTTCAAAAAACCTATCAAACATAATTCTCATTGCAACTGAATGTCTATAAAGAATTCAAGCAGTTAAAAGCAAACAAATTTTAATGATTGTTTTACTTTGTATTTTTAAAACATGTAATTTAGTTGTCTAAAGTTCACACTACATGATGGAAATAAGTGACTATTAGCAGTAACTTTTGAGATGATGCTTAGGAGAATCAACCATACCAGAGCTTGGATCTGTCTTAAAAAAGTAATACTGACATTTTTAAGAGATTTCTGCTACATGATTGGATATCATAGCTACAGTTGGTTTCATTTTTATCCACTGCAGATGAGCAATTGTAAGACTGTCAGCTCTGTCTCTCTTTTCTACCAGGGTGACTTCTGCCTGTGTTCTCCCTTTGCAGCCTCTTTATAACCAACTGAACCATTGACATTTTCACTGCTGTATCAGGCCTTTAATAGAGTTTTGCAACTTAAGTAATACAAGATCTGAAGATCTTACACCCTAAACTAATTTACAATGATGGGAAAAAAATAACAGCAAATATTTCGGAGTTGTAGACAAAATATCATTGGTAAGATGTACTCTTCATCTTACCAAAACTCTAAAATTTAGAAGTACCAGTAAAATCTTTTCAAAACAAAAAGAAAGGAAAGAAAGAAGAGATTGGCGTAGGAGTCTGGTGTGGAACCAACATTTCTTGGCTATGTACGAATTCTTTCAAAGAAACATTTGGAAAAGTTCTTTGCAACGTTTTTATTGTGTTTTTCTTCATCAGTTTTGTTGCCAAAATACTTTAATGTGGGCCGAGCTGTGTACTTGCTTTCTCATTCTCTTTAAGTTCTTTGACTTCATGAGCTTCTTATTAAAAAGAAAAAAAAAGAAAAAAGAAAAAAAAACAACAACAATAAAAGGTAACATTTCTGTTAGACAATTCAAACTTTTTCTTTGGAGCATTGGAGCATGAAGGCTGCAACTTCATTGTGCTGTAATCCAGACAGAATTTTCATAAGAAAAGTGAACATCCTATGGCTCAGGCATCTTTTTTTACTATCTAACTGTGGCAGACAGAGAGCTATTCCCTACTTAGGCAATGAGATTGTTGAGGGTGATGAAAGAGATCCTGACTTTGAAATATCCCAGAAGCTGGAGAATATAATAAAGCCACTTAAATATCAATGGTTAAGGTGGTTAATGATTCATATAACATCAACTGTAAAATTTCAGAATTGCTGTTGAACACCGCTGTTTTTTTTTTAAGAGTAGGAGACCTAGCTTAGTAGAACAGACAATTGTCCACTATCCTAATAATTTATTTCTGATGGAAACCATCACTGGATGCTTGAAAGTAAGGTGTTAATTGTGTGTACTTTTCATTATGTAATACTGTATCCATCATGGGGTTGGAGCAGAGTGGATTTCTTTCTGATCTCAGCTGGTAATCACCTTATGCCTTGATGATAGGAATTGATAGCCTGAATAATTTTTATATTAACTAACAACAGTTGTTTTTTATTACTTCCATAATGAAAGTTGTTTGTTTTGCAGACATCCAACAGATGGGGAGGGATGTTACAAATATTCCAACAGCTCTTTGAAATTTTCTAATTAGCTTCTCTCAGTAGTCCAGTTCACTTTTCTGCAGGTCCTGTAAATTTGCCTAAACCACAACTGAACTGATCCTCTCACATAGCAGTAAGATTTGAAACTTTTCATCTATAATGAATGAAGTCCTATTGTGTTTAACAAGATTGACCTCAGTCCTCCCACATGAAACATAACACTCTATCTGCGCAAACTTCAGTAAATAATTCCCCTTCACTCTGAAAATTCTCTAATTCAGAGAAAGTCGTAATTTTTTGTGTACCAACTGAACTTTTTATGGTTAATGTGCACATTGAACACAAGCACATCTTTATTTGCAGTCTCAGTTCAAGAAGAACGCAGAACAGTTGTGATAGCACTTTGTTGGTCCACAGAGACTCAGATGTCCCCTCATAGATGTCTTCCGTGGGCCTAGAAGCATCATTGGTAGTTAGGATTGAACATTTTAGATTTCAAGGCTGGAATTTAGAGAAACAAATTCTTGATCTCCCCTTCTAATTTACTTATGCTCCCACTTCCTCCTGTTCATTTGAATTAAATCCAGTCTAGTCTTAGTGGGCAGCTGTAACCAGACATGCATCTTCATTGAGCACATTTTTTAAAACATTTGTGTTATATCTCTTTTTTAATATCCAAATGATCACAATAGTCTGTTCCAAAGTAATAACCAGTATGTCTGTATGTTGAATTTTCATCTGCTAGGATGCAAATGAACAAATGGAACCTGTGCTATACTTGTAAGAATGCCTTTGGCTGAAGCAGGTGTTCAACTCCATCCGTATATTTTGAAGCCCAAAGTCAATTCCTTGCTTATCTCCAAGGGAATGTAGAGTTTGACAGGGCCAAATGTTACTAGAATCTAGCATTGCCTTGACTATGCAAGGGAAAAACAAGGTCAAAATGTTCTTTAGGTGGCTTTGACAGCACTCGCTTCAAACTTGCCTAAGGATTTCGAGATCAAAAGAAGAAACTGTCAGTGACAACCGTATCTTAAGTATTGTTATTCTACACAGGCAGTCTTCCAGCTGTCTAAAAGTGGATCAAAGATACAAGAGAGAAATCTGGTAGTCCACATCTTGGAAACTCAACACGACTGAGATCATATGGCTACAGTGATTGTAAGCCAGCCATGTGGCACTTCTGTGCCTGGCCTTATGAGTAAATTTAGTTTAATGTTAATTATGTTGAATAAGCTGAATAAAAATCAGTTTAATGTTAATGGTGCTACTTGGAAATGAACTGCATTATCTTGCATCTTTTACTGTGATGTTTGTGCATCTGGTTCTGAATCAGTTGTTTATTTCTTGCTTGCAAATAATTGCAACTGGATCTGGTTGCAATTCCTGTGGATGTTTATAAGCTCTTCTGACAGGCATCAGTTGTCTTTATGACAGCAAATAAAACTTAACCTTTCTGCCTTATTTTCTATAGTTAATTTTCATATTTTTCAAATTCAGTCACAGCCTAATTGAAACTGTAAGTGGGTTTCCATTGAGACCCAAGTCTGTATCATGTTCTTTTCTCTTTGCGCTTCTGGAAAAGCCAGTATCCAAACTATACTGTAAAATCAGTTGTGAATTTGTACCATGCCTATAGGCAGATGTCTGTAATACTGCATCCATCCAACTAGCTAGGAAGTGACGGGCATGTTTTTCTTCTAGTATTTCACCCACTCTGCTATGCAATGGTAGCAAACTTCTGGGCTTTAAGTCATTGCCAGTATGGTGCCAGTGAAACAATGTAAATCAGATGTTACATTGCCTAGTCATATACTTTTAATCTTTGCAGGATGTTTAGTTTCTAAATCTGTTATCCATCTTTTGTTGAAATAGATGGAGGGCTGGTATTGTTTGTATTTATTTTTTTTTCAGTTCTTTGCCTTCTGTCTCTTCAAACAAGAATAACATGGAAGACCTTTCATTTTCTGTGTCAGAATTTGAGAAGGGATAAAACATAGCTGTTTGCCTATTTCCAGCATGTGTTGCATCCACAGACCATGAAGGAGTCTGTGTTCTGCCAAGGTCACAATAACTATTGCCAGATTTTCACTTGATGGACAAATATTCATTTTCACTGTGGTGCTTTTATCAGACTGAAAAACAGTCCTATATGCCAGACGTGTTCCTCACTCGGATTGCTACTAGGATTGGTAAACATTACAGGAATCTCATGTTCTGTTTAATTCCAGCATTCCCCAGTGATTCAGTTATTTCTTAGAAAAATATGTTCCATTTGAAATTAAGCACTGGCTGTGGTAGTGAGCGTTTGTATAACAACATTTAACCTGAAAGATCCCAACTTAGGTTCCCCACAGTATATCCTGGATCACATTCTTCTTGGCACTGTTGTTAAGATGTGACGTGTGGTGCCTGCTCTCAGCAACTGGTTTCTCAATGTGGATATTATGGCTGGACCACAGCAGGAAAGCGAGACTACGCAGCACTTTAGGACAGGAAGTAGAAATCTTCTGAAGACAGATGGGAGAGTTGAAGGATGAAGTCTCCCTCTCCTTCTGTTTGATGATTGCAAGACGTTCCTCAGCAATTAGGCATGATGAAAACTGCTGTTTTATCTCATCCTAAGTCAGCAGTTTTCCACTCCCTTTAATAGGGTGCACGGCAATTTTAAGTGCTTTTCAAAGAAAAACCTAAACTTCCTAAACTTAATATCCTCTAAAAAGTGGAGTCAACCAGAAGTTCAAGCTTTGTTGGAAACGTGACCTTTGAAGAGTCAGCTGTAAAGGAGTAAGACATTCTTCTTTTACAATGAGCGGAGCCATGCTTCTCAGTGTGCTTTTTAAAAAACTCAGTTGCTCATTATCCCACTTAATACTGTGGAAAGTTTGCACTAGACAGTAAGAATTTTCAGGGAATGTATCTCATATTCACAGTAACATGCTATGCTGCCTTTGAATAGTTGTATGTACTAATACAGGCCACTGATAAGTGAGTCTTGGGTCAAGTGGCATTGGGGTTGTTACTTGTTCTAATTGTTGTGTATGAACGGAATTTTACCCTGGTGAATTTAGATTTTGTAATACTTTGTGAAAATTTTACAGATATGGACAGGATAGGGATTGGGAGACGTTTTTAAAAATAAAATAAAAAACAAAACACAATTCTCATACGGATCTGATGGGAAAGTTTGTTCCCCCTTTATTTTTTTATCATTCAAACTGCATTTCGATTTTATTTGCTGATATTTCTCAGCATGTTCATTTGACTTAGGTGCATGGAATAAGTTATGAAAGGCAGCTAAAAGATGCAAACTCATATCATTAATAAATCTGGGTTCATTTTTTAGTCAGTGTTTTTATAGGTTGGTAACTTATGTTACAGGATTGATCTTTATTTCTTTGTATTGATTTTTCTCAGGTATACAGAAGGAATATCTCATTGTCATTTTATTGAAATGCAAATTCCTTGCCAGTCTTCAGCTTTTAAAACTACAAGTTCATGCAAACTACTTGTTTATTTAAGCATATTGATGCATACGTTCATCCTGTGACTGACTCCAATCTTAGGTAAATCGTTACAAGTTTTAGTGCAAATAATGACTTTCTTAGTTACTTAAACACTTATGCTCTCATTTGTATGATTTGCAGGGACTGGCAATGTAAAACCAAAGTACGATTTGTTTTATGTGGAAAATTAGCTGCTCTTAGAATCAGCTATAGTAAAGCTGGAAAATATGATGATTAAATTTTTGTAGCACAGTTTATACAGGGCCAACCCAGGTGGCACTTTCATACGCAGTGCCCAGTACATGTTGCCAAACAGTACAGGGCTTGATCTTGTAAGAGAAAATACAGTTCAGAGCTAATTCCTATTGTATTGATATCTCTGCATTCTATCCATAAACACTGGCACTGAGGCACAGCGATGTTATTACTGTCTCTGCTGGAGTATGAAGCCTATGGATAACATATCAGTCTCATACCCCTGTAACTGAAACAAGTTTTTATTTTTATTTATTTATTTTTGTCTACACTTGAGAAGGACTTCTACTCAACAGTCTATTTATTTGTATTTTATTTGGACTGGGTAACTGGGAGAAGGCTTCCTTCTGAGTATGTAGAACCATGCTATAGAGACATGTTAGCTTCCAGCATCTTTGCTGTCTTTGCTAAATCACATTCCCAGCTAAAAGGCTTATTATCAGAAGTATTGCAAACATATAAGCTGTCAATAATCCTGCTTTTCTCTAACCTTCTTATTGATCCAGGAGAATCAGGAGCTTGAATGGCAGATCAAATATGGTATAGTGGTACTTAAAACTATAGTCTACCCCTCTCTTTTGTGTACTGCTGTTATTCTCAGACCCAATACTTACTCATAACCTTAAATGTTTTCCAGAGATGCTCTCTGAAATGTAGCTATCACGTGACCTATATGGTGCTGAGTAAACAAAGGCACAGCCAAAAACATTTATAAGATTCTACAGGGCTGAAGATTTTTGTATTGTTTTCCAGTTTATTACTGTGATTGTTATTTTAGGTGAACTATGTAGAAAATAGTGCTGATCTTTGAAACATTCTACTATGGAGCAGTTCAGTTAGAGCTTTTGTGGGATGTTGAAAAGTGTTTTCCAGTGCTTGTAGAAGACTAAAGGTCTTTAAAGTTCGTCTACTTGCTTTCATGTAATGCAAGATCATCAGATTAGACATTACTTTTTTCATAGAATATGATTTTGAAGAAAGAATCCCAGAGAGGAGTTTGAACTATTCAGTGCACTCATACCAGAAGCCGTGGACAAGCAATGCAGTTGTAGTTGAGCACACAGTATTTTTCTTTTTCATGCACCTTTAAAACTACTGTATTTTTGTCACATAAGCTTTGTCATTGAATTTAAATTGGTCAGAGGTCTGTGAAAACATGAGCATTTGAGAAGATTGACTGAAAGAAGCTTGTGCAAGAGAGATGCTGAGTATGGTTTTCAAGTGGGATGGAAACTGCAGGCTTTTGGGATCATTTCCTTTGAAAGCAGCACTTAGTTAAGACCCAGCTAGCATCATCTCATGGGCTGTTGAGGCTAAGTTGAAAAGGTATGAAGGGACATGATTTGTATCCATAACTGCTGCGTTGGAGTCTAGCAGCTCTGCATTTTTGGCATATGAGACCTCATTTATCAAAGTGAAATAGTTGCAGATTCTGCCATCTAGAATACAGGCTACTGGCAGTATCTATCTGAAGATGAAGATCTCCAAATGCAGTTAGTACAAAGAAAATAATGGTAATAATGTATAGTTAACAAGGCTCCCAAGGCTACTTTCTCAGGTATGACAAGGTAACTATTACAGGATGCTCTTGCTCCAATGTCAAAGCCACCATGATAGCCATTCCAGTTTCTTTGGTCCTCAGTGCAAGAGTTTCTTTAGTAACTTCATGATATAGTCCTTCCCATGAAGTGACATTACCTCTGCTTGTAGCATGCTTCCTTACAGATTCTTATTTGAGAAGCTTTTTGGCATTCAGAGAAATTGATAACTTTCCCTGCACACATTTGTTGCTGGAACAAATTTGGTAGGATGTTTTCATAGAAACATTTGAGTTGGAAAGGACATTTAAAGGTCATTTAGTCCAACTCTCCTGCAGTGAACAGGGACAGCCTGACCTTGAGTGTCTCCAGGGATGGGGCATCCATCACCTCTTTGGGCATCCTGTTAGATCCTTAGGATAACAATTTGTAGAATGGCATTAAAACCTGGCAGAATCTCATTCATTGTTTATCAAGGTTTTCTAATTTCTACAGAGCTTTTTTGAATACCATTAACAACACATTGCTTTCATTCCTTTTAGACCACACAGATCTATTGAAATGGTCTCTGATCCTTCTGTGCATTTTTAATAATGATAAGATGAGTTAATCTGTTAGGACCACTGTACTTAACCAATACTTTACATTGGTTTTGTCATTTAGGACAGAATTAGACAAATTCCAATGCTTCACTATTTAAACAGCTAATTTTCAGATTTGTAGCCTGCATATTTTTATTTACATCATTTACTTCTTACTATTAATAAACGTGTTTCAATAAAAAGTTTATTTAAAATAATTGTGTGAAAGGGCTTAAGCAATTTTAATTAACCAGCTGGAAACATTTCTGAAAAACTCAGATCCAAGATTCTTGCATAAACGAAAGACTAATCTTTTTGATTCTGGAAGTTAGGATGAACTGCATGTCAAAAGGGATGTCTTTACATTATGAGCTTCCTGACAGTAGTCATCTCTGAGTCTAATTCCAAGGAGCATAGTGACCACATACAGCCAGAATGCTGCAATACGTGGGCAGAGAGAAGGTTTCATTTGTGGCTGGTGGGCAATGTGCTGCCTGCAAACTATTTGCTACCACAGAAAACTGAAGAGTTTCGGAATTGAGCCTGGCAGGGCAAGCAAGCAAGATCTCGGAGACTTCTGAAAACAGATGTTGCCTGTTTATTAAGTTTTTCTAGTCACTGTTGCATCCTATGTCAAATATACAGCAGCTACAGCAGTGAAGTGCATGCTTTACTTATTGATTCAGCACTGTCTTAGAACAAAAAGCTGCTTCTTCATTATCTACGCTATTTGCTTGCATATTTTCTTAATATTTACTCATCAGCTGTGCTAGGTAGAGCATAAATCTCTAATATCAGATGTCTGACAGCACTGTTTCCATCCCAGTGTATTTATGTGTTTTGGTGATGAATGAACCGAAAATGATGTGGACTGACTCTGTTTTTGTGCTCAGTTCCCTGAGTTTTGGCTCCCTAAGCCACAATACCTGAATGGAAATACCTAAGGATCTGCCTTCAGTGTATTTGTGACAAGGCACTGAATGCTCTGCTGAAGTGTTTACACAGATCTCTGAATCTTAACGGCATATTCATGAGGCACTTTAAACATGATATCTGATATTGTTGACCAGGGAAGGGCTCAGGAAGACAAAATTCTCCTTGCAAAAACCTCAACTTCTTAGCAAGTTTGTATTCAACGAATGTGTTCATGTTATAACTCATTTAATATTTGGCTTCTTTGCTGGTGGGAAGTTCTGCTAGAGGCAATTTAGGAAGAACTATATTACTGGCAGATTAGAACATGCAGAAGACATGAGATTTATAGGTGATTTCATCAAAAACAATGAATAGCCACAGTTTTTGAGTTCTTTTTTAAATGCATTAGAGCTATCTGCATTCTCCCCTGCAATGACAGTGGAACATTCCTTTAACTATTACATGAAGCAGAATCTCCTTTCAAAAGTGTTAGAATGTGCAGTCATTCCAGACATCTGAACTGCTGGGGGATAAAAAAATAAAAAAGTAGAAGCAATTTGTTATTATTATTGTTTTTTTTAATCTAAATGCTCTGAGTTTGGACTTTTTGCAATAAGCAGGTAAATTGTAATTAATGAAAGATGTTAGTGCAGATTGTAGTAGAATGAAAACACCAACACAAATATTTTGACACAAGTATTCAAGAATACAGCCCGTACAAAAATCCTGTGAAATATTGTTGTAAAAATCCTTTCTGTTGTGCTCTTCTCAGTAATCGGAAGGTTGTTACAATAGAATATGGTAACATGGTGAAGTCTAGTTGTTAAAACAGGATTAAATGATACTCTGGTTAGAAGACTGAAGCATTCTGCTTTGTTTTTTTGTAATGAGAGTCTCGCGATTTCAGGGTTAAATTTGAATGTCACATTTTGCCACTATTCATCAGTGATTGCAAATAGCGATGTTTAAAAAAAAGAAGAAGAAAAAAAAAAAGAAAAAAGAAAAGAAACAAAAGAGGTTTCAGATGTCACAGTCTGTATTCCAGGAAAGCCTGCCAAATCTCCAGAAAACTGAACTTAGCAAGTGAAACTATTAAAATCATAAAGTTTTATAGAAATTTTATTTTATTATGCTTTCATCCTGGGTTATTTAATGGAACACATGTTAAGCATGTTGTACACTTTTCAGGCTTTATCTGCTTGGTCACTGTATAACCAAGAGCAATTTTTGCAGTAGCTCCTATCATCAAGGTACGGTAGTGTGGCTCACTAAAATATTCACCGTGCTATTCAGGCATCTGTGGTATACACTGGGTCTACGCAATTGTGTTTTCACCCGCTTATATCAGGAAAATACTGTGCTCTTAAGAGTTGTTCTTCATTCTACTAAATCTGGGAGAGGGCAGCAAATAAACTGGCTTCTTGAGGGACTGCAGAGGGAGTGCACCATGCATTTTTTTAAGAGTAGTTAAATAGAAGGAATTAAAGCGCTTTCTGAAATGTTGTTCTTGGTCTGGCTGCGAGGACTTCAATTAATGCTTTCCTTCTGTGGGACAAGAAAGGACACCATCTCCTGGGGTAAAGTAAATTTCACCTTTTAGCAGTTATCTCTAAAAGTTAAATGAACAGTTAGTTATTCTTCCATAGTAAATTCAAAAGTAGTGGTGTAATAAAAAGAGGGACGATAAAATTGTAACCAAGGGGAAGAGTCTGGATGACTGGAGCCATTGGCAGAGACTGCAAATTCTCTGAATAATAACACTGGTAAGTAATTTAAATCAAGTCCTATGTCATCCATATGAAAAGAACTGGGAGGATACTAAGCTGTACTGTAGTGCTAGCCCTCCAAGGTCTTAGTTTCATTGATACTCCTTTTTGTCTGACTTAATGGGATATAGGAACTGGTTATTGCTCACTCCCAGTCCAGAAGGTTTCTGTGACAAACTGTGTAATAAAAGCAGAAAGGAGGGAAGCTGTTTTTGGTTCCCTGCAGCTCTGTGTTGATATAACTATATGCCTCTAGAGCCAAAAATGGCATTGCCTGTTAGTTCTGAGCAAACCCTGTATCACTAAGGCCATGCAAATATTTGGGAGCGTCCCTGGGTATTGGGATCACCATGCCTGCTCTTTCCCGTCCCTGCAGTCACAGGAATTCATGGAAAATACTTTTGCTGGACCAACTCCTTGGTCAGATTTAACTTGAGGTTGCTTAGTAGCTGAATTGACATTGTGAAAAGGCTGAAAAAAAAAGGATCTGAACCATGGTAATTTGAGTCGCTTAATCTGGTGCTTCTGGAAAACCAAAAGCAGAGCCACAATTTATGTTGCAGTATTCAATGCTGTATTCAACTTTTACACAAATGCTTTGGAAGAGATGCTCCTCATTAGCCCTGGCGTTGTGGCATGGCATGACTTTTTCCAGTTTCCCTAATGCCACTATCTTCAAAAGTCTGGTAGACTGCAGCGTTGGCACATTGTAGCTTTCCTTTGCAGTGATGAGTGCCTCAAGTGAAGGGGTGACTTGCTTCCTAGTCTGGACAATCCAGAAAATGTGGAACTCATTCCCTTTGGAGTTATGAAATGTGGACAGATTCCTCTTTTTTACAGTGGAAAAGCATGAAATCATAGCCACATTGGCTAGGGTTATTATTCATTTAACAGTTAAACTTCCATTATGTTTTACTGTTTGCTACATGCCATTTTTATGCGCTTCAGTTTTATGTATTTTGCAGTTAACTGTTTGAAAGGAGAAAGAAGTGGTTTGCCAGGACTGTGCCTTTTGTCTCTACCAATTTTGTACTTTACTTGTTACTAGGATGATACTTCTTTCACACTGCATGTGGGCATATGATAAAATAATATAAATGTATGCATTTTTGCTGTGTGATGGTTTGTAAGAGTCCACTGGGATGGGGAGGAAGATGATTTATATGTGGTGATATATCCCTATATGTGGATATAACTGGAGTTGCTAAAAGTCTTGTTACAAAATGATTTGGATTGCAAATTACTGAACTTTGTTGTGCCTCACTGTTACTGTTAAAAAATGCTTAAGAAATAGTCTTTGCTTTTTAAGTTAGCAGCCATTTTATGTATTAGTTCAAAAAAAAAACAAACCCACAATAAAGTAACACCTAAATAGGCTGACACTTGTAATTATCTAAATCATTATTAGACTTTCTGTTGACCTGATTAACCTTAGCCTGTGCCCATTATCTTCTACTTATTACTGTTCGTTAGAAAAGATTTTCTTAACGATGCTTGCTTTGGTTTAACTGGAAAACCAGTGGGGCTTTTTTCAGTAGTTTTGTGCTGCTTAGCAAAGTTCTCTGCACAGCCCCTAATCTGAAAGAAATTGCATAGAAGCAGGTGGGTGAAACACTGTTGTTTTAAGCGTTATCCTGAGTCTGTTTTTTAGTCCAGTTCAACATAAGCTCATGCTGAAGTGATGGGAGTCACCATGCAGGAAATCTTTGGCTCATCTGAAATTCATTCCAAAAGCCGTGGTAGCAGTAACTTAGTGTTAGGTAAATTAAGACTGCCTGAGGAACAGTACTGAGCAGGAAAAGGCATGGGGTATTTTTTCCTTAGCCCACCCATGCAGGTGCCAAATGTGGTGTGGATGGCTTTGTTCCCAGAACCCCCCAAACACTTGGAAGGGAAGACAGGTTCATGTGGTGGCCAGTCTCCAAGGGATGGAGGGAAAATGCCTAGGTGGTGAGTGGTACATGGCTATGGACTCGTTCCCCCCTTCACTTTTCAGGCACAAACATGAAGCTGTACACAGAAGAGAGATAGTGTAGTCTCCATCTGAGATGTGGGTGAAATATATTGTAGTATTCCTCCACAGAGACTGGAAATGGTAATTAAAGATATTTAAGACTGAGCTTTTGCTAGAATAGCACAATTTTAGCAAACCAAAATTCATGAGTACGTACACACTACCATAATTCATTCACAACTGGCAGAGTCCAGTGTACAGACCTAATTTCTCTATACCTACAGAAATTTACTGAGATAACTACTACATTCCACAAGCTACTGAAGTGGCTGTGCAGTTAGCTCTGGAGCACTGGAATTATTGCTTGCACTTATGCAGTTTTTATCTGGTTAAAATGTAACCATATTAATCTCTTCTTAATCAAACTATGCTTCATTGCTATTATTTTATGTGACTAGAATGATTTTGAGCAACATGATGGAAACCCCACTTGACTTGGCATCTCACTTGTGCTCTGTGAAGCTTGTTTCAGTACTGTGGTGATTATGTCTGTTAGGCTATAACAATGAAATTAAAGAGTAATCATACATTTTTTTGCTTAGAAAAAGCAACTTTTGGATATCTGTTTTTGAGATTACACTTTGGGTCTTGTCCTGAAAGTTTAAAGCTTTCAGTGGTGCTTCTCCCAAAATAGGGATAATTCCAAGTTACACTGATAAATTCCATAAGAAAATAAATAGAAGGCATTTTAATAGAGCCTCCCTAATATCTTCCATTGGTCTCCACGCTAATTTGTAATGAAAACAAGTTGAGCACAAACCAGCAATGCACACTCACAGCAAAGAAGGGCCAGCAGTATCCTTGGTGGCATGAGGAAGAGTTTCAACAAGTTGAAGGAAATGCAAATTAAAATACAGAAAATTCTATTGAAACAAAAGGTAAAAAATGATTGTGGTGGTACTTGAGTGTTCTCACAATGGGTTACTTAAGGAGTTTGTGGAGCCTTCCTCCTTGGAGATAATTCCAAACTGAACTGCAGACAGTGGTGTTGATCCCAGTTTGAACAAAGAGGTCAAACTGGATGATCTTCACTGGTCCCCTTCAACCCCAGTGATTCCACAGTTCTGTTTGTCACAGTTGGGTTTGTGCAGTGCTACGTTCATCAGATGGTTATTTTGTGGTTGATTGTTTAGCTGTTCAGTGAAGTATCTTGCCAAGTGAATATTTAGTAAAGTACAGCATATGCTGTGATGCTCTTCTAGTGGGTTTTGTTATTACTCAACTTTCCACTTGCCAAGGTTGTTGCTTTTTTGCTGTTTTTGTTTGCTTTATATATTAAGTTAATGTCCCTAGAATAAGGTAAATTGAAATTAGTAGAAACTGGGATTTCAGAAAATAACACATCCTGTTGTAAGGCCTCTCCTGAAATTAACTGTCTTTTAGTAACAGCTGTTCCTGTTAAATGGCTTGGAGTTCAGTTTCTGAAAAGAAAGAAGAGTGATGGTAGAATTCTATTTACTTATTATGAAACAGCTAGCAAAATAACTCCGGCCAGAGGGCAAAGAAGTATTTAGTGTTCCAACAATAGTTTCTTCATACACACCTAGATACTTCAGTAATTTTTGAATATTTAGAGAGTGCAAGATTTGGCTAAAAGCTAAGAGGAAATCTAGACAAGAAAATTTGTGCCTGTGCCTAAACTGTCCATACATATACAAGGATTTCAGTTACGGCCACTTCTGCTGTGAAAATGCATTTCAAGAATGTAAGAGTTCATCAGGATTTGTTTAATTGTTGATGCATGCAGAGCTCAAATGTCTGTGTTGTGCCACTGGTGCTTCATCATGAGCACTGTCAACACTCGGTGTTTCATGTACTAGTGTGACCTGATTACTGTAGTAATGCTGCTGAAATAGCAATGCAAAGTATGTATCTGAAACTGAGTGGGTCCGTATAAACTTCTCACCTGATGCTTCTGTGAAGGGTAAGGACCAACTCTGCAGGAGGAAACGTACAGCACTTTCAGTGCTATTTTTCACAATAAAAAAAACCCTAAGGTTTAGATGTGAGTCATGTAAAGCAGTGCAGCTTAGTCTAGCCTGTCATTCCTTACCAACCTGGGATGTAACCTGAGGAGTGCTGCAGCATATCTGTTTTGTAGTGATAGTAACACCCTTCCCTAGCTGAGAATTCTCCAGAGTTCTTGAGCTGGCTTATATGTGCCTCATTTTCCTTTAGCTTGATCATAGCTTGAGAAGTCTGTCTTTGGGTTCCAGAATGACAGTTCGTACCATAGCTGCATTATTTTAGAATACTTCCTCTCAAGTAGAAGAATGTCACCCACCATTATCACCTTCTCTATATGCTTCTAGACATGGTATTCGTGTATCACACTGGATTGCTACAGTTTCCAGTTCAAGACAGTCCTAACTGTGGTGAAAAAATCCAGAGGAGACTGCGTGTCCTGGAGCACTACTAAGTAACACTGTTCGAAGGGCAATCAGTCCTTCATGCGCCGGGAAGGAAGGGAGGGAGTGGGAAGTTGGCAGTTTTGATTTAAATGTCAGATTGTTTTGAAATGCAGCCTGTACAGTATGTAGGTCAGTGCTAAAGGGATAGACTGTATCTGCAAAGGTGCTGAGAATGATTAATTTCCCTGGACAGAATTCTGTTTTTATTTTCAGTGTGTGCTCAAGTAAAGCTGCACATTCTCATTCATGATGGGCTCAGATTTCAGACTGTCTGCCCAAAGGGGAAATTTATCCTGGCAACTGCTGAAAGGGGAACTCTTGTGGATTGGCACCAGTTTCTGCATAAAATAAAATAAAATAAAATAGTAAACTAAACTAAAATAAATAAAATAATGTTCTGTTTTTCAAGGATGGTTTATTTACATTTCCTTCTGCATTCTCTAATTATTTGCATCAGTAAGAGCTGATACCTTTGTGCTTTCTAGCAGCTGCCAGACACCAAGTAAGATGTGCATTAGTCTCCTCTCACTGCCATAAGCAAACAATACCTGTATTCCTGTGGAAAATTGCACCCATGGTGCTGAGTGCTTACTTGTGAGTGGACAGACCTGCTAACAAGTTAATCTAAAGGGCCCCATTGCTTAACAGTGACAATTTTTTACCTGCCAGTCAAATTTATGCTGGTGATTTTGTTACTTTATAGCTGTGGAATCATGTGGGAGTGAAAGCTTCCTTTTGGAGTTTGTATGAGTTGAGAAGGTTGGGTCGGATCTTCCCTGAAGCACAAGGGGCAGATTATGTTTAATTGCTGTAGCAGTCCTGACCAGAGAAAAACTCCAGAACTGTGCCACGCCTTTAGGCAAGGCTTTTTCAGGAGGTTACACAATAAATGATAATAGCATAATATTATTTTAAAAATAATTAAGTCCAGCCTAATGGAATATTTAGGGAGGATTTAATGTAATCTCATTAACAATCCTTTAAATGAGTGTTCACTGTTTTTCCTTTCCCTCGCTTTATCCCAAGCTGTCCAAAGCTTTTCTGGGACCTTGCAATCTTGAACAGAACATATTTAAAATGTGACTGACATTTACAAAATTGTAAATGACAGTAGAAAAAAAAATCTGGGAAAATTATTTCATATTCTAAAAATATTATTTTAAAATATTGATTTATTGCTTTGCTACTTTGATCACATTTGCAGGAATGGATTTGTAAAATAGACTTTGTGATTATTATATAGTCGGTCTTCTTATATTTTACACTCAAATAGTGGTCCTCAAATGGTAACTAAGGAATGTTTCTTGAAGGCTTGGGTTTTTACTGTGATTGCCAAGATGCCTGAATATACAAGGCCTGCATTAGCTCCTATTCATTCTTTTCTCCACTGACAAATATGCAAAAAGTCCCCAGTAGATGAGAAGCAGGTGAGAGGGTTATGCACAGAGAAGACACTGAAAATATTCTATGCACTATGCTGCTGAGATTATTTTAAGATGGCTTTGCTCAGTAGTTACGTCAGCCGTATTTTTTTGTGCCATTTGCCAAGTTCCTCCACATACTTCTCTTGGTACAAGCACACACAACTTGTATATGTTATGTATACTCAAAGAGTATAACTTCATAATTTAAATGAAAGCTTGCAAAAGGTGCTATTTACTGAGTAAAATGTGTTTTCCTGGAATTCTGATGGATTGATTTATTGCTTCTGCAGTTTATTCTGTAAGCTACCACATCATGGAATTGTGCCTTCTGGGTCAGAGATGAAAGGAGCTGGCCAGTAAGTCTGTAGAACTGAAACAATTTTTTCCGAAGGTACAGTGAGATTTTAGCTGTTGTGCTGAAATGGATGGCTTTGCCTGGTCGGTAAAGACTAGTAATTCATTTTTCTGCAGTAAAGAGAATATTTGGATCCTGTGTTGTAAGACATATTTGATTGCTGCTGGATTTTTGAGGACTTGGAAACAAAAAGTACTCTATTTTCCTATTAACCTCTTTTTCATGGATCGTGAAAAAAAACATGATCTGGGATTCTTTTTTATCTATAAGTGTATCCTAAAATGTTTAGGTGAATGTGTTTATCCTAAATTTGGTCACTGGCTAGTCAAAACTAATTATTAATCATATCACACTGTCCATGTCCTTGTAGTTAAGTGGTTGAAATTATGAAGGAAAAATAATGCAGATATCAATATTATGTGACCTCTGAATATTATGAACACAATTGGAAATTCTTTGGTAAGCTGACTAGTCCACAGAAGAATAAGTGTTATTACCATATCAAATCAGTGACTCTCCTTCTGCATTACAAATTCATTATTATAATGCTCAGTGTTGAAATCATACCCAAACTTGCAGTCTCCAATATGCGAGTAAGTGCCCTGACATTAACCTCTCTGGGGTATAACTTTAGGAGATTATTTAGTTTCACTATCCAGTCCAGTAGAGTGTCACCTCTAATTAATTTTTTATCCTGTCTCAGCAGTGTCAGGCACTGCCCTGGGGAGGAAAAAAATTAGTAGGTTTGTCTGACTTTGTATTGTTTTCTCTAAGTATGATCTGCTGGACTTTGCTTAAGCAAAAAACAAACCTTTTTTCTTGTAAACGTAAGAGTGTGAGCAGAGAAAGAAAAAAATTACTGAGAAAGAATGCATTACATACAATCGGCAATTAAAACAAGCAAACAAAAAGGTTTGTTGTTTACACGTGAATTTATTGATATACATAAAGATCTGAGAATGTTCTGCTCTTGCATTGTAGGATAAACCAAAATGAAATGTTACAATGTAGTGTAAGTCAACGTGAAATGACCACTGGGAAGAATGTTCGAAAATGTGCAAGAGCTGATAATTCCATGCTGAGTATTTTACACAGTGATGGTGTGTTTTTCCACCCCCACACCTCCCTCTCACCATGTCTGTTTCAGAGCTATCAATTCCAGTAAAGCAATCATCTTTCTACTGGGGAAGAATACAAACAAAAATTGTCACCTTTTAAAAATGACTGCCATTCTTTGATAGCATTTCTGTTGTATATAAACCAGGCAGGTAAAACTGCCTGGTTGGGTTGCGGGTCGATAAGCCTCTTTTGCTCTATGCATTTGACCATAACAAATCTTTTGTGTCTCCTGATTTGCCCGCTAAGTTAACTTGGTAATTCTAAAAGCAAAGTCAACTATTTTTGAGTTTCTCTTTCCTTTTAATCTCTTTCATTGGTGTATTTTTCATTGATACACATTTGCTGAAGAAAAGGTTATTATTTCCAGTAAGTATCCTTAATTAATTTTGCATATACTAAGTGTATAATGGAGAATAATTCCTTCAAAATCTTTGTTGTAGAATTAAACTAGTTAAAAGTTCTTATTGCTTGATAGCCTAATATTCCTTTGTTCTTGAAGTCTTAAAGTGACAGCAAAAATGAACTAAAATCAAATTGTAGATAAAAATCATAGGAATATGCCTACACAGTCTCTTCTTGATCTTCTAAAAAGATCTTCAATTTCAGAGGTTTAAAACTGTGATGCTGAGACAGTGGACTCTCTTGGAAACCAACTCTTTATGTTTGGAAAAAATTAAGCTTATCTCTGTATATGTAGTTCTAAATCCCAGCACTATCCGGTGCCTGCAACCTTCCTGCTAACTCAGGAGGCAGAGGAAGGAGTTTGTAGGGCAAAAGGAAATATACATACACTTTGAAGTTGGAAGACTCCTTATCGTTTGACAAATGGACCTGAGAACTGTAAAGAGAATGTGTAAGGACGGATCAGTGTCAGAAAGAGTATTTTTCCTTATGACTTGGAATTTTCTAGTGTTCTAATTTATAAATTAAAAAAAAAGTTCATATTTTAGTTAAGAGAAATTGAAGCAATCGCATGCAATGTGTTATCTAAGTCTTAGCTAAGGCTCAGCTTTGGGCAGGAAATCATTAATTCCCAAAGAGATTGTGTGCACTGAATCTCAGGTTTTGTGAGAACAGCTCCAGAAATGCCACACAGGATACTGAGAACTTATAACATATAGCAGTTCTGACACCAAAGGGGGATAGTACAAATGCTTGTTTTATCAAAATATAGATAATATGAAAATCTTAATAAAATCAAGTTGAAATACTGAATGCATTCTTTAAGTGGCAGCATTTGCAGGAAATGAGAGGAAAAAATTACTGTTTCTCTTGTCTCCCTTTGTAAGGGAACTGCTGAATCACAGCCTGAACCACTGATTGGTCACCTGAGGTGAGCACTGAGTCAGCCATGGGGGCACAGGTGGAGGTGATAATACCTGTGTGATTGGAAGGGGTGGAGCCTGGCTCCACCTCTCCCCAAACCCCATTTAAGGGCTGACCACCACCAGGAAAGGATCTCTTCTTGGAGATCCCTCTTGTGTGGAGTCCACAGCGAGCCTTTCCCATCTAAAGGTGAGCCATTTTTCCTTTGTACTATTTGTATACCATCTGTACAGACCTAACTAAATATACCATCTTCTATACTATTCTTAAAGAGTCATCTTTAAGATCGCTCTCATTACACCCTTCACTGTGGCATTCCTTGGGCATCTTGCCAGATGCTATTTGGCAAAGGAGTTAAACTAGGCTCTACAGACAACTTGTGACAGCAGAAACAGGGGAAAACTTTGGCAAAATTCTAAATCAAAATTAAAATGTCCTACACCAAATGAAAGAAGGAAGCCTGATTCACAGTGGACCCACTTCTACACAGAAAGTGCCTAAAACAAAAAAAAATGCTTACAAGATGTATGTAAAGAGCTCCTTCAGTTCATCACATTTCTCACATCAGCTTATATACAATACTACTTCTGTTGACTAGAAATCACTGCACAAGAAACTCTGCATATAAGCAGAAGATAAGGACCATGAGGGCTTACAGTTTGACTAGTCTGTAGTCTATGGAGGATGTATAGTAAGTATATTATTGGAACTATTTGGAACTAATATTTTAATGTGATAACATATTGTTTGAAAATCCTTTCTTCTCACCCTGTAGAATCCTGCTACATAGAGTTTTTCTGTTTACAGTTAAGGATACCTGAAGAAGCTTGACATTGAATACTCTCAATTTATATTAGACCTGCATTCAAAGAATTCTCATTCTGCTGAAAGATCTCAGGATCAGATTATTTCCAAAGCATTAAAAGTATTTGTGGTGGGAACTAGCAGTGTTAAGATATGCTTCAGTCTTGAAGCATAGCTTGAAAGGAAGGAGATAGAGACAGGAAAATGTACTCCATCTTGTGTGTTTCTTGTCACCACTCAAATCACACCCAAATCCAAGTGCTTTATGATTTTAAATTGGTATTTTAAAAAGTCTGCATATGCTTTTAAAATTCCAGATTTCAGCTGAAACTCAGACTATTAAAATAGAATGAAAGAATCTGTGCTGGAGAGATTTCCAGCGAGGCTGAAACAAAACCAGTACTGGAATTTTCACTTTAAAATCTGATCTTGCAAAACTGGTTTGTATCTTTCCAGATGAAAAGGCTGGACAACCCAAGATAAGCAACTGAACTCCACATATTTATTGCAACTAAATCTTACTTGTAGGGACTCACTTGCACCATGGACAAATCCTTTGTTTAGAGACATGTACAGACTTGGACTTTGCAGTGCTTGATCATGATTCCTGCATGTCCCGTAATTCACAGAGATGTTTCTCCACTATCTTAATTGCCCCAAAGACGTTCTTTTAATATATTGTTTTCAGTCTTATGGAACAGTTCCTGATTCCTGCACAGGTTGATGACTTGAATGGATTATCCTGAGGTATAAATGCACAAATGTTTTCAAGACTAAAGCGGAAAAAAATGAGAGTATATTTGTGCACTTGATTTTCTGCAACTGGATTAAAATGATGTTTTTAATTTCTAGGAAACATTACTAATTTAGCTTAAACTGCTCAAACTTCCAAATTGGGTTATGTTGAAAAGGCTGTTATTTTTGCTATGTTTATTATACATATGCAGTTTGTAATTAATCTGATCTCCAACAGCAGCAACAAAAAAAGACTAAATTGTTTTAGAGGATTTCATTTGCCTTTTAAATATTAGGTTGTTTTTGTTTTTCCAATTAAGAACTTAACTGTTTATCTCTTTTTTCAAATGAGAGAGATCCTTAATGTTACCTGTACACTAAATTAACAGTAATAATTTATTTTTTTTTTAAGAAGTCAAAAACAAATGTCACTTTGCTAGTTTCAGAACTAGAAATTCGGAACTGGTTCATGTTCTCTGAACTTGGATATCCTCCTACAAGCTGTATGGGGAAGGATTCTGCCAAAACTATAGTCGTGTCCATCCATGGAGGAGAATAGGGAGCTGCAGACTTACAATCACAGTGTAAAATTAACGTGGGTTGTGAGGAAATCTTTTTTTTTTTTTCTCATCACTGTCTAACATGCCCAAGAATTGTGGAGGGCTATGGTTTTTCGTTTTTAGGAAAAGAAGCTGAAAGACAATGTTGTGATAATATTTTCTGCTCTATTGTTTCATTAGAAGTGCTTTGTGGATCCCCATATTTTGGGAGACAAGTTCTTCTGGAATAAGGTGCAATGCAGTGTACTAGCTGCTTTCTTATGTAATTATCAGGAAAAGCAGGAGGAGAATTTTTTTGATTATTATTGTAGGTTTGTATGGATTCATTAAGCCTAGAAACTCCATACAGATAAGTACAGCAATAGTTTAATTAGACAGATGAGCATGCACATGTATGGTGCTTTTGTCCTCACCTTTTTCTCAAAAGCAACAGCAATCAGGATGACAGTTCCACATTTGGATAAGTATTAGCACACTTGCAACTGCCATGGCTGTTCCTATCAAATAAAAAGTATGTAGCGTATTTTCTAGGTATTACGCATTTAAAATGAAGCTTGTTTTATTGCTTTTTGAAATTGGTCAGTGTTTTTCCTTCATCTCCTTCCATTGCCATGTGTTGAAGTTCTTGGAAAGGGTAACAGTGTGGAGGTATGGCTAGCAAACCTGAGCAGAATTGTTTTCATTTGTAAAATTTTCCAATCTGCCTTAGTACTGAAACTTCAACATTTTACAGTTATGGAATATATTTGCTTGTCTTTTGGGTCTTGAATGGGAACATTCAGAATGTCTTCTGAATGAACACAGTGGCTTGGAAATGTCTCAGTTTTAGGGAGATGAGTGCTTCTGCAGGTACACTAATATTTCTGTCTGCCAGCATTTCTAACAGCAAATCAAAGAGTTTGAATCTGATTCTTCTCTTTCTTAGAAATCAGAAGTCCTTCCCCTGAAATAAATGAAGAGCTTCATAAATAGGGAACAAGCTGTTTTGCTAAGGCTTTGGCTAGTGCTGCTTTGTATAGAATTCCTGTGAATTGTAACCTGGCAGGGCAAGGTCTCATGCTGAGCAGCTCTATCATATTTGTTAAGTCTAGCACTTAACAGATAACAATGGTGTAAATGTAGAGTGAAGTGGAGAAGTTCTGGTTGCACTTTTTTTTTTTTGTCTCACCACAGTCTAACACAGTACTGTCATATTCGGTTGGCAACTACAACGGCATACATATGAATCCTCTCTCTTTCTCATTCTTTAACTGATGGTTAATTTTGGTTGTTGTTTTTTCCTTCAATAATTCCAGTTACTGTGCTACTGTGGCTATCTTGAATAATTACACAGTTAGCCAAATTCACATGGAGAAGCGTATCAAAATAGTTTGGGTGTCTTGATTGTTTTGTTGTTTTTTGTGCTTGTTATGTGTAATCTACTTCAGAAATATTAAAATCTAATGGAAAGAGAATATGAAAATTCATATTCATTCAGTCAAGTTCATTTGTTGTAGACAAGAGTCTGCCTTTGAAGGAAACTAGTCAGAAATCCCTAAGTTGCTGTACTTAATAATAATAATAATATCATTGAAAAGCTTCACTTAAAGTGAAGATCAGCTTCAGAATATGAGATGTGAAATGCAACTGCACCTTCAAACCACCCTTCAAGGTATCTCAGGTTCAGACAAAAGTATTTGTTATATTCATGCCATTTAAGTAGAAACAGTATGGTCTGGTTTGTTAGTTTTCCTATGGGCTAGCCTCTGGAAGTACCAGACAAGTATGTTTCTTCAACCCGACAGAGAACTCAGTTGATATTCCTGTGGGTATACTGTGAAGTTAATGGGATTGCAGAGTTAATGTGGAACTGTGAGTTGGACACACCATTTGTTTTGTATTCAATGTCATTATCTCATCTTGTAAGAAACCCAATGAGAATCAGCCATTAAGATGAACCATCCAGTTCAGAAGAATGGGAATAGGAGTACAGGCAGATGAGGAACATGATCACAAGTGCTATTTCTTCTGGAAACAGGTTTAAAAATAAAGCATGGTCATGAGTCTCCGGTTTAGGTTTAAAAAAAAAATTTAAAAAAGTACTGACAGTTTAACATGTGCTTGAGGAATAAGGAGGGACTGATATTAAAATAGTAGAGGTTAAGGGTTGTCAGTTAATCTCAGGCCCTTTCTTGGAACACAGGAGAATTAGGGATTCACTATTAGAAGTGACTTATCTACAGGAACCATTTCTGAGCCATAAATGCAACCAGCATGGATGCCTTTTTCTCACTTTTTGCATCAGAGGAATAATTAGAATCCCCATTTCATTTCCACTGGCTTGTTGTAAACTGAATCCTTTTCCTGCAGGGAATCCATATGGTGAGCTCACAGTGTGTGAAATAAATTTTGAGTCTTTAGGAAACAAAACATGGCAGGTAGTTCTTGCTCCTTAGCAAGAAATTGGACATGGTCTTCAAGGCTGAAACAAAAGCAAATGAACAAACTGGGTTAGTGCTTAGCCAGAGTATGGCAATTCTGCAGGGGCTAGCATAAAGTGAAAGACATGGGTTAAGAAGCTTGCTGATGAACACAGGAAATCATACCAATAATGAGGTTATTTAATCCAACAGAGATTAAGTACTTTGCAGTCTTTTCTTTAAATGA
Organism: Odontophorus gujanensis; assembly: GCA_013399175.1. Lineage (NCBI taxonomy): Eukaryota > Metazoa > Chordata > Aves > Galliformes > Odontophoridae > Odontophorus > Odontophorus gujanensis. The sequence continues at coordinate 415,369 of VXAB01004659.1, read as the reverse complement.
AGCAAAATCAGCATGAAAAATCTCATTTTGCATAGTGGATCCCATAGTCCACAAAAGAATAACCACTTAAGTTTAGCAAGAAAAAAATTAATTTTTCCTCCTAAAGGATTAGTTTCTTCAGATACTCATCAGCGAGTGCAGAATATTACGTCACTGGGAATAACATTTCAGTCTCCTGCTTCATTCTGTAAAATGCTCGGGAGAATGAATGTAGAATGAAACCATATTTTCTCTGGCCTTTTCCATGGTGAAGTACCCCATAAACACAGAAGAGATTCAAACAGAACAGAGGAAATAGCTCTACTTTTTATTAAAAAATATAAAATAAAATCCATGACTTGCTATTTACATGGTGCTTAGAAATCTCATTTCTTTTTATCAGCCAATTTATAATAAGTGAACTGACACTTATATATGTAGTGAAAATAACATTAAAAAATGCTGTAAGTATTTTCCATTGGAACCCATGAGATAAGCAGTTAGCCACGTGTTGACAAACAGTGTGTGTGCAGTTGCAAAGTTGTTTCTTAATGTCATCACTACATTGGTCCATAGTAGTGTAAGGGTATTTTGTACGTTGCTTCATTACGTATATTTATGAAGCAGTATCAGTGGGCTTCTTCGTTTGCTTGTTTTGCATTTGTCATGGTAGCATCTCAGGCTTCTGCATCTGAGAATGTTTATTACATGGAATCTGGTGCTAATTTTTAGAGGCACTGCATGTCAAGTATCCATATGCATGGCAGATGGTTCACATACAGAAGTGAGCTTTATATTTTAATACATTGAATGAGATGCTTGACTATAGACTTCCTACGAGTTTGGCATTTCCCCAGCATCAAAGGAAAACAGAAATTCCTGCTAGTATGAAGCAAAGGTTACAGAGCCCTTTCTGTCAGGTTTATGTAAGTAATAATGAAATAGTCTATTAAAGAAGAGAGTGAGTGAGTCCTGATGCTGTTTGTGCACCAATTCTTTGCTGTCCTCACTGATCTGTCTTGGTAACTGTTGGAGTAGTCTATCACAAGGGGAGGTGATTTTTTTCTGCCTTAACAGTCTTAAGATTAAGATGTGCTCCATCTCTGACAAGTCTCCTGTGTGGATTCCTCACATAGGTAATAGGCAGCTCTGTTCAGCTGCTAAAGTGGCATGGTCAAGATTTGTCTCCTAATGGAGTAATTATTGTATATTTAAGGATTAGTCATTTCAATCAGCCATAAATTCAGGGAGATGCAAATATGAGCTTCAAAATGCAAAACTGTATATTACTCAAAATAATGATGTTCAAAGACAGCATTTTGCATTTATGTGTATGCATTGGTGTATTACGTGTATGTATTATGCCTTGGTGTACATCACAAGAATCATCTGGAGTCTGCCATCTGCTTAAAATGACTCAGAAACTTCAGCCCCTGCAAATACTTGAAATACATTAAGAAAGTTAATAACTCTGGGGTGTGAGCCTGTCACTGAAAGGATGTTTGGAATCTGATTCACAGTCACTGAATTCAGTGGGAAGCCCAAGCCCTTCATTGGCAGTGAATATTGTTGTTCTACCTGCAATAATAGTTAGTGACAGATACTTGTGGTTTTATGAATTTTGTTTGAAGCCTTAAGCCATTTTTTCCTAATGGTTGAGTGTCTACATCATGGAAATCACTGATTATATTTGGCAGTTGGAAGAAGGAGACAGAGGCAGATGACTGTGCTTCTAACATTAGTTGTCCTCCCTCCCCTTATCTTACGAGGAGTGTAGGGTAATGTAGCAACACAGACCAGTGTTATCACATTGGATGGGACCAGGTTTCAAATTTGTTAATCTGCCAAATTTTATGAGCATCAGCTTGAGCTTTAAAGCGCCTTTAAAATGTGAAGGACTAACACACTAAGTTCTGTCTTAAAAAGTGTAGAGAAAGAACTGCATGTTCTTTTGTTGGTGGTGAGCATCTCCAGACACAGTTTTTCTTAGGTATACTGAACTAACTGCCCTGTTGATATCGGAGGTTTTAATGATGCCAAGGATGATATCTCTGGAGACATTCTGCATCAAGGTTTTTTGAATGAATGTAATCTGTGATACTGTCTTTGTAGAAACGTCATTTATTTTAAATGACCTCTTGTTAATGTGTTTTCGTGAATTAAAAATATCTAGTAGGAATGTAACAAATTTTCTCCTGCAGTATCCTTATCATCTTGTGCTAGCAATGGATTTTACAGTAATAGCAGGAGAAAGCTGCATTATAAATCAAATTTACAATGTTCTATACAGCAGCAAAGTTTGATGAGCAACAGGTCCCAGACTTCCAAATATATACTTAATCTATTGATTAAATCAGTTGGTTGCAGTTGGCATTGTAGAAAGAAAAACTATCCAAAATTTACTGAAAGGAAATGTGATGTGGTCCAGAGTTGTTGTTCCTTCATACAGGGCAGTCATTCCTTCATATAATTATCCGTTGGGTGTCACTCTTCCCTCTGTTTGATTTATACCTTGTAGGAGACATTAGAAAAACTGTCAGATTGCACCTTGTTCAGCTCTTGCTAAAGGTTGTTTCTTCTTGGATGCATGCTGTTGAACAATGTTGATTTTAATTACTAGCACTGCAAACTGCATAAGAAATGAGAAATCATAGTGAAAGTAGAGGCAAATTTGATCAGCTATTGCTTTCCAGCAAACAATTCCATTAACCTTTCCAAGGACTGAACCCTCACGTCAATTGTTAATGAATTCTGCATTGGAAAATAGGACTAGATGCGCTATTTTGGGAAGCAATGATATGCCATGGCTGTGCAATTTGATCTGAATATTTAGACAAGAACTTTCAGTAGCTTACTTATTTGATTCTCAGACTGTGGAAATATGGATCCTTTAATGTCATTTTGAGGTCACAATTCTTTGTTCAAAATGCCAGACTTCTGGAAGTCAAAAAAATAAAGTGTTTGAAGGGCTGGCTCAATTGGACAGTTTGGGACTTATTGAGGGTCCTTGTAATCAACTTTAAACTAGTAGTAATTTAACTCTGGTTTTCTATTGATTAAGAAATCTAAAATTTTTGAAAATATAAGAAAGGATATAGCATTTTTTAAAACAATGAAAGCTTCCATGAAGCTTGGAGAAACAGCTGAAGAAATATACAGTTTTGGAGAATCCTCAGTGGGAAAACAAAGCGAAACACAACCTATAGCATAGTCCTCATTTTCTTCATTGTCAGCACAAAAGATTGTTACTTACAAAGAGCAGATAGCAGTGGTATTAGATCAGCATTTTCATGTAGCATTCAGTATGTTCCCAGAGTTATGGTCAGATAACGGTTCTTCCTTAGGAAAAGGTAATCCAAAAATGTGAGATCATTAGATAATTTCTCTACATCTCCACTGCTAAGTCCCAGTGAGGTTTCCTACGTGTAGCTGATGTATGTGTATACATGCTAAAAACAGAAAACTGTTTGATAATATGACTCTTCTCATTCCTTGTATCAATGCATAGATCACCAGATAATGAAAACTCACTAAATAATGCATGACCAGTTTCAGTAAATCTTAAACTAAGTTTCTAGATGTTCTACAAAAATATCATTTGTGTTACTCTGGACGTTCACATTATTCCATGGAAAGTGGAATTCTGAAGCTTATGGGAAGTTTCAAACTATTTTTATTCTAGTCACGGATATTTTATAAAGCTTTGATTTAGGAATTCACTCTGGATTAAATTTACATATGTCTATTCAGTGAAAAGTTGTGCTGGAAATTGCTGGCAAATGGGATTTTGAACAGCTCCTGGTTTTGACAGACTTGGAAGCATAACTTGAGTAGCCTCTCTGGTTTCCTAAATTCGTTCTGGCTTCAGAAGAGCTTTTTGTCATTTTGGTTTGTCTTTTCAGGATGACATGGATTCCAGCTTTTAATTTATTTAAACTTCATTTATGTCCTCAGAATTGATTCAGTTGTAGAGATTTTGGAGGATTGATATGCAAATTGATCTCCTTTTAACCTTTCAATTCATACAGCTCCGATGTTAAGTGTGATGTTAAAGCTGCAGTCTCACAGAAGTCACTTTGAGCTTGGTGGTAGTTTCTCTGTTCAGAGATAGGTGAGCTACACAAATTTCATGACCTGTCCAAGGTCACCCAGTTAGCCATTAGTGAAGACAGTCTTGATTCCCTACTCCAAATGCATCAGCCACAAGACTGAGCATGTTGTTGAATAGGATCTTTGTCTTTATAAAGATATCTGAAACTTATTTCTATTATTCCTAGAACTATAATGTACAAGATATTCTATGAATGAATACTTGACTATTTTGATACAAAGCTGTGTTGTCCTTATAGTAGAAGCTAATGAATGTTTCTCCACAGGAGTAACGTGGAGAAAAAGCACGTTGATGTGTACCATTGATACTAATATAATTTTTATATATAAACTAATTTTAAGGGTGTCTGTATATTCATTTCCAAAACAACTAAGAAAGGAAGTATGGGAGGAGCTCTCTGGACAAAGGGGAAAAATATGGAGAAGAAGGGAGGTTGTAAAGCTACAGGGAAATGGCAGCTGGCTTCCAGCATCCCCCTCATGGCTGTTCTATCTCCTTCTTGAAAGTGCAGTCTTCTCTGGTAGCCATGTGAAGTATAATGTTCACAGTAAACAGCATGGAAAGTTGGGCAAAGTGAGTTTGCAGAGAAAGGGATGTAGGAAGTATTTTGTTGTTGGCAGTGGTGGTTGTGTTCTTTCTTTTTTTTTTTTGTGAGTTTTTTGACAGTGTCATTAATAAGTCATTATATGTTGGTAACGTTTTTAGAGGCTTCTGACAGACAAGATGTGTGGCAAGGGGGGTAGGTGTGAGTAGAGACCAGGAAGTAGTGTTAGTACAAAAAAAGAAGACAGAGCCTATCCCGAAAAATATGATAACAACTGGTCTATAGAAGCTGTCTGTTCTGGCCCTGGGTAAGTGGATAAGATGTAAGTCTAAGCAAACTAAATATTGTTTCCTTAAGAAAGTTTGTTTAACTAATACACTTAATTTGCCAGTAGTTATCTTTGTCTCAGAGTTACAGTCCTTTGCCTGTTTGCTTTAAGATGTATTTCTGTTTTCAAGAAAGGGCCCCTAAATCCTAGGAGAATTCCTCTGAACATCTGTTCTGGTTTCACTAGAGATAGTGATGGGTGACTAATGTGATACTCCAATTAGAGATGACTGCTTAGATAACTGTGGTCCTTATGCTTCCACCTGGTACCATTTTTTTTTTCCAGGTTAAATGCATCCCATAAGCTAAATAAATGCATCCATTCAACATTCTGAAATTGGATTCAGGCATGTTTTTCCTGCAGATTTTATACTTTGTTGAGGTCTCACTTTGAAAATCTTAGTGGCATATAAACACTGAACTCAAAATGGACATATTCAGAGTGTAAACATTTACTTCAAGACAAAACATACTGAATCAATACTTCTTATGCTAGATACCCTCCTATGTTAAGAAAGTGAAATTAAAAGAAAAAAGGATTCTATCACGATCTAATATTACTCCTATTAGAACCACCAGCGCATTCGTTAGATACTTGAGCAATAATTACTGTTTGTAAAATCGTGTGACGTTTTCTATCTTTTTCAGTCATTTTCTGATCACCACATTTTATGAAGTGCATGATCTTGCTGATGTGCAAGCCATCAGTATGGGAATATTTAGCAGATGGGGTTGCTCTTGGAATTGAAAATTCATTTCCTGAGTCCTGAGAATGTATAGATAACAGTTTGATAACAGCTCATCTCTGGGTATTTTGGCTGGCAGCTTTGGCTCTCAGACTCCTCAGTCCTACCAAAATCCTTTGTTTGGAGCTAATCCTGTATCTTAACCTGTAGCCTGAGCTAAATGTCCATTCTCTTTACCTGCCTGGTTGGTCTCAGTGGAAAGCACAAAATGAGCTCTTGTAATACTGTTGTGTTGGGCTTGTTCGCAAACGACTTTTTAGATTTCCAGTGAACATGTAGGCATTTCAGTGGAGACAGTTGGCTTTCTAGAAAGCAACTCGTTCCATACCTCCCACTGGATGTCATTCCAGTATTTACATGGAACTGTGCATGCCTGAATATCTGGCTGAAAAGTTTTGTTTGTGGCTGGCTAGACCAGCACGAGGAAATGTTCTTTCTTCCTTTGCATTTTGGATGTGTTTTGAAAATGAATTTTACCAAAAACTGTATTTTGAAGCTACTCTTCCCTTCTACCTTCCAGCTGTCCTTTCTCTGCCCTCTCTTTCAGGTTGTTTTGAATGCTTTTGGAAGAGTCAGACAGTATGGCCCTTCATAATAAAAATGCAGGGAATGGATGACAAGGTGATCTAATTCTTCACGTTTCTGTTTCTTTCATTCCTTAAGTTTAGTTTAAGTGCCTGCAACAGCAAGAGTTAAGTGGGAGGAATAAGTAAACGTAGATGTTTCTTTTGTGAAAATGCATTGATGGGCTTCTGACGCAGATTTCAGACCTGGGCCAGAATCAAACTCTGAACTTCTGTGAAGTTTGATGATTGTTAAGGTGGGTTTGGGATCATGTGGAAATGCACTGGAAAACTTGAAGCTGTGTCTGATATGATTCAAGCAGTGTGAGTAAATAAACCCTACCACGAATTCACTTCTTTGCTTTACTGGAAGAATGTGCACAGCTCCCTGTCTTAAATGGAAGCATGCTGCTTGTGACACATCACCTTTGCTAATGCCAGGGGTCACATTCTGGTATATAGAAAGAAATGATGCTCATTCTTACTGTCAGGCTAAGGATGGCAACAAAGGAGTTCTTCTGTTGGGGGAGGATCTTTTCTGTTGAAGAAACTCCACTTATTCCTATGTTTGAAAAAGGATGAAATTCTTAACTACTTGCTGAATCCTTTGCGCAGGAAATCTAGGTTGGTAGATGAAAGCACTGAGTTACTATTCAGAGGATCTTAAGATGGTAAATATCCAGGAGGAGCCGTGGCATGTGGGCCATGTTCCACATTTTTAGAACATATTTCAGAATTAATTGTGCTGACAAAATTTTATAAAAAGCAGCTCCAGACTTTTCATTTTGGCAACAGTTGCTTCTGGCTGCTGTCTAGCAGATGAACATGTTTTTCTGGTTTTATTACTTCGAGCCTGGCTCACAAGCTTACTGTACAGATGATTACGGGGGAGAATTACCTATGTTCATTAACCAGGCTTAGAATATTTGCAACAGTCAACAGCTTTTTAGCATGTTGCCCAGAGATCCCAGGGAGGCAGGAGGGAGAATAACAGTATGACCAGATAGGAAGAGTGAAGCCTGGAATAGGATCCAGGCTGTGTTGTCATTTGCAGCCAATATAGATGGCTGTCTGGGATCCAGAGGGCTGAGGTCTAGTCTGTGGAGAATTCCAGCATGGTTTAGTCTAGACTAAACATTTTTGGATGCATTGAGTCTATCAGTCTTGCTCAGACTCCTCTGCCAGGGACTAATTGGAGCTGATGATCACCTACCCATGAGAATTGTGAATTCCATTTGGAAGGTGCTTTTCTTTTTTTCATTCTTACATTTTTATTTTATTTCTATTTAAGAGGTCTTGGCAGTAGAATATTTTTGGCTTTAAAATTACAAAAATGCTTTCAGCATGGATCCAAGGAGAAATTCTAATAATCTCCAGATTCTGTCATTTAAAAATGATACCATTTACAAACAAACAAAAATCTACAACTCCTCCCAACTTGGTTAACCAAGTTTATTTTGTATTCATTTCTCTTCAGACTTAAGAAGCTTTTTCCTTCAATCACTGTAACATGTAATGTATTCTTATACTTTTGTTTTGATAGGCATTTTTTATGTTTCTCCCGCAAAATTTGCATGTCATGGAAAAAGCAATAGGGATGGGATTTCCATGGCACTCAACCACAGCCTAACATTTCTCTCATTAAGGAAGTGGGATCATTGTTAGGCTAATGTTTAGGTGCTTTTAAGATCCTGCTGTTGCTCAGCCAGTTTGTGTTTATTCATTCATTTCTTAAAATGCTCTTTACATGAATTGACCTTGAATGTCTTAACTTCTTACAGATTTTTCAGCATATGCCATTAGACTGCATGACCAAAAGGAGGGAAATATGTAATGTAATACAAGGAATTTTTTACAGATTTGTTCTCAAATTGTTTCAGGAGATCCAAAGCATCTTCTCACCATGTATTTCCACCTTATTAGGAAAGGTTTAAGGAGAAGTTAGAAGGGCAGATATTTTAAGAGTTGCCAAACAAGCAAAGGTTATTCTGGATAAATCTTCAGATATCAGCAGGCAAGCATTGTGAAAATATGAGGTTTTTTGTTTGTTTTTTTTTGTTTTTTAAAAGTTATTCTGTGTATGTTAATAATGAAAACTTATAAGCAATTATATGTTTTAAAAGCCACAAGTTTTTAATAAGACAGTTTAAATCAATGTACATTTCTCAATCTTTTAAAAATCAAAAACAGATGCAGAAGTAGTGTCTTGGGAGCTTTAGAATTGGTCAACCCTGAAAACCAGCAACTCTGTACAAGTCTACATATTGCATAAAAGTCTTCAGGCTGCTCCCTCATGAAGTGACATTTATAAGCATAAGCTAGCCTTGCTGTGTAGTTAGATATTTGCATTACAGAAGTCTTAAAGATAATATTAAATCATTTACAGTAAAACAGAAGATACATAAATGTGATATGGTGTTTTGGACTTCAGAAGCTTTTACATCTTATGAAGTTTGATTTTGCTCTTATAAATCTGAATAATTCTCTTTGCTGTGATTAACCAGACTTCTCAAAATATAGGTCTCTCTGGTTGCAAAGTTCTTCCTGACGGTGATAAAAATAAATAACTAATAATCACTGTTGCATGTATTGCTATAGAAATCAGAAAGTCATCATGCGCAAGAACTACTTTACGGTGAGGGTGATGGAGCACTGGCACAGGCTGCCCAGGTTAGTTGTGGAATCTTCTCTGGAGATATTCAAGACCCACCTGGACGCCTACCTGTGTGACCTGGTGTAGGGAACCTGCTTTGGCAGGGGGGTTGGACTCAATGATCTCTTGAGGTCCCTTCCAACCCCTACGATTCTATGATTCTATGATTTTCTCCGTGTGGTGCAATTCAGTTAAGTGCTCTTCCTAAAAGGTGTGGCTCAACTGTCTGTCCAAGTGGGAAGAAGCTTAGACTTCTATGAAAATTTGTTACTATTCATGATTCTGAATTTTCTACAGTAAAATCTATTTTGCTATTAATTGGTTAGTTCTGGATTCCATTTTGCAACAGCAATTTTAGGACAGCTTTAAACGTGATTCGTCTTTCTAACAGGAGTAAATGTTCCCTGTTAGGCAGCCTCCCTTAGAGCACCATGAGCAAGGAGAACATGAAGTCAGCGAACGGGGCAGGGATTTTATCTTATCAATCTTATCAATCTGTCAAGCTTCACTAGCAAAAACTTTTTTTGTTCATATTCCTGCTCTTCTGCAATGGGATCTACAGACAAAACCCCTAATGCTGCCAGTCAGTTTCAGAGAAAGAGGCTTACTGCTTCTGAGGAGACTTCAACTTATTTTGAATAAACTTTCAGGGGGAGTAAGACTTACAATCACAAGGAAATAGAACATTTTAGATTCCTTGCTGGACTTGGAACCTCTTGAAATTCTGAGATCTCCCACAGTCATTTCAGATCTCCTGAAGGAGGGAGATTTCTACAGGAGTCTTTGGAGTGGTCTGGATCTTGCACAGAAATCTCCTGGAGTAATGTTCCTGCTAACTCTTGTCTCAATTTTACCCTCATTTCTTAGAAAGACTTCTGAGAAAGAAGCAGCTGACCAACTTGGATCAGCCGTCCTTCAGTTCTGTAAGGACGGCTGATCTACTTTCCCCTCAAACAATTTCCAAAAACATCAGCTAGCTGAGTTTTTTGGAAATTGTTTGAGGGAAAGTAGATGAGGACTTGTGAGCAGTGCAGGATACCTCTTGTAGTATTTTTGAGTCCTTGATGCTCCTTCTGCACACATGTTGAATGACTACTTGTTAGAATACGCCAAAAAAGCAGTGAGATATGGAGGATCTTTAGAAAACACACATAAACACACATTAGCTCATGTTTCTGGACTGTCTAGTTTAGACTGCTGTCTATCAGTCCAGACAGCAGTTCCCCTTGTGTCAACATGTGTCTCAGTCTTGTGGTCGTTTGTCTCACTTTCTTGTGGCCAGATTACAAATGCCTGCATTGAATGTGGAAATCCTAGTAAATATCTGAGATTTCCCTGCTAGACTGTCTCAGTCATCTACCTTCTTCTGCCTCTAGATGATCCTGCAGTCTGCTCTGTGTCTTACCTATGTCAACTGGAAGTAATCAGATCAGCAGAGAAAAGGAGGATATATGGTGTTGTTTGATGGAAGCCTCCTGTCTTGTGCAAGGCTGAGAGCAGTGCTGTAAGGTCATGTCTTCACTGCTGTGCAGGAAAGCAGGTACACTGTGGCTCCACAAATTGTTGCAGCTTTCTTCCTCTGGGATTATGGCAACAAAATTGTTTTGTGTAGCATACAATTTGGCTGCTTGTTATGAAGGAGAACGCCTGGCTGTTTGTCAAGTGTTAGATACAATTTGGAGTAAAAGGCTAATCTTTTCTTCCTTTTTTTGGAGGGGAAGTTCAAGGCTGCTCTTCACAACACGTGTATTCTCTTTTAAGAGCTTGTACCACTCATATGCCTCTACTTATATTAACCCAGGAACTGAGGTGTTAGAAACAGCACCAAATATTACAAGAGCTGCCAAGAGTGATTTCTTCCAAGCACTGATGCATAGTGTCAGCTTTAGCTGAAGTCAGGATGCATTTTAGCAGAAATTCTTTCACTCTCAGCTACAGTGTTATTTCAGTCATGTCCTTTTAACAGAGAAAGTGGAAAATTCTAGAGAAACAGCACATTACAATATATAATGCTAGATTGAAAAATATCAAATTCTTACTTTTTTTTATAGAAATGAGAACAAAAGACATAGAACAATAAGCCCACAATAGCTTCTTCCCAAGTAACAAAAATAATGACTTACGTAATTGGCTGATATGTATTAGTATCGTATTGCTAAAGTCAGTTAATGTGTTGATTTAAACACATCTACGTCTTAATAGATACACAGATTCCCAGTGTGTTTACTATTGTACTGTGTTTTATGAAGAGATGTGGGTCAAGAATGCAATAATGTTGAACTCTTTACTCATCTTAACACATGCATAATTCCAGTTTTTATTAATGCTAGTTCACCAAATAATATCCATGACATTATTTTAAAAAGTGGTGAACTACATTAGTGATAAACCACATTTCTTGTACTGAGACAAGTTGTACTTGGGAGATGTACTGAATATGTTTTCATAAATAAGCTCAGAGTAAAAAAAAAGTTGCAGTACAATGTAGAAAAGGGTTTTTCACATGGTTTGAGGTTTCCTGGCTCATAGCCAACAGCTGTGGATTTGATTTGTGTAGCAGCAAGTCACTATATGCCATAGGATTTATATTAAAATGCAGTAAACGTTGTTAAATGTTAGAATATACAGATAGCATATGAACAGTTAACAGTTTTAATGGAATTACTCTACCAAAGTTTCCAAGAAGACTGATTAATGTATTGATTTGTTCTGTTTTGTTCTTTCTTCTTTCTTTTTTCCTTTATTTTTTCCCATACTTAAATTCATTACCTATACCTAATTCTTCCATGGAGATGGAACGAAGAATTTTATATTATCATTATAAAACTGAAGTTCATAGTAACAAAATTAGTCTGTTTATTACAAAAAGGCTGTAGGGAATCAATAAATACAATTATTTTAACTAATTCCATTAAAAAAACAAAAAGGTACCATGCTAGAGGTGATTAATAAGCTCATACTTCTAACTTATTTTATTACCTTTTATATGGGAGGAATGTACAACTAATTTTAGTGGAAAACACACAAGTAAATATTTTTGTCAGAGATAATTTTGTAATTGATTATAACAGGAAAATAAAAAGGGATTTTCTCAACAGAACATTTAATTCGATACATTTTCTTTGTTTATAATAGACAGGCATTTTGAACTTTCATGAGACTGTTCATGAGCAATACTTGTGCTGTGAAGTGGCAGGGCAGGCAGTGGGAGGACAGAAGGAATGAAATAAAAAATGGAATTGCCAGATGAAGGAATGAGGTGGACTAACTGTAAAGGCTTTTTCCCACTTTTTTAGGCTTTTTCCCCCTTAAAATCAACTGTCGAGTAGTTTCTGGGCTTAAATATTCCCAAAGGCTGGAGTCAGGAGTCAGATATTTTGGGTATACCTTTACCTCAATCCATGCATTAGAATTTAAGAACATATATGTGCTCAGCAAACTGAAAGCACACTACTACACTTCCAAGACGTTAATGTTTAAAAATTGTGTTAGTTCTAATGTATGGACTGTGTTTTTACTTTTTCCTGCAAAAAGTATGAGGAGTGTAGCTAAATGGAATCAGAGTGCAGAATCTTCTGCCTTGGGATATTATTCTTACTGGTGGGAAGGGAAGAGTGTGTGGAGAAGGAAGGTGATAATCCTATGTGGTATGCAAGCTCACCATGCTTGTGCTAGTAGACAACTTCAGAAACAGAAAAGAGAGAGCACTATGTCATGCTTATGTGGTTTCCATAGTTCTGCTCCTCCTTGCCTAGCACACGCAGGAGCCCTGGTGCTCTTGGCTGAATGTCTTGGATGTGGTCAAGTTGGATGCTATGGTTTGCATTTGCTGGCATGGGTCAGCTCTAGTTAGGTATTTTCTGTGCTCTGCCTTGAATTTTATTTTTTCTTATTTTGTGACTTTTGTGTGCACTACTATTATTTTATTTGCAGAAGCACTGAATTAATCTTTTATTCGGGTGATTTCTCCTCTTACTCATGTTCCTTTCTACCTTGCTATCCCAAGACTTGATAGCTCTCCTTGAAGCAATGCTATGAGAACATCAGTCATTCTCCTTTTGGATCAGAGTCTTTGATCATCCAGAATCCAATGTTCTCTTGTTTTTTTCTTTGTTCTATCATTTAATGTACTCTGAAAATGTACATAATTTCCATGTACTGCTGCTTCCCCACTCCATGGTTTAATTTAGATAGTGGGATGGACAACAAAGGAAGTAGGCACTACTGAAAGCACCGTCTTATCTGTGCAGAAAGATAACGTTCACTCTGGATTGTCTAAATGTGGAGGTGTTTCTGCCTAGCTTCAAAGTTACTCAGATACCATGCATTTGGAAGTCTGATTTCCAGTTCACATGGGGTTTCAGTTAAGAGTATAACTAGAGCAACACAAGTTGAGAGGGGAATAATCTGATGGGAGAAGATAGCAAAAGGGAGTAGAAGTGGAGAAGAGAGAAGATGAAAAAACCTAGAAAAGACTCATATGGTGTGTAAAGGCAAGAGTGTAGGAACTGACAAAAGAACAATGAGAATCAGATGCTGAAAAAAGAAAAAAAGAAGAAGGGGAAGGGAGAAGCACAAATGGATAGGCAAACAGTACATTTGCAATAGTAAAAATTCTCAAAATGGTGTTTGTGTGAGATCACCTATGGCATTTCTTACTGTCACAGGCTTATTCTGAATTATACCCTTCCTCCTTCGTGGGACCTTTGTGTTTTGTTTTTTTTTAAAGGCAGTATGGTGAAGAACTTTCCAAACCTAACATGTTTAGTCCTATGTCTTAGAATAAATCAGGAGGAGCAATTTCTTAAAAAACACTTAACACGTTGGTTGTTTAGAGGTGTCTCTTATTTTGTCAGTCTTTATTATTTGAACACTACTGGAATTTTGCCCTGACTTTTAGTAGGGAGACAATTGGACCTGTTCAGTGAAAACAATATATGTATATTTAAAAAAATAAAAAATTAACAGGAAGAAATATTCCTCCTGAGAAGAGGAATTCCAATTAAAAATGCTAAGCTTCAAAATATTGTGCAGCCTTCTTTTAAATTGGAAAGTTCTATTTTTAAACTGCTGCAACTGATGAAGATCCTGGCTCTTGCCTTAAGTGATCAGCTCCCGAAGGGCTCTTTTAAATCCTTCCTTTCTGTTACTTTATTAAATTGATTCCAAGGGGGTACCTTAGTAAAACACCTCTGACACATTTATAGTTGGGCAGCATAATATTTTTTCCAGAAAAAAAAAAAAAAGTGATGATAATTAACAAATAGCAACAGCAGGAGTCTGTTCAGGTTTTACAGAGCAATAACTCATTTCAGGAGCAGTCAAAGTCTGAGGCTGATGATTGGATTACTGTGATGGAAGAATGGAGGTGTCACTTCTGCTTTGCCTGTCAGACTAGGAGTGAAATTCTTTGGTGCTAACAGCAATCAGGACAAGAGTCGTTTATGCATTAATAGAGAAATAATATTTTCCTGTCTCCTTGTCCAGCTGTCAATAGCTGTGTTTTGATGCTTAGACCACCCAGGCCGAGATGATTATTGCAGCTGAAGTTTGAATTCACTTCCAGAGCATGGCCAAGAGGAGTAAGAATGACAGAATAAGTTACAAAATGAAAAAAAAAAAAAAAAAAAAAAAAAAAGCAATGAAATCTGTAGAGACTACTACTGTTCTGTATTTCTGAGATGGAGCCAGGAGGGCAGGATTCAGAAACACTTAGGGAGAGTGCATGAAGGAAAATTTAAACGCTGAGGGAGAGTGCATAAGGGAGAAATTAACTACCTAGTCTGGAAAGGATAAATCCTAAAAGGGATGTGAATGATACATGTAAAACAATACATGCTTATTTTTTATTTCTTTCATCTATTCCTAGGTGATGAGAACAAAGAGTTACCAAGTATAGTAAGAGGGCAATGGGCTTTGAAGAGGTGCTGATTAAAGATCTGTAGGATGTTAAGGAGCTGACTTATGTGTCATAGAATAAAATGAAATGCTGAGGTTGGCTAAATGCTACACATTTCGAAGATTACTGAAAATGACTGTAACACTGTGATGTTGAGGATAGTTAAATCTCAGCTTTAGGGAATAACTAAGTTATTTTTAAGGTATGTTGGCTTAGGAGTGATTGCCTTCTTTGGAACAAAATTACCAACAGCCAACATTATCAGAGGTCTAGGAAAACAAGTTATCTTACTCTACTTGGCAAATTCCAAGTTTGTGTTAATCGAGGACTGGCAGTTAGAAATTGTTAAATATATTTGATTTTGTGTTGGGTTGGGTGTTATGGATAGGATATGTGAAATGTGCCTACAGCTACTGTATACGAGATGCAGAGAGATGTAACCTTTGGACAGAAAGCCCTTTGCATGTTATGTTGCAAAATATTTCTGTCATGTGTGGAACAGTTAAAAATTGTTAAGCTTTGTCCCTTTAACCTGCTTCAGGCTTCAACCAGTTTCTGCAAAGGGAAACCACTGTTGGCAACATCCCCAACTCTGTGCAGGAGTAGTCTTGTGTCTTTCCCCAGCAGGAAAAAAAGAAAATCTATTTTCTTGTTTGTGCCTTTCTTCAGGGAGGAACAAATGTGGTGGGACTATCACTTCTTTCTTTTGTTCTAAATGGATGGGAGAATTAGGGCTTTTCTTTTAAATAATTAACCTAAAAGAAGTTGTTGCTGGCCACAGAAATGAGATGAAATCAATACTGTGCCTTGTGTAAAGAAAGGAGGTACAAACAGCAAAACTGCCTCAGCAGTTCTACCTGAGGTTGATCTACAGTGCACTATTGTATTCATTGTGCTGTCTTTATTTTCTAACTGACTTGGGCTATTTTTCTTTGGTTTATGCTAGTAAATACGCCTTGATATACATAGTGATTCAAAAATGCTGTAGAGAATGTGTAGTAGTAGTGGAGATAGAGGAGGTCAGTAGATTTGAGACAGAAAAATAATTAAAAAAATAAATCCAGAACTTACTGAAGTTAACATGGATTGAAGCCATATTCAACTGTCAAACTGTCAGAAAATAGGAGTGCCTGGTGGGATGAAAAAGGAAGGGAATTGCGAACAATGTTGTTTCGCTTTTAATTTTTACCAGCAGCGTCTGATAGTTTTGCAGAGCTAATGAAAAGATATTTGAAATAAACCCCCCAGCATGAAATAAAACAAAGGTTTGGAGCATGGTAGAAGCAGTCAGGAATCCATTCATTGATGATGTAAAACCAAATTTGACAGAAATTACTGTCTTTTTATGTGAGTTCTCTAGTACATTAACATACATCTCTGAGTGTGATTGCAGGTGTACCTCTACAAGAGTTGCTTTCTGTTAGTTAGGAGAGTGAATCACCCAAAACACACTGAAATCTTTTGTAGAAATTTCCAGACCAAGGCAATACCAAAGCAATACCAATAAAGGCAAACTTTTGCTGTTGCATTAAAGCCTCAAGTTGGTTTGTGATTTCAGACAATCTTGCATAGTCAACCCTTTTATTTCTAAAAGTTGAAGGGTTTCTTCTCCACTAATGGAAACTGAGACAATATTATGAATCTTTTTTTAAACAATAAGCAATTTGAATGATAGGAAGTTTTCATTAAATGTTCCATTCACTTTGCAGAAAGTTGCAGCTAAGCATAAGAAGATATATGACTAAGAACAAGTGAGTCCTTTCCAGTCTTATGAGAATTAAGGAATTTCACTATTGACATATACTGACATATGTAGTCCACTATTTTAGTAGTCCAATACTACCATAATCAGACACTGAGAAAACTATCCCATATTTTGGAGTTTTCGGTATCACAGTGCAGTAGCGATGAAGGTTGATTTGCCTTCTCTTATTTTTCTTGGTCTGGAATTGCTGAGACATTGTCTGTCTTTAGTGGAATCTGAATGAAGTCTGATGTTGAAGACAGTGAATGAAGTACAGATAGCATGGTAGGGGCTGTTCATTAAACTTGAATATATTCAGTTTTAATATTTCCAGTAGAAAATCTTTTGGAAGTATCACTTGTCTCTATTCATTTTTTTATTTCTTGGACTTTTTCTTTTCATCTTTTCATTTTGATTCTTCCTTTCTAGTTAAATCTCTGTCTTTTTTTATTTCACTCCTTGTTTTGGTATATCTGTTCCCTCTGATATTTTCTACTCTTACACACACTTCAAAGAGAGGAAAGAAAATTCAGATGTTAGTATTGGAATTATTTTTAGTAGTGTTGCTTGAGATCATAAACTTGCAGTTTTGCCTTGCTGTCCTCCTGTTGAATTCTATATGAGAACAGCTGTGCTGATTTTCTGATTTGATCACAAGGTAACCAATTATTTAACATAACAGTGGAATTTAATTTTGTTGTTGTTGTTGTTCATTAATCTAATCATAGCTAAACTGGACAAGGGCCCAAGCAACTGACTCTAGTTGATCCTCCTCTAATCAGGGAGCTGGACTAGATAACTCCAGAGGTCCCTTCCAGCCTCAACAATGCTGTCTGTGATTTTGAGATGATCTAATTTTCCACCCAGCTTTTCGACCTACTAAGATAATTCTCTCTGTTCTGAAAACTGATATTAAAAAACAGATTTCTCTGCCATGAACCTCTACAAAAGTCAGCACTGAATACAAGCTTTTTCTTCCAAACACATCCCACCACGGCCAAATATTTCATGATATATTGTCAATTAAACCTTTGGTCAAATTCTTCACTGAATGTTTTTGGTCAGCATGCATTCTTAAAGTATCGAGCGTGACATCCACAGTCTTGTCATTTCAGCACACCTCCCCATCATTCTAATGGAAACATCCAGCTGAAACAGATGACAATTTAACAGGATATGAATAAAAACAACCTTCATTAGGGCAATATATATGCTCCTACAAATATTCTCTTTTTCATTATATTGATATAAGTTTTCAGACTGCTGTTTTAACAATTTATTTTTTTTTTTTACTCTGAAGATAAATAAGCTGTCTGTATGGTGTTTGTTTAAAGTATTTTAAGATGTAAGACCCATACACATCCAACTTGAGCCTCATTAAAAGAACTTAGCCAAAAAATGGAAGCCCACAGAGGCCTATTACAGTGAATTATAGAAATTAAAAGCATGAGTACTGTCTAGCAGCTCAAACTGCTTCAGTTAGTCTGGATTTTTTCCCAAAACATGCAAAAATTTAAGGGCCAACTTCTGTCCAGATAAAACACACTGTCTTGGCTAAACAATTAACATTGTTAATAAGTAATGTGGTTTCCTGCACAGCACCAACCACTGTCAATAGCAGAAGTATCAGGTTAGTCCAACACTGCCTAGGCTTCTATAGATAGTGATCATAAGCACAGACATAAAATTGTTCTGGGTATTGCAGTGTCTTTCAGTAATGCAACAGCCATTACAGAAGCATCAAAGGATGAAGCAGTGATTAAGACCTCACTGCTGACAATCCTATACACATGCAGGACAAGAGTTCCTTGCCTGGATTTCACATGCCTTGTGATCAGGACAGAGAACAGCAAAGGAGAGCTGGTGTGGTGAAGGCAAGAAATGTAATGGAACTTAAAAAGAGAAGAAAATAAAAACACCTTTCTTTCTTACAATGCTGTGCTGCCTCCACTAGCTGTATATTCATGATAAACATTTAAAACAAAATTCGTAGGCAATAGCAGAAACTATTATAGCTTTGCTCTAGTTCTTTACATCTAAAGGGGTGACTTGAATTCTAATTATTATTGCTCATAGAAAAGAACTAGTTAGCCTTGCAAGGAAAAGACAGACTTCACTTGGTGCTTTCCTTTAGGAGCCACATTTTTTGATTTATTTTTTGAGACAACTCCCTTCTGGGAGGAAAATAAATTAAGGATTTCTCCAAGAGGAATGTAACACTGCTTTTAGAAAAAAAGTTATTGGAGTATTCAAAAGCATTACAAAATCTTAAATGAGATGAAATGCAGTAAAGGCTTATCTTGTCATGATTAGTTGTTACTCTTCACAATGACCTAAACGAGATACTGAAGAGTTTTTTGAAGATACAGGGGATGAAAATAAGCAGGTATAATAGTTTTGCATCCTCTCTGAAGGTAATATTTGTTTCTTCATCATATGTATTAGGCAAGCCTTCTGTTTACTTGCTCTCTGCCTCTCCTATGGAGCTTCTTCATCTCCCTCAAAAGCATGTTTTTCTCCTTTAGCTCCTTCCTGTTTCACTTATATATTTGAGAGATAACTACCCTGGTCTTATCTACTCTGGATAGTTCTTAGGATTTTATATCTAAATTAAAGAGATAAATGAATTTAGAATTGTATTATGGCAGTTCTCCAGTGTGATAGACCATCATCTTCAGATAGTCCTCTTGCTGTTAATGGAGCGTTATTTCACTGTTCCAGTCTACTCTGACTTGTTTAACCAGAAACCATATTTTATATTACACATCTGAACAATAGAGGATAATGGTATTGGTGGAGTCTCTTCTTTCAGATTCTTAAAAGATAAATCAAAGATCATTGCAAAACTCACTATGTTGCTATTATCCTCTGACTAAAACGCCTCATACTTCATACTTCTTCTCTTTTCCAGCTTCCCTCTGAGAAGATCTTCAGCAAAGAATGCATGAAAACATAATTAACACTGCCATTATCTGTTTTCCTACAAAGTATCTGAGTGTCATGGAGTCTCATTGTAGTCTTCATTTTCACACGTTTTAGTTTTTTATCAGGTCTTAAATTAACACATCTAGTTGTTTACATTAACTAAGGACCTACCCTATTTCTAAGTCTGTTTTCTACAAAAGGATCAATCTGCTTTTGGCTGTAATAGTAAGTACAGCTCTGCAGAAGTCATTCTGTGAGACTAAAGCAACATTTGATAGACTTACAAACACATGGCTAGCTAGATTAATGAACTGCATCAGAAAACGTTTCTGTTGTTTAATGTGGTTCATTTGAGAGGAGTAAGAAAAGAGAAGAATTTCATTTTTGTGCTTGGATGGTAGCAAAATCAACTTTGTGTCATTGGCATAAACAGTGGCATGTGGCACATTCAGTCAGATTTTCTAAAGATCTTGTGGCTACGTTTTCAGGGCCTTACCTACAACTGTTGGGGCCATAGTTTTGAAAGTGCTGTCTGCAAAGCAGCTTCAACAGTAACAGTTCAGCTTTGCTTTTCTGACTTCCCATGGAGGTATGGCCCTTGCTGTGTTGCTGATGCTCTCTGAACTTCCAGCTGTAAAATGCAATTATCAGATATGCGAATGATTTCATCTCCTTCAGTAAATCAGCCTCTATGGACACATACTCTCAAAACCTTTGGTCTCATTACTATTTCTGAAAAATAACTTTTCTTCCTCTAATAGTTTTGTGCAGGTGAGCAGTGGGAATTTAAAATCATATTTTAGTCTGCTATGAACCATTCAGAATGATGAAAAGCACAGTAGTGAAGGTCCAAAGGAATATATATTTAAATTTTGAATGTAATCTCTGTAGTGTTTCTTGCACAAGTTTTTAGGTAAATGTTCACATAGAAAATAGCCATATTATATAATCTATATATTGTTCACTTTAATTACTGAGTGCCATTTCTTTGCCCATAAAATTCTCTAGCTTTATATTGCCAGATGTGGCAATAAATCATAGAGCTGTATATTAAACTAGATTTTTTCTTCGTAACACTAGAAGCTACAATTCTGTCATTGCTTACCCCTCAGAATTAGAAGATCTTGTTAACAAACTGATATGTAAATTTACTCTCTAGTTCTTTCGTAAATTTTCTGAAAGTGATAATCATTTTGAAATGGTGGTGTATTGGTTTGTGCAGCATTCATTTAGGAGAAGATTTGCCTGGAACGGTGCCCTAGAAATGGTTCCTCATGTACCAAAACTGTGTCCCTGGCTGTAAGTATTAGTCCAGCACTTTAGTTAGACTAGCTACACTGCAAAATTAGCTAGGTTTTTACATCTCTTTTTTATGATGTTTTACATAACTCATATGTTGATAACATCCATCTGTTGATTTATTGTGATTCTGAGACCAATAAAAAACTGGATATAAAAGATGGAAAGGTAACTAACTAATCCTTCTGAAACCCACTTGCAAATTCAAGTAACTTTCTATTTAGCATTGTTGGCTAGAAGAATTTTTTATTCAAAACTTAACATGGAAGCTGCATTTCTTATTTCCTACTTAAGGAAGTTATCTTCTTGATACAACTGCTTTGTTTGTTCTTTGCAGAATATGGTTTTCACTTTTGAGTTGCTGAAATCTCCACGGGAGATCTGACCCTTCATAAATGTACAGGTCAGAAAAAGACAGTATTTGCCTGAAAGATCTGTAGAATTGGAAGTATTAAATTGTAAATATCCTCCCACTTTTGTTCCCAGAAAAAGCTGGTATTTAAATGACCTACAGGAGAGGCTGGGAGATTTATCTTGTACTCTGTTAGCAGAGAAATGCATCAAAAACAATTGCTCCTATTTATCATTTGCATCAGGCTAGACTGTTGTCTTTTGGGCAACATGAAAACAAAAACAAGCTACAAGCTTTTATATATCCAAATAATTAGTTTCTTGGAGTAGGAAGCCAACATTATGACCTCAACCAGTGCCCTTTTATCAAAGTAGACTGAAGGATGCTTGCTAATGAGTAAGTGGTATTTAATTGTTTTCTCCTTTACCTTCAGATTCATTGGTGTCAGTAGGCAGTAGCGAAAAATAAAAGGTAAACTGTTCAATCAAGTTCAGACAGATGTATTTTGAGTATTTGCTTGAAGTCATTGTGTCTCCCTGTTTTGGTTTAAGCACCACACAATCATTCATTCAATCTCTTCCTTCTCAGTGGGTTGGGGAAATAAGATAAAAAAAAAAAAGTAGAACTTGTGGGTTGAGATAAAACTTTTTACTAAGATAGAAAAAAGGAAAAGGATAATAGTTATGACTATATGTGTGTGTATATATATGTATGTATGAATGTATGTAAGTGATGCACAAGCAATTGCTCACCATCCCTGTGTGGTGCCCAGCTAGCCCCCTGAGCAGCGGAAGAGAATGAGATGAACTCCTACCCCGTACAAAACTCTTTCTGCTTGATGTCATATGATATGAAATATTCCTTTGACCAGTTTAAATAATCTGTCTGAAGTCTATTCCCCCACAGCTCCTTGAGCCCTTTACTGCAAATGACCTTGGCTCTTTTCAATGCTGCTTAGCAGCAACTATAAACATCAGTGTGTTGTCAGCATTGTTTTTTTCCTAGAACCAAAACATGGCATCATACCAGACACTCTGAAGACAAGAATTCTATCCCAGCTGAAACTAAGACAATATCCACCCTTTATTCCATACCATTTACATCAGGATCAGGTCCCATGATTTCTACATATCCTAACTAATTACCATCACCTGTCATTTATATATGTGTGTGTGTGTGTGTATTATGAATGAATATATTTTTCATTGTCCATGGTATTTATTTAGTTAGGAGGGATAACTCATTTAGGAGGGATAACTCATTTAGGAGGGATAACTCATTTAGGAGGGATAACTCACAGTGTTGGGTTACTGCATGCAGAAGCCAGTACTCGTTCCGTCAGAGTTCGTTCTTCTTTAACCTGGGTAGTTCTTACTCTAATACTGTTCATAAGACATATAAGAAACTAAGATACTCCCAGTTTAGACAAGACTGTTTAGTTTCAGTAGATATGCACATGATCAGAGAGTGTTTAAATCCACTGCAAAGTAGACTCAACCAATCTGTCAAGGAGGCTGGAGTACTGCATCAGGCTTTACTTAATGGAACTAGAGGAGTTTTTGTTCCACTGTGGAAAAATGA
Source organism: Odontophorus gujanensis (assembly GCA_013399175.1). Taxonomy (NCBI): domain Eukaryota; kingdom Metazoa; phylum Chordata; class Aves; order Galliformes; family Odontophoridae; genus Odontophorus; species Odontophorus gujanensis. The sequence continues at coordinate 392,646 of VXAB01004659.1, read as the reverse complement.
ATTCCTTTTTCCATGGGAGATTTAATCTGTATCATTGCATTCCGCTGTAGGTTATTTCTTTGTCACAGTCTGCATTCTACATTCTTCTAATCTGCAAATAGTACTGCTATTGTGTTCAATTTGTCTTCATGCAGTAAAAATAAAAATGGCAAACATGTAAAGCATAAAGCTAGCCAAATATTATTCTGTCTGAATCAAGGATCAGATAGAACCTTCCTTTTTAGGAAGCTTCATTAATGTATTTCTGTAGTTGTACCATTTATACCATGAAGCAATACCATTTCTACATAATGGCTATGTTACACTAAACATTTTTTTCCTTCACTTCTGTGATTAGCGTCTCTACAAATGTGTCCGTCTCTACCTCTGGCAGCATAGTGATAGAACTGAACAGAATTTGAAATGCTTGGTTGCACTAATTTTACTGGGTACAGATATTGTGACTGAAAGAGTTAATCATGGAACTGTGAAATGTCTGCTACAGCTTATTTGCCTGTGCAAACCCCTGATTTCAGTGCAGCATTGTGTCACTACCACATCAGTAGTAAAGAAAGAAAGAAAGATAAGACTGTAAGAGCATGAAACCATTCCAGATTTTCTGAAGTTTCAGAATGATTTCAGTGTATATACTGTAGGTGGTTTAGATACTGCCCTGGAGTAAGGAGTACAACTACAGCTTTTTCTAACCCTATCTTCTATCTTTTCTAGTGCAACTTAGGCAGATGCATGTGTGTTTTTGCAGAGTGAGTGCCCGCTTTCTTATTGCCTTTGGCTCATACTGGATTTTACCTCTTTCTAAGACAACTTGTCCCAGCAGTGAACCAATCAAAAGCCTGAAACTTGAAACTTTAACTTAAAAAAAAGTGGGCACAATCTCTTCATACCGATGAAAGAACCGTCCTGAATCTAGTGTGGTTAAAGTGGTGTAAAACTGCCAATGAGATCAGAATACAGTTTTAAACATATCAAGTTAAGTGCATTTTAAGTGATTGCCCTTAAATGCTTAAGCACTTTTCACTATGCAACTGTGTGACAAAATGTTGGCATATTGTGGCTAGCTAGCAAAACCTGTTTGTAGCATTTTCTGTGCATACCGTTTTATACATTCACTGTATATTAGTGAAACCATATTGAGATCTTCTCACCAGAAATACTGTTCTTAAAGTGCTGTCTCTTGAAGAGATTGAAACAACTGATGTACAGAAATATGGGAAAGGAGAAAGATGCAGGTAGTGTCTTTAAATTACTTAAATGTAATTTAATATGCTTAAATGTAGCTTGCTGCCAAGTAGGTTAAATAGCACCATCTTTCAGTGAGAAAACTGCTGAGCTTCTTAGAGCTGATGATTGCAGTGCTGTTGAGAAAGCGATGTCTGTTCATGATAAATGCTTTATGAACTATGGATCTCTTTTTGTCTCATGCAAAACAAGTTTAGATTAAGACTCTTTCCAATTTGTATTGTTCAAATAATTATATTTAGCTGGAATTAAAGTTTGGATAATGCATTCCCAGCCCTTAGGTTTATTAACTGGCTCCACAACCAGACCACAATGTCAAACAGCCCATAGAGGTTTCCTTTTTATTCTGCATTTTGGCTATTTTCAGCTGTGCTTCTCTTTCCTGCTGCAGTCTAATCAATGTAGGCATTTGATAAGTGCTTCTCCATTACGCGACTCGACTCATTTGCTGAAGTTGTTCTTTCCAAACAGAAACGTACACTTAAAATGCAGAGTCTCCATTTAAGACTGCATTCTTCAGAGTGAACCACTTCCGAGTTCCAAGTAGTAAACCACAATTAAAACAATAATGGAAAGATGGTGTACTCAGCAAGGATCAAATCTGAGAGCAACATCTGGGTTTGTTAGTGTGAGCAGTCAAAGTATGTTGAAGTGTTGCATTAAGAGCAGATTTTTATTTGTGTTTGGCATTGTGGTCACCCTGTGTACGTGCTTCATCCCAGTAATTTTAATGGGAGGTCCAGGCAGAACAGGGTAGCACAGTAACAGAGCTGTAATCTGCTGTTAGGTTAGAATTAACCTTTGCTGCTTGCTTTGATGTTCTCACTACATCATAATCAGCATCTTGAAGCAACCTAATGCAATTTTTTTGTTTCAGTAGGCATGCTGTGTGAAATGCCAGATAGTTTCAAGTTTGCTTATGTGAGCCTATGTTTCATTTGAAGACCATCTAGTCAAATATCTTCCTATGACCTTGAAATATGTAAAATTTTAAAATGAATGTCCTTGAGTCACTTGAGTTGGGAAAAGAGGAAATTGTCCTCTCCAAAGTTTTACCGTAAGGGATATCCATGTGATTGTTTCTCTTGTCATTCCTGATAGCTTCCTTTCAGAAGTAACTAGAATGCAGTAGCTCCTTCACTGTCAGTTTCTGAGGGCATTAAATCATTTAGGCAATCAGTGTGATCTTCTAAGTCTTACTTTCAGTGGTGTGATACTGCATAGATTTGAAAAGTTGGTCAGTGCTTCTTTTACTGTTGATATGCTCAGTTCTTCCTGACACCTCCGTTGTCAGTCTAATATCAGTAGTTGCAGACAGTGAGCTGCCCAGATATTTCTGGAAAATGTGTTTGATATAACTTGCTGTTATTCAGTAGCCTGTGCACATGAACTTCCAATGATTGTTCTTTTCCAAGAAGGAACAAATTAAAAATAAATAAACAAATAAGTAAAACCCTTGCTTATTTTAATTGCTGACAAAACACAAGGAAAAGAAATCAGAAAAGCAGACCAACGTGGATTGAGAAGAGCTGGATTCCTATGCCAGCTATCTGACACTGTATGACTTACTCAATCCTGAGCATCTCTAATTCCACTTACTTTCTTTTCTAGTGTATTTGCAAGCCCAAAGTTCTCTTTTATTATATGTTTACATGCATTATCTTGCACAATAGAGGCATAGCTTTGGCTACAATCTTCAACCATTACGCTAATTCAGGTGAAAAACTCATCTATTGTTTCCCTAAGATATGCTACATCTGTATTCGTACATCTTTGCAATGTTAAAGTAAGTTTCTAATGAATGTGTTTTAATTACTGTTCAGAACTGGATGCTGTTTTCTGTTCTTTGCTTCCATATTACCCTGAAGCTAAGCACTGCATTTTGAATGAGCTTTATAACCTGAGAGGCGTCTAGCATATTGCAAGAAACATGAGGGCTATCTGTAAGCTTTGCTCTAAGTGATTCTCATTTCTGTTGGTCTTCTGATGTGTCTCATTATTGAGTTCTGAAGGACAGTGGCTAACTTGACTGTAATTTTTTTTAAAACTGAATATTTGCTATGCAGCAATACTTACAGACCGTCACAGTTACAGCACTCTGCTCTCTACTTCTTACAATTTAGAGAATGCATTAAGCAAAATTGTTCCTTATTTCTCAGGCTGTCTTTTTCTCGACTTTAGATTGAATTTTAAATGTATTTTGTATTGAGCCTGCTGGTGTGTTGCATGATTGCAACAGTTAAATTAGTTGGTGGCTTTTTAGTATTTGCTTGTAGTTTAAAAAAATTTCTCCCTCTGCCACAGAGACTAGCTGTAGATCCATTCCAACTCAGTCACTGGTTTCTCTTTAGAGACTGCCACTAAACTGGTTCAATTTACAGTAACTATTTTCATGATAGAAACGCAGGTTTGCTGAGAACTTGACTGAATCTACCAAATGTCTGTTTGATGATTTGTGTGTGTATAAGGATGTCTCCTCCCACCTCCGATTGACTGCTGTTGTTTCTGTGCAGCCCAGTCTGAGTTTCGATTCTTAGATGAGGTTAGCATTTACACTGATTAGGCAAAGCTGACACTTAAGAATCATACTGAAAGATGGAAGGTTGACATTGCTGAATTACACCAGCCCAAGGAATAGAGTAAAAAGCCTGGAGTTAAATCACTGGCTATATTATTTTGATAAAATTGGAATTAGAGAAGAGAAAGAATAAAACGAGGCAATCTTGTCTCAGGAGAAAGCCAAGTGTAATACTTAGTGAGTTTTGCAGTCCTCTTCTGGCCTGGAGTTGAGAAAATGATTTTTTTATATATATATATTTAACCCAGTGGCTTTTTTGAAAATACCTTGACGGAGGTTTCAAAGCCACTAAGTCATCAACTTAAAGGTTGGTGATAACACTGCACTTTGCTTTAAGTAATGTTTGATTTGGTTACAAGTGAAGAATCCTTATCTCCTGTGGAGAATAAAATTACATTCTGGTTTTTAGGGAAAAAAAAATCAAGTGTTGGCATCATATCTTTATGTATTATTTTCAGTGAGAAATTATGAGGTACTTAACACTAGCAAACCAAGCTGTTTACTTATGTCTGGTCAGTGCATGGATGTTTGATTGACATCAGTCGATGGTTGTCCCTATGAATTTGTATGTGTTCCTTGGTGTAGGAAAGTAGACTTGAGCCTTGTGTAAGATCTTCCTGAAAAATCCCTTCTGTGAGTCAGCATAAGGGTCTTGCTGTGACACTAATCTAAATGAGGAACGTTTGTCTTTAAAAAGCAGGACCTACTGAGACTCCCTGATTTGGCTGCCTTGTTATTGCCCGCTTTTCTAACACATAAGTCACATTCTAGGTACTAAACATAATAATGGTAAATTTCATTTCATAGATTGGATTGTACCCAACGTTGTGTTTATACCTGGAGTGTATGACATATCCTATTTTTAAATGCAGTGTGTTGTAGTGCATGTAGGTGAAATAACAGCGGACCAGCTTTGCTCTTAAGCAATGAAAATTAATTTCCTGGGAAGGTAACTGTAAACTTTCTCAGAACACGAGGCATTAGCACGTTGCAAAGTCTCACTTAAGGTTACCTAAACTCCTGGGATAATTTTAAGCGCTAACACACATCATAATAGTATTCATCCTGCTTTCCTTCATCTAAAAAACTGAAGGAAAATGCTTTTGTTTATTAAGACAAAGGCAACTCGGTCTTGAAACACCTACTTGAGACCATAACAAAGTCTTTCAGGGCTTTGCTGGATCTAGTCCCTTCCTGTATTCTTTCTGCAGTACATTTCCTTCACCTAACTCAGAGAACACAGGTCAGTTGAAAATTCTGCCTCTTCACTCTTTAAGTAACTGCAATGGATGTGGAAATGAGTAACCTTATGGCAGGACATAATAAATGGAAGAAAATGTTTAGAGGTTTATGATTTGAGAAAAGTTCAGAACCAACAGATTTATTAAGTCAAAAGTATGTCAGATACTTGAAGCTACAGATAGTTTACTACCTTGAGAAGAAGCAAAGAGCATTAACTTGCTGTTAAAGGAGGAACTGATACAAAAACTACTGCTTTTATGCATAGTGCTCTTGATCCTGTGCTGTAATTTTGAACTTCCAGTCCACAATAAACACACTCACATATTCTATATTCAGCAGCATATGTTTTACCCTGTTACCTTTCCAATCCTCTTATTGGCAGCACCGTCTGCAGATCAAGCTTTGTCCTTTCAGATCTTGCAAGGCAATACCTAGCCATAGGTCTGGAATTTTGTTAATTTTGTTTGATCTCAAAACCAGAATTATATCCTTTAAGAGAGCTTCTTTTTAAGTGGTTAACTTTTGAACTGTTTTCCTTACTTCCTACCTTTATACAGAGTGATTCTGTATTTGGCATTGAATTCAAATGGCATGTGCATGAACTAGGTTAGACCTGCCCCTTCAAAGCAATTGAGAAGCTGAAAAAATAGAAGTACTTAGACAGAAGTATACATACTTGAGTTTCTTCATGTACTTGTGTTTTTTTGCTGCAGCATAGGACTGAAGAGATGCCCAAGGAAAACCTCTGACAAGCATTAGATATAATCTTGTTTATCTACCTGCAGTGAATACATGTACCATTTAGTCAAAATTTCTGTCCAAGCTTTTATTCAACATTAATCTGTGTAGTCAAGACTGAATCTTAGCAGTTTTCTTTTAGGAAGTGTTTTTGTGCACATGATTTACGTCATTGCTTTACTAAAACATAAAGTGCTTAGGTTAAAGTATATAAGAGATATGTTGAACATCTCTCCCAAGATCACAAAAAGTGAATTCTCATTTTAGATGCCTATTTTGAAATACAGTCTATGGTAAAGTGCTTGATTGTTAAATTTTCTTTCTAGTGTCCCAGACTGTGGTTATGAATATTCATTTTTCCTCATATCTTCAGAAAGGCCATCCTTTGGGGCACATGTATGCATCCTGTTAGTGAATATGTTATAATGTCATTATATGATCCTTAGGCTAGGTTCTTCAAGCCACTGTTCTGAAGAGTGACATTTAATTCCCATTACTGCACTAGTTCTCAAAAATAATGCCAAATCTACACTTCAGTCATACTGTTGCACTGTGAATTATGACAAAGTCCAGAAAGAAGTATTTTTTCCTGTATGGAATCTTCTTATGCTTATGGCATCACCATATAAAATACTCAGACTTTCTACCTGTATATCCATCAAGTTGTGAGTTGTCCATCAGAAATGATCATTTAAAAAAGTTAAGTCTCTTTAGAAAGGCTATTTCCTAATATGGGAAAGGGTAAAAATTCTGCATTCCAACTGCCAACATTTCAAGTTTTTAGCTCAGCCTTTTTTACAACACTAACCTTCACTGCTGTCTAATAAAATGAAATTAGAGTGAAAAGTTCAAATATTAGACTTTCCTGTGGAGCTGGTTTCATGGTAGCCTGGCAGCCAACATCAACAGTATGATAGAAGGGAGTTCATGTTTCTGTCTAGTCTGTGGTGGCCTGCTGAGATGGCATATGCCTTGGAGTGAATAAAAACCCTAATGGGAAAACCTAACTTGTACCTCATGTAGACCTCTAGTTCAATGACTGAAGGAGATTTTTCTTTTCTGTATCATTCTGTAGGTATCGTTTATATGCACATGGAGGGAAGAATGGGAAGCACATCACGGCTCAGAAAAGTGTGTTTTAATTGGTTTAAAGTGACAAGGAAACCTCAGTCTTGGATCCTGAATTCTGTTCTAAAATTCAGGCTGTTGCTGTAGAGTTGATGGAGGGAACAGAGAACAAGGAGTTCACCCAGACATGTGTGAGTGAGAATCTCTTGTTTTTGCTGTGGCTATTGTTAAGTCTTGTGTATGTGTGTTAAGACAATAAAATAAGTCAAGTTATTTCTTAAAACACGTAGATTTCTTCCATGGAAAAGCAACCACACTGGATACATTGGAGCTGACAAAATTGAATGTGGCTTGGCTAAGCTAACTGAATGAGAAGTAACTAAAACCAGGACTACAGAGTAGAGTGAAAAAACCAGAAATCTTTGTAGCAGCTTTCAATTAGGAATCCTTTACTAGACTCCCCCCCAACACCCTTTTTTTTTTTTTTTTTCCAGCTTATGATGCTGTGTAAATGAGCTTAGCTGTATCTCCACTTTGTCTGCTAAGAAACCTATGTCATTTTCCAGGGAAGAAAGTTTCAGGACAAACACAGGGGTTGAAGATCACTAATAAAGTGAAAGTTTATCCTCTTCTTTGAGCATTTGACTCCCACACTTGAGTTGCTTGTATCTGTTGTCTCTGTCATAAACAAGATTTGACATCACTGCATGTGCTATGAGACTTGAGTCTGTCTTTTCTTGACAGAACCTTATGCAGGTTTTGTGAAAATGTCAGTAAAGGAGAGCACCTTCTCCTTTATTTTTGTGAGGTGGTAAATGCAGAATAAATGTGAAGGAATGCAAATTCATCAGCAGAGTTCTGTGGAGGACATATGGTGTGTGAGGAAGAGCTGTAAAGCATTGTTCCTATTCACCAGCCTCCTACCCTAGCAGCAATGAGCTAAATTAAGTGGACAGTGACTTCTGTTAGCTATTATTTAGCTGTATAGACGAAACACAGCTGTTCAGGAGAAAAGCAGACAGATAGTTCACTAGGCAGCAGACACCTCTTTTCCAGCTTTTCTGAGCTTTTCAAATATGACTGCGGGAGATGGTTCCAGCTTTACACTGGGTTTAGTCTGGAATATAATACTACTTGCTCATGCAGTAGCTACATAGTAGGGAGGAATCGACTGCTCCTTTTTAACACCAGCTGAGAACTCTGATTATTGAAAGCACTGAAGTAATATTCTTCAGTCGAGATGTTCAGGAAAGCCCAGCACAATCCAGAATACGTTGCGTTACTTTTGTATTCCATTCTCTTGTGGTCTTCTGTATCTCCATTTTACTGATCTCACAAAAATTCACTGAAATTAAGTCCTTCCCTACAGCAACTAAAATAAAAATGTTAGCTTTTGTTTATTTATTTATTTATTTTGAAAAGACAAACAGTAATTCAGCAATTTCTTGGTTAATTGTGAAGAGAAAGCAGACTGGTCATTCTAGTTCTTGGTGGAAAGATTAATCAATTTTTATTCAGAAAACTAGTGTTTTTTCTAACATCCTATTGTAAGCTACACTTTATAATTAAGGCATGCAGGGAGTAAGGAATGTAATACAGTGGTGGTTGTATATGCTTAAAATTAGTAGTGAATACGGTCAGAGGGCTTCTAAAATCTGCATCTGAATTTACATTAAGCAAGAATACCTATTTTAATTTAGTATTTTCTTTTCCTTAAAGTAGGTTGTTCTTTTGCTCTGAGAACAGGTTATGAATAAGAATGAAAAAAGGAGATTTATGTTTATGTAAAAAGTAGGAATACAGTAAGAATTCATTATACTGTTTACCTTGAAGCATACTTTACATCACTGATAAGCAACCCAGTGCATGAAGATGAATCACAGCCACTGGAAAGCTAAATCACCATTTGTACTGTCTGTGAATTTATCATTAAAAAAGCAGTTCTGCAAGAACCACAAGTCTAGTTTTCTAACAGATTTTTGACTCATTGGTAACTGGTTTTGGACACTAAGAAGGTGTTTGAAGTGAAGCTTTTCCAGTGTGTGGGATGTTTTTAGGACTCCTTGCTCCACGAGACTGATGTTAAAGCTTTTCTCATAGACATTTAGTCTTTCTACTTTACCTTACTGCCTATTTTACAAATTTGCAGAAACTAGTTCTATTGGAGATAACTATGCATCTTCCATATTTTGTTAAAATTGTACAATGAGATAAAATTTATTAAGAAAGCACATGTATACACACAGTAATATAATAAGTCTTGTTTCAATAGTAAATTAGGGGGGAAAATGGGCTTTTCAATTATTTAGCTTCCATTTGATCAATTTTCAAGAGGTCTTAGTAGCCCATATGTTGATTTCCCTTAACGCCTGGTGACAGTTGTGAAGATGAAGAACTTTAAAATCTACCCTATAGTAACAGATCTGTAGTGTGCTTTATTTATGCAGGAGCTATATAGGAGTTTAGTGTCTCAGTGACCTCTGTGTCAACGGTTTACGGGCAGGTTTGGCCCGGTTCCGTGACGATTGGTGCGGGGCACCCACGGACCCACGCCCCAGGAAAGGGGAAGGGGGAAAGGGAAAAGGGAAAAGGGAGATGGGCCTAGAAACAAAACAGCGGCAACGATCTGAGGAGGAAAACTAATTTACTAAATAGATATCGGAAAGCAAAATAGCACAATATAATACAATATAATGGGAATTAAAGCTAATAAATCAAATAAAATGAGCAAGAGAGAGTGTCCGATAAACCGAAGGCCTTACGCTAACGCTGAAGGCGAGACGGCAGCGAGCACCCACTGCTGAGTCCATCCCAAAGGAAAGAGAGTGTCCCGTGACTGCAGACAGTTTTTATCTCCCCCTCTGAGCGTAAATACGTAAAAACGCAAAGCATCGCAAAGTCCCCTGGGGAATGTAGTTCTTCTTCTCTTCTGAGACAGGTATACCTGGAACTATCGATGATCCATGGAGCTGGAACCTTAACTCTTTAACTCTAAATGCACTACGTGATGTTATGATGTGGAATACCAGTACTAAAAAATCATAAAACCATAACACTCTGCTAGCTAGCTTCAGGATTCTGTGTGATGTGAGTCTACTCTAATAGCCCAGATTGAAAAAGACATATAAAAAAACATTTTCTGTGGGCATTTTGTCCAAGTTTAATGCCCAGAAAAGAGCCAACATGAATGTTAAATACAGTATAAAAGAGGACCATGAGAAGAAATGAAGAATTAACATTGGCAGTGATGTATGGGAAGAGATTAATAGGAATGCAGTAACACCCATCCTTAATGTGAGACAGAGACATCTCTAATTCAAAACTGCAAGCAAAAGTAAGTTACAAGATGTTGATGGCAAAATTCATTAAGACAAATGCTGTAACTCATAGGTTTTAGTACATATGTTTTGAAGTTTTCCAGTCACTGGGAGATATTGGAAAACACTGTCCTAGATTTTAATATTGACCTTGTTGTAAAACACATTCTTAGACTGTGTATTTGTTCTAGAAGATGATATCATGTTTTTTTTTTTTTAAATCAAAAAAAAGGAGACCTTTTTTCTGTTAATGGCAGATGGTAGGCAAAATGTGAATCTGCAAGAATAGACCACAATGTGCAATTAGAGTTTCAGAAAATGGGTTGTCTTTTGACCGGCAGGAAAAAGCTACTCACTTTAAAAAGAGGTTTCTTTTTTTAAATAAGAGGTGAAACTTTGCTCATCTTAGGCCAAAAAGGCCACATCATCTTAACAAGCAGTTGTACCAATTAGCAGAAGCTTTTCCACATATTTGCTTTTTTAAAGGTGTTCTTTCTTAAAAGTGTTCTTTTTTACCGTACTCCTTTTCACTCAGTGCCTCTTTTCCTTTTGTTTCCTGAAACTCTAATAACATGACTTATTAGATGGTTTTCTAGGATGCTGAAGATCTATTATACCTTTAATGTACTTAGTCTTTGAGAAAGTCAGATACTCACCCAGTAGAAACTCGTTGTTTTGTAAAGAGCTACACCAGTTCATACTAACAGAGTTTTTGTCTTTCTATGTAAATGTATAAAAACTCTGTATGCTTTGGTAAATACATAGTGGAATTAGTCTAAATAATGACATTGATGTTTGGAAAAGTAATTTGAAAAAGGGCAGTGTGTAATTAACCAGTGAGCTGCTGACTCATCCAGGGTTGGCAGTTGCAGTTATGAAGTGCCAGCTGGTAAACTAAAGTGCAGATGGATAACATCAGTGAAAGCTTAGAAAAGCAAGAAACGTTTGGATGTTGTACTGAGGGACACGGTTTAGTGGGAAATATTGGTTATATGTGAATGGTTGGACTGGATGATCTTACAGGTCTTTTCCAACCTTGGTGATTCTGTGATTCTATTTTAAAAAATGCAAGGATGCTGGGCAGGGACAGGAGAAGGACTGTTAATGATATTACAGCACAAATAAAAATGAGAATCAAACAAGTAATCAATCAAGTAACTTGAAGTTCAGGCAGTTAATGGCCTTGTGTTGCCTGCTATCGTCTCTGGACTGGTCTCATCAAGTAGATTCAATTTGGTTTCCAGCAACTAGGTATAAAAGCAGCTCTTATTCTTCAGCTATTTTAGCGGCTGTTTTGGGCAAAAAGACAAGTATTTTATTGGACAGATGTGATTGTCAGTCCAGAATATTTCAGGATATTTTCAATGCTGGTTTCTTTTTTACTATAGCTGGTTGAAAGGATACTGTTTCTACACCCTGTCACAGTTTTTTTAAATGTTCACCACTTATCTGGATGCCAAACCATAACTTCACTTCTTTGGGGTTTTGACTGGCAGCCGAATAATTTGCTGCAGCTGAACAGTGTAACTATGTGAAATGCAGGTGGAGACCAAACATGTCAAAGTAAGCAGTACAGTCAAATCCTCAGTGCAAGGGAAGGAACCACAGGGCTCACTTCTGAACCATTAAAATATATTTGCCTACAGGACAATTTGAGCAGTGAGAGGAAAATCAGTACTCCAAGAACTGGAGAGAGAGGTGCTTTTCCAGAAAGATTTAAGGTAGTATTTAATTTTGCATGGAGCCTACCATACTTGAGATATCTCAAAGTGTTTTATAGTTGTGTTAAAGATAGAACAGTGACTCGGTATGCGAAACAGAGCAACCACTAAATCAATTCACAATGAAGGGCTTTAGTAGTAGCAGGACTGTGATTCCTGACCTGTAGCAGCTCCTGATGGGGTGATTTTAAGAGGTTACAGTTTACTGCTTTCCACACTGCCCCTGATCAGTGAGGGACAGCTCACTTTTAGCAAAGGAGACCAAGAAAGGTAACTTTGAAATCATTCCCATGTGCTTTGCCAGAGCTTGCAATTTAGAGTTAGAGCTTCTGACTCTAGGAACCACATGGAATCTAAGAACCAAAACATCAAGAGAAGACATCAGCTCCTTTTGGAGATAAAATATAATGCTGGCTGAGTTAGGTTATTTAAAAGTTGCATTTATGTTGTTTTACAGAGCTGGCTCAAGGCAGTATCTCATTAAATATCCTGCATTGCTGCATCCTTAGCAAAACAGCCAAAATGTAAAGATCCAGAGTTGGTAAATAAGGGACTGCTTATCATAAAGAGAATGGTTGGCAGAGAGAGATCTTATCAGTGTATATAAAAACCTGAAAGATTCTTCATAGAAGATGGAAGCAAGCTCTTTTCCGTGGTGACCAGTGACCAGACAAGAGGCAACGGTCACAAACTGGAACATACGAGGAGTCTATCTGAACATCAGAAAACACTTTTTCACTGTGCAGATGAAATATTACTGGCACAAGTTGTGCTGTGTCTCTCCCTGGAGATATCCAAAAGCCACGTGGATGTGATCCAAGACAACTTGCTCTGGGTGCTCCTGCTTGAGCAGGAGGAATGCACCAGATGACTCCAGAAGTCCAACCTCAACCATTCTGTGACTCTTCTGATGGCCACATTATTTTAAACTTACAGGAATCTGTTAACTATGGGACTGCTTTTGGTTGAAATTAGGGTAATTGGTTTATGGCTCATCATTTATATAAAGCTGGCTTACTTTATTTTCTCATCATATTAAGGACAGGTGCTCTCTTTCAGCTCAAGGTAGGTACCACCAATTTTCTAAAAACCTACTGAAATCAATCCAGAGAGAAAATAAACTTATTCCTTGAGAAATGTGCAAGGATTTTCTTGCCTTCATTTCCTGATCCATTAAACTGCACGATACTGCTGTCTCAGTACTGCAAAGAGTGCAAAGCTACTACTTGTGGGAGTACTTAATTTATGTAGGAACAGGAAGGTTTGGGAAGGACATTTTGCCATTGTTTTTGTTAACAAGGGAAAAGTAACAATCCCCCTGAAATTTATTACTAGGATTCAAAAGATGCGAGAAATTTTTCCTACTGGTCTTACTTTATTCAGGTAAGCAGTTGTACACAAATTTGTCTGCTGATTCTCTATTCATTATGTCTTTGGAACCCAAAATTTGGTTATCTGATTTTCAGACAGTTCTCAAGACTAGTCTTTGGGCAATCTTTTCAAAAGACACTATGTGAGATAACTATGGAAATGTTTGCTTCTTGTATTTTCAGTGATCAGCTGAGCAAGTAGTGTGTTTTGCATAGGCATATGCTGAACTTGAATGCACACACTTTTGTTTTTTCTTTCTACACTAGTTGTATTTTTATACCAGGCAGACATTCCCTGATTCAATTTGATATACAAAGATTGGCTGAGGAGTCTATGTTACAACTGCAGTCTTGTCTGCTTTTAAGAGAAGTTCTTTGAACATTTGTCTCTTCATATCTCTGCAGAATCTAGTTTATGTAAAATGAAATTATATCCTGCGTCACTAGTTGTTAGTAACTAAAGTTACATAAAATATTCACAATTAAACCACAAAACCATATATACTTTAGTCATATTTCATTATGGCCTCAACTTAGTAAAGCTATTTCATAAACTTGATCTGATTCTTAAAGACCTTTTGAATGACCAGGGTTGATGGGTGGTTTTGCTGTTTGAATCACGTGAAATAGGTAGCTTTGCTCACTTGCGAAGAAAAATAGGTAAAATCCTACAGTTTTTATTATATTGTTTTTCAGGTGTTAGACTCAGTAGAATCCGAGATTCAAATAAAACTTGAGGTATGCCAACCCACATGGATCACCACCAAAGTCATTTTTGCCTGACTTTTGCACATTGTAGCAATCTGTAAAACATAAGGGGCTGGTTAGTAGTCTATTTCCCTAAACCACTGTAATAAGAAATTCCTTGTATGTCTAGAAGGGATTGCCTATGCTGTGGTCAGAGGGTTGACTGCAAGGTATTGCAAAGATTCCTGAGCTAGTTTTAAGCTGTATAACTATGATGTTGTGAGTAATCTCAGCACCACAGTCTGAACCTCAGCTCAGACTAATTCATCTAGTCTGTAAGTTGCAACAGCTGGGTTTTTAACTGAAGCTACCTTGGATGCTATGCTGCATTCATTCCTGTGCAATGGGGGAGGCATCTTCCTGTTTTCAGTCAAACATTGTGTGCTTCCAGGGATATCTGTCAATAAAAACAGAACCAAAATTATTTCCTTTCAAAAAGATAAGTGTTTGGAGGCATTGGCATTCACTTTCAAGAGAGGTATAATTTGATGTCTCAGTTTCTCTAGAACTTTTATGTTATTACAGAAGTGGGAAGAAGAAAGGGGAATAAATGTTGGATGAAGTGAAGTGATAAGTCCCTGTTATATCTAGATAATGGTATTGTTGAAGTCTGGATCATGTATTAATTCTAATGAACTCAATTCAATAAAATATTGCCAGTAAGCATGGTATTTTAGTTACACACTGAAATCTACTTACCCTAAGAAATTCAAATCACGAAAGGGAGTCTATCACAAAGACAATTCTTATTTATTCCATGAAGTACAGATAATTTTATGGTTGTTGATTCTGTGTGCATTTTACTTGTATTTCCATTGCCTCTACAAGGTGGAAAAAGACGAGCTTGGATTTTTTGTTTCTTCTCATAAGAATTAAAAAANAAAAAAAAAAAAAAAAAAAAAAAGAACGAAAGCAGGCTCAGAAAGAAGCACAAAGATAGCTCATAGAAAATATACAGAAAAACAGTTCATTTGTAGAGTTAGCAGACCTACTGCCAGTTATCTCATACTGAAAAGCTGAGGTATATGGAGTTTGAGGGTTGAGCGTTTTTGGTTCTTCTGTTTTTAAATATATGAGATGTTGTGAAAACTGTTGAGGGAGAAAGGATTCTTGTTCAAATTCTGATACCAGTTCCATGCAGTTTTGAAGTTCCTTCAAAAAATCTTCTCTTTCAAGTTCTTGTGAACTTGCATGAAGCCATGGCTGCACATTCTGCAGTTTTCCTTGGTGATAAACTGTTTCAACTACAAGTAAAAGACTGTTTAGTTTGATTTCTCAAAGAAAAAGAAAAAGTTAGGAGGGCTGAGTTAAGGTTTGAAAAACTGACCCTCCTGTGAGCAACTTAAGGCAATGGATTAATATGGGCTCTGAAGAGAAGAGCAAGAGGACACTAAATTGCAGAGTGTTTATATGGAACTCTTTGACCTCTGGTATTGCAAGATGGCTGGGAGCTCTACAACAATGAAACAATTAAGGACAATTCATATGATAATTAAAAAGTAGAACTGAAGATGGAAATTGCATGGTCAGATAGTGATAGGACAAGGGATAACAGTTCTAAGCTAAAAGAGAGAAGATTTAGATTAGATAATAGGAGGAAATTTTTTGCACAGAGGGTGGTGAGGCGCTGGTGCAGGTTGCCCAGAGAAGCTGTGGATGCCTCATCCCTGGAGGTGCTCAAGGCCAGGTTGGATGGGGCCCTGAGAGCTTGATCTGGTAGGTGGCAACCAGCCCGCAACAGGTGGTTGAAACTAAGTAATACATGAAAGGGAATATTCTATTTTCTGATGGTGTTAAAATTAAGGAACATATGCCACAGCTAATTAAAACTGTTGGGGTAACACTGAACATACTTTCCATATTTTTCTTTTAGATTTTGTGCTAGTGAGGTTGTCAAGTTCTGAAATCTGTATCTGTTTTGCAAATTTCTTCCCCCAGCCCCATCCCATGTTTGAGTTAGTTTTGCTTCTGTTTGAATGAATGGAAACACAGCAAAAAGGAAAACTATTCCCTAAACAAAGAAAACTTCAGAGAGACATTTGGCACTTTGTAACTCACTATAGCAGCATTTGTTCTGTTTTGAATGTAGAATCTGTCAGCTGTGAGCTGGCACTTTTTCTTTGCCTAGTTCATTGAATTCCCTCTTTCTCCTGTGCTGAATTCAAATTTCTAGAGGTTGAGTGTAGAATGAAACCTGTGAAATAACAGTGATAGCAAGTGTCTCTTCCAACAAAGCAACAGGGAGCAAATAGAAAATAGTGGAATAGATAAAGGATCATTGAACATGCTGCAAGTTACATGGCACTCTAGAAGAAGCAAGAACTTTCCTAAGGCATTTTATATACAGTATATTGAAAAGGCTAAGCCCTATTTCTTCCTTTGAGATTTTAAATCTATATTTTTCTTCAAGATGAAGTTCTTTGCTAATAAGAATCCAAAAATTCAAATTCTGATTATTTAGATATTTTAATAGAGGACATGCTGCTTTTCAGGGGAGTTCGTTGGACTCGATGATCTCTAGAGGTCCCTTCCACCCCCTACAATTCTGTGATTCTGTGATTGTTCTGAAAATGCCAAGGGAAAGATTGGTGAAGGATGTCAGCAAGTGAAACAAAGGTACGGTAACAGTTACTAATACTATAAACTTGTCCTTAATTTCCTTAGGTAATGAGCTTATCTATACAAGGCTGAACACTACACTACAGGAGGAGCTTTGAACTACCTCATGTGCTTGATCTTGAAATCAAAACATCTACTTCACTGAACATGAAGCTGAAGGGAGACTGAAGAATGTACACTGAGAAGACTAGGATTTCAACTTAAGGTGGGAAACTATAAGGAGTATCCAAGTAAGCGGTTAACTGTAGCAGTATGAATTTATTATTCTTGCTTTATTGTTACTTAAGTCTAGGAAAAACTGCAAAAAGTTTGGGCGCCTTTTGAGCTCATGCTTATCCATGTTCCTCCACAGTTTTTTAATTCATTGGCTGAACTCAATTGAGCCTGATAAATCAATGCAGGTCTCAGAGGGAATGAAGTTTCAATGTATGACACAGTATAAGGGAAAAGTTGCTGTGTGAGTTCACATGTTATTGCACCAAGAGATCTGCCTCAAGATAGAGCCTTTCTACATTTCCAGTGAAAGGAAAAGCTGCAGTCAGTACTCACAAGCAAGCATGTGATGTGAACCTGCAGGAAATCAGACTTGATTAGTTCCAGTGCTTGGGCAATTGCCTTTCTTCCCATTCTTCTCTCCGATTTCTTTTAGACTCCCTCAGCAGAGTGGAGAAATAGTAACGTTAGAAGACAGCTTCTGAGATTAGAGCTACATTTAAAAGCGAGAACTCTTGTTTCTAGTCATTGTAGTAGCTATCTGTACTTAAGTTGTAACGAAATGAAGCTGCTAGGAAGAAATGCAGATAAAGTCTAATAAGTAGTATGCCTAATGTACAGGCCTTTGGCATCAGGTGAAAATTACGCACTGTTTAGAAGTTGCAAAATGTACTGTGATTTCATTTGTGAAATACTTAAGAGCTGAATAGGATTTTATGGCAAATCCAGCCAGGTTTTTGTGTTCTAGCAACAGGTGTTAGCTTTTCATCTTCTGGTATTTCTCTGTACAGTAAGTCTCCCAGACTTTGTAATCAATTCCTGCTGTCTGAGTAATGTTCTTGAAAAAAAAGATGGAAAGAGGGAGATTGATATCCCTTAGTTATTCTGATATTAGTAAAATTATGTCCTACTAGAAATTCTGCTGGACATTGGTAGACCTGAGAGCTTTCTTAGTCTTCAGATGTTTCACCATTTTTGATTGTATTGTGTATTGCTGAGGCACACAGTGCTATAGGGGATTTCATGTAACCAGAGGCCAATAAAAGCAAGTATTCCAAACTGAATAAAAGTGTAGAAAGGAATGCACCGCACTTTAAAAATCCAGAAAGAGAATGAAAAACCAAACTTGCAAAAGCCTTAAGCAATCAGGAAAATCTATGTTAATACATATTTTTTTCACATATTCTCCTGTGTATATGTGCATATCTATACATAACTACACTACTAACTTGACCTGAATTTTCACATGCTGTCTTGTAATTTGTTGCAAATGGACTGTAATTTAAATGAAATCAACCCAGAATAGTCTTAAAACAACACACTATATAGTATTCGAATCTATTTTTCATTGCAGATAACAATATTCAGTTATTCCACACTGTCTTGGAAAATGTAAGAGAAATTAAACACTGATGTTGTAGACTTTGTGCAATAACGCAACTCTAGAGAATGCTAAGGTGATGACAAACTCTGTCACACATTCAAATGCAAGCCTACAGTGTAGTCTTGTTTCAGTTCACTGGGATTTTTACACTTGAAGCTGAACATATGTGTTTGTATACAGTCCCATCTGCTAAAGGCCTCCCTGTCCCTCCCTCCTTCCTTCCCTCAGTCCTTCCTCTTTGGCACATGCAATTGAAACTTCTGCTAAAAGTTGCCTAGAAATTGAGCAGAAATACTGACTTCTAAACTAGGGAATATGCTTTGCACATGAGCTACTGACTTGCCTCTGACTGAACACCGTGCTCCCACCATAGCACAGGCGTTTTTGAGTGGGCTTGTGAAACTGCTTCAGAATCTCTGCTCTCTTTTTCCACTGCTGTTCCTCAGCCTTACAGTTGAAAAAGCATTCTCAATATTGTCTTACTCCGTTTTTTCAGTCTTCCTTGGCTATTGGCCACTCACAGAGGCAAGATACTGGGCTGGATGGATTTTTGGTCTGATATATTTGACCATTGTTATGTTGTTGTTTTCTGTGTTTGTGTGTTGAATTGCATCACCATCAGTGAATAGAATTTTGTGTTTCTTTGTCATGGCGCCTCTTGGAAGAGACTTGAGGTTCAGAAATTTATGTTTTGCAGGGAGCTCTGTATTCCTTAGGAACTCAGAAAGGGAGAGTTTCCCTGGAGCTTGTAATTTGCTGTAACTGTGGAAACCCTCAAGAGAATAAATATATGAATAAAATGTGAATGAAATAAGTAATTACAATTTCAAATACTTGAAAACAGAATGCCACTGATTAAAGAAGAGATTTATCTTCTTTAAAAAAGCTGCTTCTCTATTTCACTTGAGTGTTTCCCTAGTTTAAATACCAGTAAGAACAGTGGAAGTCCTTTGCTTTAAATCTGTCAAATCCTTGCTTACCACACTCTATCACAGCTTGATCCTTACTGGATATACTCTCTCCTCTACCCCATGTAAATTCATGATAAACAGATAGCTATGGTAGTTTCCCCTCTCAAACAGTGTACAAGTTAATGCTTCCTCTTGCAAACCTCTACTCTTCCTTTTCCCAGAAACAGTGAGTGACTATGTTGAATGGATTTCCCTACGAAGGTTATTTTACAGGTCAGGAGGTCAGCTTACTTTTGTCTTTTTACTTCATCTGTTTCAGAAGAAATCCTCTGTGTGTTATCCTGAATCATAAAGGCTGGTGAGAATGAGAAGCCTAAGTCATCATTAATCCACAGGCAAAGTACTATTCAAGCAGCTGTAGTGAAAGCTCTCATATGCTGCCCTGGAAATAACCCCAGCCTTGACATGGTAAAATGATCCTAGGTAAGGTCAGAAGATCACTTCTTATTTTCATTTAAGCTTCTGATTTTTTAAACTGTGTTTGGAATTGTCTGCTGTGGTTTAGATGATTTCCTAAAGCAGATGGATCCTCATAGAGAGAAACTGGAGGAGAAAAGTTCAGAGAGACTGAGGTGAATTTGAATGATCTGTTTACACAGTGTAAGAAGTGGAAGCTCATGGCTGGGATTTTCAGGAGGGCATTAAGGAAGCTGGGTGTCTCTGTCCTGATGGCCTGAATGCTAACTGACTGTGGCACTAAAATGAGCCTTAGGTCAAACCCCCTTTCTTTGAAAATCCTGCCTGTGCTAACCTCCCATGTGCACTGGGGGCAAAGCACAGTGTAGAATATGTACTAGAATTCAGTGATTTTGTGTATAATCTCTCTATTTAGATAGAATATGTATGTAATAAAGCACAAGGGTAAGACTGTGTCTTCCCCGTCCGGTCTACGTAACATACATAGTCCAATGTGTAAACTGGCACAGAAGCAACATGGATGGAAAACTCCACATGCAAAGCAGAATTTCTTGTTTTATAACAAGCCCATCCATATTAGAGAAAGAAACAAAAAAAAAAAGGAAAAAAAAACAAAAACAGCCAGCACTGCAGGGAGTACTTCTGGCTTGACACCTGCTACTAGTACAAAAGGACTGCTAAGCAATAGTTATGAACTACTATTCCATATCTCATTTATGATAATTCCAGAAGAATAAGCTTTAAAAATAACTGTCTCCAACGCAAATTGAAAAATGAAGCTCTCTGAGGTCCAAGATAACTAAACTTCAGTAATTTTAGCACACTCATTAGTAACAACTGCTAGGAAGTTCTAGTAATATTATATATTATGGCATCTGAGGCTTTCTAATTAAAAATTATGTATTTCCAATTTAGTCACGTGCTCCATTAAAAACAGGGGCTTAGTAGTGTCTTCTGACAAGGAAGTGAACTACGTAGGTCTATCTATGCAATATGTACATAACATATTTGTTATCGAAATAGCATCTAAACTTCTTGGATGCATCTTCGTATAATAATACAGAAGTTTCTCCTATGCCGACAGTACTTTCATACATAGTTACTTTGATGTGCTGTTTCTAATTCATGCTTAAACAGGTCTGCTAGGAGTGACCAGATGAACTAACAACTGAAAACTTCCTTCTCATTTTTGCTTTTGATGCAATTTTGATCCAGGTTGTGTTCTTTTATGTGAAACCTATTGAATAGGTCAAAATCCATTCAATTTATTGCAAGTATTTTGTCCTGTGGTTCTATCATATTTATTTGCACCAGAAAACTTTCCTGTGTTCTTCTAAAACTGGGATTGTCCAGAATAACAATATCCATTCAACTTCTGCCATTGTATCCATAGTTACAGCTCTTTTATTTTGCATACTCTTTATCACATAATCCCAGTTCATGTTTTCACTTGTGTTACTGACTTGAAGATGTGTGATGGCATAGGCAAGTGCTTTAGATGTGATACTGGACTGAAGGAAATTTTAATTCCTTATTATTTCAATTATTCCTTCTGGAGAATTAAAGTTTGAATATGTTTCACAGATGAGAGTCATTTCTGTACGACCTCGGTGAGATGAATGGTATACACATCTGCAGTAACATGGCTGCCTGTTGAACAGTGGAAAGAAGTGGGTGGTTCTTTAACAGAAAGTAACCTTAAGCATTTAAAGCATGTGATGAGAAAGCTGACTTTGTCATGAGTATACAGTTAGAGTCTTTCATACCGGTCCAGGTGTCAGTGACACAACACCGCCACCATGCAGCGAGTGGACAGATGTCTGAAAATGTGCTAGCCCTTCAGAGTTCCAGCAGCCCTCCCAGAACTGCATGCAGTACTACATTCACTCTAGGTGAGTCCTTTGCATGCTGCATCTCCATGATGGTTGTTTTTTTTTTTTTGCCTTGAATTATAGTTGTCCATCCTAACCATAGGGAGAATGAATAAAAGAGAGTTAAAACTGATTCAGAGCTTAAATTATTCTGATTTTCTTTTAACTTGTGAGAGAGCAACTAAAATGCAAAATGCACTCAGTGCAGAGATACCAGCATAAATTGCTTGCCTCTTTTCTTTAGAAGCACTAACACAATACAATGTAAAGCTAATGGTTGGAGGGTGAGAGAGAGCCTGCAACTTCACATGGTCCTAGTTAAAATGCCCTTGGAGCCATTGGCAGTTGATAGTAACAGTGGTGTCTCTTGGATTCCAACTGCAGTCATTTTTACAATGCTTACAAAAGGAGGCACTACTGGCAACCATCCTCAAGCTGTCAGTTTTATTCCTAGGACACAAAATGAACTTTTGTAATAGAATCAAGGAAATGGAAATAACAAAAACTACAGACACAACTGACTTGCAGTGTTCAGTAAGGTAAGAAGATAACATCATAACCCTTTGGAGCAGACAGCTTCAAATTGGAGCTAAATCAGACATTCTTAGTGGCTTGCTTTAGGAACAGTTTTGAAACAGGATATTATTAATTTTTACATTTCATTTTTTATTTTTGTCACTTCTGGTTTTAGAGTGAGAAGCCAAGATAGTTGATTCAATAAGTTTCTGAAAGGTAAGGGAATGCATAAGTGCTCGGTGTCAGAAAAGGAATCAGATTACTGAAATATTATTCACTTCCTCCCTGTGCAGCCATCCTTCTTCCTAAAAAAATCCTATAAGGATGTGACTAAAACCAAAGTACATACTGATAAATTACAAAGGAAGACTGTCAAGTTGGTGAAACCAATAGCAGTACGGCAAGATGTTGCTCTGGCTCATAGTACATTCTGGCTTAATCTCATTGCTTTATGGGCACTACTTGCAAATCTAATGGCTTGATGGCATGTGCTTTATTAGAAGGCTTTACAGTACCTTTATTGTGAATCGACAGCTTGTCTAACCTGACAGAAATTAAATCTATGTAGCACGTGCTTTAGCATTGATTGAAGAAATTGCAGTGATGTGCATAAATGATAAGTAAAAAGTGTCAGAAGATGTGAATCTACAGTCAATGACCTGATAGTGTGGCAGCTATATGAGTATCTTTCTTCACCAAGAACAGATATCTTATTGATTGCTAATAGCAAGGGGAGTACCAGCCCTGCATTCAGCACACCTGCTTCAGATCTTCAGATGAACACCAGCTTCTTGAAAGAAAGTTATTTGAGGGGTTTGTCTATAATGGTCTTGACCAGAAGAAGATTTTAAAATGTGGTGCATCTCTGTTCTATGACAGGGTGAACAATTCACTACAAAAACGTTCCCCAACATAATTTTCCTATACAATAAACTAGAATCTGCCCTCTCTCTCCTTACAACAAGTTTATCTTTACCAGTTAGTACATTAAAAATATGTTTCCTGTTCTTTCCTGTAGTTGTTTTTGTGCTGTTTTTGTAAAATGCAACTGATAGCGCTGTTCAAGAAGCGTTTAGATGAAGTGCTAAGGGATTTGATTTAGTAGTTTAGTGGGTAGGGATGGTGATAGGAGGATGGTTGGACTAGATGATCTTGTAGGTCCTTTCCAACCTAATGCATCTATGAATCTATGAATCTATGATTAGCTATGCTTACAAATTCTAGTATTCTCATACGTTCACATCTGCCTTGTTGGGCAGATGTTAGCTACAGAAGTAATAAGTGTTAGTGCCTGAATGCTTATCTTAGGACTACAGTGTTGGTCATACTCTCGTTACTTATGACCTTCAGAGGTTATGAAGCCCTTGGAATTAAATGTTACTGAAATCCAGTTCCTCAGGCTTGTTTTGCTGCCCTAGCAGAAAGGCTTACTTTGACAATCTCAGAAATTTAAACACGCTGTCACACTTTCACTTAGAATAAATGCTATGGAAAGAATAGCTGCTCTGTGGACATAGTAGCTATAGCATCTCTCACATTTTGCATAACTGGGAGGAGACTTCCGTTTCCAAGAGTATAGTGGGCAGCATTTTCCACGTTCCTGAAATCCTCAGACTGTGTATTTCCCAGTGGAGGGTGCTGTTCTGCTCAGTCAATTGAATATTTAAAGAGGAAAGAGAAATAAAAAAAGCCTCTGGCAAATCTAATCTTTGTTTAAGGCCCCTGAAGACTGATTCCCAGAAGCCAATAACTGCTCTTTCTCGTGTCAGTAGAAAAATTACTGAAAGATGTATGAGTGGCCACCTCTGTGCATCCAGCATGTGCTCAACCCTACCTGCTATCTGTATATATCTGTATATAATGTATATCTATCTGTATGTACAATGAGATTGCACAGCACCCCACATTCCAGAAGGAGTGTATGCATAGAAGTATAAATCAGGACTTCTACGACCAGAAAAATGCTCATAAAAGTAAGTGCGGATAGCGCACAAGTTTCCATACCTCCAGTGTGCAGGTATAATTTAAGTAAGTCCCTTATGTATAGGCAATTATCTAGAGTTTTAAGGCAGAGCATGTGCAAACCACATATTAAACACACCATCTATACAAGATGATCTCTTATTTTCCATCTGTATTTTCTTCTGAGGGCTTAAGTTAAGCAGAAGCATTTAATAGGCTTTTGGCCCTATCGGAGTCTGTGCTGCGTGTGAGGGTCGCTGCCTCAGCACTTCCAGGAACCTCTTGCAACACAAGAACCACTGGTTTCTGTATCAGTACCACAAAGTATTGAAAGTGTGGTCTTACTGGAACTTATTTTTAGACTGATTTATGGGCATTTGTTTATTCATTTCTTTTGAGAATTTGAGGTAGTTTTAATTGAATTTTGTTTGGCACACATCATTTCAAAATTAACCACCTTAAAATAAGAACAGCTTTATGGAATTTATCTATTATACAAAGTTGTCACAAGCACTGCCTCTTATATTTCTAGTACTACTTTATTTTTCATAACATATTTTACAACTGTAATTTTCATGTCTCACATTTTTCTCTCCAGTTTCCTATGTACTGTGGTTAAATTCTGACCATAAATCTTACACTGCTTTGTTAGAAATAATAGGTCTACTATGTTTCTTCATTTAATGATCTGCTAGATTAATAGTGTCTTTAAAACAATTAAATGTAGTCGCATGGTTTAATATTCCCAACTTTAATGCACCGTGAAGGAGAAACTATAGCCATTTTCATTTAGAAAGTGCTTCCATTTCAGGGGCTGTCTGGCAATTCTTGTCTGACACCCTGGATGAAATCCCTTTCTTATATTTCTGTGGTAAACAGATAAAAAGCATAATATCAAAAAAAAAGTTTTTTGTGCACTTTTGGACACCTAAGCACAGAAGTGACTGGATGGTAAATTGGACTGTAACATTAAATGTGTCATCTCAGCAAAAAAGGGTCTGAAACTGTGGGCTGCATGACGAGAGCTGTCATATTGAGGAGGGAGAAAGGAGGCAGTCTTTTGGATATTAATGTCAAGCACTCCTGTACACTGGTAGTGACAGGGTCTGGAGCCACTCATGGCACCTTCGTTATCTGAATGACACTGACAAATTGCCAGCAGAGCAGAAAAGATGCTGCAGCTGTGACCTTGCTGCACGAGGACAGTTGTACAACTAATTGCACAAACATGCGGCAGGGGATGGGTTCCCAGTTAAGAACATAACATTTGGTTCTTGTGTGTCCGGGCTTTTGGGGTTTGTATTTCATGCAGTAGTATGACTACAGCCCCTAGACTGAAAGGTCTTTGTGCGTGGCCTTTTTATTGTGTGTGCTTACAATGCCTGCTACAATGGAGCTCCAGCCCATGAATAGGACCTCGGGCATTACTGAAATGCAAATAGTAACGAATTTTAAAAATGAGACGCAGACCTTCTTTTCAGATGTATCCTGTGCTAAGAAACTGACTTGTATTGCCTTGAGTTTAGAGATTGGGTTGTAGGCCTCCAGCATCTCAAACTTGAAAACTAGATTCTCCTTTTCATTAAGCAAACTATTAGCAGACTGAAAACCTGACCAGCTTGATGTTGTGCTTAGGTTGGAAAAAATTTATCCATGGGCACTCTGCTTCCATAACAGCACAGTCCCAGTCTCCCATTTCCCTTCCAGGCTGAGGACCATGCCCATTGGTTACATGTAGATCAGGGCATGCCTCATAGAAAATGAGAATCCTGTCTAATGTGTCAATCATTTGAAGAAATAAGACTTTGACAGCAGAGCTGAATTTCAGCATAGCTGGGGTCTAGACGTGAGGTACAAGCTCTGTCCTTAATGGTAAGGCTGAAAAGAGTAAGTCCAAGCATTGTGTGAGGGATGTTGATCTTAAGTTTGCACTAGGTGACCATGAAGGTAAGTGAATCTGTAACTACTTTCTCTGAACGGTTTTGTACCTTTTTCTGCAATAACTCCTGTTCAATAAAGATGTCCTCTGTGGCCCAGTGCAGCTTGTTTTACATGGCTGGCTGATTTTTAGCAACGTGTCTATCTCAGAGAGAATAGAATTAACGCTTTCCAAAGTGGCCTCCACTGAGAAAGGTCATGAAATTACAGACTGGCAAAGAACACTGTAAATCAAAAGGTCAATAAATTATGATGTGGGAGAAAAACTTTATTCCTAAATATCAGGAAACATCACTTCAAAAATTATTATTATTAAACAACATCTGCACACGATTGGTGAAGAGTATATGATTTGACTAGAATATGGATTTATTCATGGATGTTACAGTCAAGTTTACTAGGGGCTTGTCTCAAAATATGTTTGTATTTGGAAGCTGGTGTTAAATAAGAGTGAACAAACTCTGGTTAATTTATCAGTTTCATGTAGGGAATATTTTTCTTTAACATTTCTCTGTTTGAGCTCTTGCTCCAATTAATACTTGCTTTGAAATTGTTTTTTTGCAGGCTCTTCAGCTGCAAGAAAAATTAAGACTTCATAGAAACCATGTCCTCGAGCCCTTTCAATCAGGTAATGTCAAATCTAACTTGCAGTATTGAGTGCTGGCTCCCATAAATATTGTACCTGCTATTTAAGTACTGCTGCACTCTTCACTACAGAACCTGGCCCCATGCAAAACCTTTTAGACTTCAGTGCCTCTTTGCTTCAGGGCCTATCAGATTCATAAAATATTTGTAGCTGTCAGCCTAGTGCATCCACAGAAACTGCACAGATGTTGAAAGGCTATCTGATGTAGTGCTAGTAAGAATAACTTCAGAGTTGCAAATACTTAACAGATTTTAATAGGTACATATATATACACACATATGTAAATGCATATATATCAGATGAAGTATACAAGAGAAAATCTATGATTGCTTTGGTGATGGCACATCCAAACTGGGGTGTTAGCAATGAAAAATGTCTTTAACATACCAAGACAGTACTTGAACTAAGTTCAGCTTATACATTTGTGATACTCAGTCTTGTTTCATATCGGAGGTAGCTGATGAGATGTCATTTTAACATGTTATTACTGCTCTGTTATAATTCTGTCAAGCCTTGGTTCTTTGCTCTCAAAAACGACAGATCAGAATATCCACCCTAGCCTCTAGATCTGTCTGTATGTTTTTAGCTAACTGGGAATGTGAAACCACCTAGGAGCTAACATACAGCTTTGTTGGAAGCCTGCGGTTATGATCTCAAAATGAATGAGGTTTGGTTCTTGGTGTCATTGTGTTGCTGTGCTCTGCACCCAGCTACTCACTGTGTAGCACTGTTCAGCAGTGCCCATCCAGTGCCTGGAGGACAGGGGGAAATAAGGAAGAGCCTGGCTTGGAACTTAGGAACACCATATTAAATGTAAGAAAGAGAGATCAAGTGTCCCTCACTGCCTGTATTTAGCCTGTGTGAAGCACTACTGAAGTGCAGAATTCTGTTGGTCCTTTGTTTCGCTGCAGAAAATGAATTTAGGTATGTTCTGCTGCAGATAAACCCTCAAGGAAGTCAACACTGTGGTTCTCAGGATTTGAAGAATGTACAGTAAATAAGGCCTGAGGTCACATAATGAACATTGCTGAGGGAAATAAAACATGGAAGAGCTGTGTGTTAAGCTGACAGCATGCATTCTGCACACTGCATGAGGAATGAGTCTGTGAGAAGAATGGTGTGTTATCAACTGCCTGCAGTCAGTGCCTCAGTTCAGAAGCTGAGGAAAGATAGTCTCAGCCAGTTTCTGAACTGACAATTGCAACTGACATTTTTAACGTATAATTATGTAGTTAGCCTTTATGGGACCTCAGCTCTTCTGATTCTGGCCCTTCCAAAAATTGGCTCATGTGCAGTGTGCCACTGCCCAGTGTTACAGCATGCTAGTTGGAACATGCTGCTATGTACTTTGTGTGTGCAGAAGTGATCATAGTAATAACAGGTATTAGGTTCAGGCAATGCTGCTTTCTTAGAATTTTCTTCCTCCATTATGAGAGAAGTTGGCAGAGTTCAGGACCATGATTTTTACAGTCAGGTGTACACAGCTGTACACTAAGGCTGCAGCTCTCTCAGATGCTGCTGTGAGGCAACTTGGGTTTAGAAGAGCCAGTATTTTCTTTTCCCTTTTGAGGTGATAGTTTCTGACAAGCAGTTCCACTCGAAGTGGCAATGCATTGGCACAGGCTGCCTGGGGAGCTTTCTGGAGGTGTTCAAGAACCGTGGAGATGTGGCACTGAGGGACACAGTCATTGGGGATGGGTTGGTGGATGGATGTGGTGGTCTTAGAGGGCTTTTCCAACCTTCATGATTCCGTGATTTTAGGCTTCCAAGCATTTGTTCTGTTCTGAAAGCCCCTGAGTAGCAATGGTGTGCCTGTCTGTGCTAGGTGGAGGCCAAACGGAGCTCATCTGGGCCACTCACAACTGCTTCACACGAGCACAGAAAATATGAGATTTTATGCAGGATGTCCAACAGAACAGAGGGATTTCAGTTTGGACGTTCCTGCATTAAGCATCTCAGGTTACACGGGATAATCCTCATCCCGGGGAAATTCAGTCCTCTTTTCGGGTACTGCCGCAGCGCAGGAATGCAGGAGCGCTTTATCCCCCTGGATATTTGTTTACAAATAAAAAAGCTTTCTGTAAAGCTTTTTGCTCGCTTCCCCCTTGGGGATACCCCTGCTCGCGTCTGTTAATAGCTTCTCGTCGCCGAGCCTCAACGGCGTCACACGTGCAAGGCGAACGCACGGCACAGAGAGGGCTCCCGGCGGGATTCGCGCGGGGAAGGCCCCGGGGAGCGGGTTCGGATTTCCACCCGGGCCGGACGCGGCTCTTTGTGGCTCGGGGCCGCGAGCGGCCGTGGGCTCGCGCTGCACCTGCCCCGCGCCAGTTCCCCTCGGCTCCTTTGTGAGGGGACGGCCGAGCCCCGGGCCGGCCCAGGTGCGGCTCCGGGGCGGCCCTTGACGTCGGTGTGCCGAGCCGTGCCGAAGGCGGGGCCGCGCCCGGGGGCCGGTGCGGCTTTATTAGCGCCGCAGGTCGCGATGCGTGGCGCAGGCAGGGNCCTCCCTCCCTCCCTCCCTCGGGGTCCCCGGCCTCGGCCGAAAAGGCGGCGGAGCTGCGGTGTTCGTCCGCTGGGTGTAGCGCAGCCCCGGCCCCACGCTGCTGGCTGCTGAGCTCAGCCTGCCGCCCCGTCCGCGTCGGAGCGGTGCGAGTGACGCGTCCGCCCCGTGCTCCTCGGGGCACAGCGCTCGCAACGACCTCGGGGCCTTTCTTCGGGCACCGGACTCTTGCATTCTGTGTGTCTCGGTAGATAGATTCCGTTCTCAATCAGGACTTCCTAGCTCCTCTGTTTATATTGAACTTGTTAAGGGATCTCTTAGTTTATTGCCGGACACGGCTGTTTGTTCAGCTAAGAAAAAATGCCAACCCTGGAAACCAGAAGCAGAGATGTAAAAAGTGGTGTGATGCAAACTAAGGGGTTTTGCAGTCTTCTAGAAACAGTAGTCTGGCATACGTTGCATAGTAATTACACCAATTGCACTTAATGCATGTATTTCTTTTCTCTTATGCAGGCTGGTGAAGAACAGCAGATCCAAATAGGTAAGTCTCTTTAACTGTTCTTTCCACTATGAACAAAAAACCAGCAAACTAGTTTATTTTCTGGAGAAAGTGGTCTCTGCCTAGGCAAGCGTTCCCGTGTGTCCCCCCCACACCGTTACCACCCAGCAGCATTTGTGGTTTCACAGTGCTGTGGCATGACTTGGATTTGTATGACCTCTCATTTCAAGCTCTTTCATCTCATTAACTCTGTGCTTCCCTTTTTTAAAATAAAACAACAGAAGTTCAAAGCTGCTGCATGCCTTAACCAGCCCTATGAAAGTTGTGGCAAATCTGCTCTGGGTCAGATGGTTTGCCTTCATTTCTACTTTGCTGAACCAAGGAGAAAATGCTTACACTGGTTAGCCAGGGCAAGTCATGTCTTCATACTAGTTTTCTTCTGTCTTGGAAGTATTCAGCCTTTTCTTCTAGTTGGGAAAGTTGCGTAATACTGAGACCTCTGCATGTTTCCTTTATGGGGAGATGCACTTGCTGCATGTCCAGTGGGCGTCCACTGCTGTGTTATAAACTGATATACCTCCATCAGAAAGTATAGCTCTGCAAGATCTGTGTCCATGATGAGTGAGGGTGCTGAAATGAACCAGGGTACATCATACTGCAATCTGAAGCCCGACTCTTTTCTAAGAAAGATGGGGAACTTCATATAATTAGGAGCATGTGTACACAATCTAGTTGGTGTAGCTCTATGTTGATTTAATCTGACAGATAATTTAGTGCCACGTGGGATGGAAGAGGTCGTGGAAAGATGCAAAAGTCAGCGTCCTTTCTCCAGAACATCAGTGTGAGACTGCTGCCTCCCTGCCCTGCGGTTCTGAGGCAGCCCTGGAACCAGGTGGCCACAGTTGCTGTTGAGCACAATTAGCTTGACAGTGCTCTGGAGCTTTTCAGTAAGGAGTAATAAAACTGGGAAAAGGGAACCCTATGCAGTTCTGTTTCCAGTTACCAATAGAGCTCTGATTTTTTTAGGTTTGGTTCAGGTTTTGACCTGCAGTTTTGTTCAGAAAATAGTTTCAGGTATTTCTCTTATTTTGGAGCTCGTGTCTCAATTTCAGTCCTGGCACTGAATTCTTAAAGGCTTAGGTTGATTTCCACTGTCATCAGTGAATAATGGGATTTGAGGCAGTTAGGTACATTTAAACCTAGCTGGCAAACAGACTTATTTTTTCCAGTGGCATTTCAGTGCTTTATTTCTGGCTGTTTCCTTGGGAAATGAGTTGTATTTCAATTTCAGAAGCCATAAGCTATACAGGAGTGTGTCATCTAAATTACACAGTACACCAGGCAGTTTCTTGAATCTGGAAGACAACTCTTTTTTTTTTTTTTTTTTTTCCCCTTTCAGATTTTTTCTTTTCTTTTGTGGTCTCAATGTTGATGTAGCCTGGGAGGATCTGAGGCACACAGGATCTGTGCAAGAGAGGTGACACGCAGCAGAAGGTGAATGAAGGCCCCTCATCAAAGCCTCCCAGGACAGGGCTGCGTGGCCTGTGTGGGACAGGCTCTCTGCATGATCTGTGGCCCAGCTGTTAGTGATTAAAGGAGCAAAGCACTGGAATAGGTTGCCACAGATATGGTGGTTGTCCCATCCTTGGAGACATTCAAGGTCAGTCTGGACCAAGCTCTGAGCAACCTGATGTAGCTGTAGGTGTCCTTGTGCATCTCAGGAGAATTGGACTGCATGACCTTTAAGGGTCCCTTCTGACTTAGATGTTTTATGGTTTCAGGTGGAGATGGGCAGGGTATGAGCTGGTGGTTCTGTCTGCTCTCAGGGCCGTGTGTGCAGTGTCCCCTCGTGTGGTTTGGCAGCACATAGCCCCTTGGCATGAGACTCAGTGTTGGTTGGTGCCTAGCAAAAGCAAGCTTGTGTCTCCTTGTCACACGTGCACGGTGCCCTGGTGGTATTTTGTTCAGCCTGGCAAGATGGAGAGTTTGATATCTCATCAAACCAGGTTGTATATGCTAAGCTTTGACTTTTGAAGGGTTGATACTATATCTCTGAGGGGAAGTCTGTATTTTCAAAGGAAAAAATACCTAGTAAACACAGACATTGGGATTTGTCCTATTCCTTGTGTTTTTTAAACTGTTAATATTTCAAGTATGTTTTATCCTGTTAATTCTGATTGGAAAAAGTATTGCCTATTCAGTTTAGAGATTTAATAACTACAGTAAAACTTGCATTAGGATTGCCTCCAAATGGGCTGTCCTACTTTTAAGTCCCTATGAAGTGTCACTTTGCATTGGTGTTGTATATTTTGATTTGGCCCAGGGCTGGCTGCTGTCAGCAGCTAATTTTTTTTTTTTTTGTAGTCTGCAAAGTCACTTAGGGCAAATTAAAGCATATGCGATTTTTTTTTTTAACACTAGTACAGAATGTATTATACAGATAGGGACTTAACCAATTTTAATTAACCACATTAATGCATAATATACTGCAAAACCTGGAAACTGCCAAGAGGAAATCTTGTTGTAACTTGTGAAATAGTAAGGCCGAAGATCCTGGCAGTCAGGCTGGTGCTGCATCTTTTTGTGTCTCTCAGCATCCATAAAGCAGGATGTCAGCATTTTATGCTGCTACTGGGAGAAAGCTCTGATGTTTAACCTGGGAAGAGCTGAGTCGGGCTGCTGCAGAGCGTGAATGAAACAAGCTCACTAGTGTTGTGCAAGGTGACATTGCAGTTCAGGGGCAGCTGTGGAAACATCACAAAATTTCTTGAGTTTCTTACATGCCTGGGACAAATTGACAGTGAAGTGAAGGAACAAGGACACTGAAGGGAGGTGTATATATATTCCTTGTGAGCCTGTATTCTTGCAGCCTTTTGCTTTTATTCATCCAGCTTGCAGTGTCTAGCAGTGAGGTATGCTGCACAGCCTCCTCTTTACTTAGGTGTGAAGTTGTGTGACAATCCTCTAGAATGCACCCTGCCATTTGGGTGTTTGTTTCTTTGCACAGTGCTCAGCATAGCATCATCTTTGCAAAAACACTTGTGCTTACGATATAATTCAGTAGTTTTACACATGGGTATTCCTAATTAGAATACGTGCCAGCAATCTGATGAGGCAAATGGTTACTGCCTGTAGGAGTTAATTCACATCTCATTGCCGTGGCACAGAAAATGTTTGGAAAGAAACTGTGATGCCAGTACTTAATGGACGTGATTTTGCAGATCACTGTAAAGAGTAAAAGAGCTCCTGTGATCAGAAAATTAATTTGTTTGGGGCTGCTGGTCCTCTGCAGTGCAGAAGACTGGAACATGTGGTTGTCAGAATTCATGTTGCTCTGAAAGTAATGCCTCTCATTTATTTTCACAGAAACTAGAACAAATACAAAGAGCACACTAATCTATTTGATAGAGCAAAGGCTCTGCTACAAAACACTGTTTTTCGAAATAGTCACCACCATTAGCTCTGCATTTTTTTAAGCAATGAACAAGAGCCTGCATGCTGTGCTTCTACAAATCTGCATCAGTAGAAGTCACCTGTTGTTTTACAGCTGCTGTGACAGCATCATTTGTAGGAAAACGTTGCCCTGAACACATGGAAGTCAGAAGGTGCCAAACCTGGACTATACAGTGGGTGTGATAGGACCTTTCACCCAAGATTATCACTGTGCTCCAGTCTTCAGACTTGTATGGGGCCTGATGTTACCATGCTGCAAGAGAAAAGTTGCCTTTTTCTCTGTCCTACCTGGAAGTTTGAGTCTTCAGCTTAGTCAGTGTTGCAGTGCAGTAGTCAGATGATGGTTTGACTGGATCCTGGGGAAGCCAGAAGGATCACCCCTTTCCTATCCCACAAGGCAGAACACATCCCTTTACCCACTGAGGGCTGCTTTGTGAACTTTGATGGGGAATTCAGATGTCACCACTGCTGTTTTGATGCCAGCTTATAGTGGTGAGTGATGACACCATGTCTCATCACTGGTAATGATGTGATTGAGGGAACTGTCACCCTCAGCCTTATGTTGGTTCTGATAAATGTGCATAGATTTCTGTTCCTCTGTGAGCATTTGTGGGACCCACCTGGCACAAATTTTGTGATATTCCAACATTGCCACCATTGTTTTCAGCAAACTGAAACTGATGTTTAGCTCTGTATGCAGTTCCCTGGTCACAATCCACTAATTTGTGTGGATGAGCTGATCGAGATGCTCTTCATTTCATGCTGTGGCAGCTGTACATGGCTGTCTGGAGCATGGCTCATCTTTCACATCGCCATTGCCAGTGCTGAAGTGCACCATCCACTGCCACTCTGTGCTTGCATCTGCTGACTGGTCTCCATCAATTTTCAACAAGTGTCAGTGGATGCCATTGTTTTGACATGGAGGAATTCAGTGCCACCCCTTGGCTGCATGTGCACTTCCATGTCAGACACCATTCTATCAGACTGCCCCTCTGCTGCCATCTGCCACACGGCAGCAGCACAGAGTATTGTTGGGAAGATTTAACTTCTACTGTCCTGCCTTCAACATCTGCCTCTGATGTGGGCCAACTGAATAAAGAAGGAGGCATTACTTTTGGAACATCCCTTATACATGCAACTTTAGCAAGAACTCTGTCAGAATAATGAACACTAAATGGTATTTAAGTAATTCTTAAGCAAAAAATAACGTCTTCAAACTTGTGNTGTTGCAGTGCAGTAGTCAGATGATGGTTTGACTGGATCCTGGGGAAGCCAGAAGGATCACCCCTTTCCTATCCCACAAGGCAGAACACATCCCTTTACCCACTGAGGGCTGCTTTGTGAACTTTGATGGGGAATTCAGATGTCACCACTGCTGTTTTGATGCCAGCTTATAGTGGTGAGTGATGACACCATGTCTCATCACTGGTAATGATGTGATTGAGGGAACTGTCACCCTCAGCCTTATGTTGGTTCTGATAAATGTGCATAGATTTCTGTTCCTCTGTGAGCATTTGTGGGACCCACCTGGCACAAATTTTGTGATATTCCAACATTGCCACCATTGTTTTCAGCAAACTGAAACTGATGTTTAGCTCTGTATGCAGTTCCCTGGTCACAATCCACTAATTTGTGTGGATGAGCTGATCGAGATGCTCTTCATTTCATGCTGTGGCAGCTGTACGTGGCTGTCTGGAGCATGGCTCATCTTTCACATCGCCATTGCCAGTGCTGAAGTGCACCATCCACTGCCACTCTGTGCTTGCATCTGCTGACTGGTCTCCATCAATTTTCAACAAGTGTCAGTGGATGCCATTGTTTTGACATGGAGGAATTCAGTGCCACCCCTTGGCTGCATGTGCACTTCCATGTCAGACACCATTCTATCAGACTGCCCCTCTGCTGCCATCTGCCACACGGCAGCAGCACAGAGTATTGTTGGGAAGATTTAACTTCTACTGTCCTGCCTTCAACATCTGCCTCTGATGTGGGCCAACTGAATAAAGAAGGAGGCATTACTTTTGGAACATCCCTTATACATGCAACTTTAGCAAGAACTCTGTCAGAATAATGAACACTAAATGGTATTTAAGTAATTCTTAAGTAAAAAGTAACGTCTTCAAACTTGTGTAGTTTGGTCTAGCCATGGAAATCATTTTTCATGTATTTTCAGAAATTCCTGCCTTTCTGCTGTTTTTACTGATTTCAGTTTAGCCCTATGCTTTTGAAATCTTCTTGTTTATAATAATTTTTATGATTTCAAGTTGTACTGTTGACTCTAAATGAGCGATACTTTATCAGTGTATTTCAAATATAAAAAAAAAGG
>VXAB01004659.1:207021-357113 GCA_013399175.1 Odontophorus gujanensis | reverse complement strand
TCAGAATTCATGTTGCTCTGAAAGTAATGCCTCTCATTTATTTTCACAGAAACTAGAACAAATACAAAGAGCACACTAATCTATTTGATAGAGCAAAGGCTCTGCTACAAAACACTGTTTTTCGAAATAGTCACCACCATTAGCTCTGCATTTTTTTAAGCAATGAACAAGAGCCTGCATGCTGTGCTTCTACAAATCTGCATCAGTAGAAGTCACCTGTTGTTTTACAGCTGCTGTGACAGCATCATTTGTAGGAAAACGTTGCCCTGAACACATGGAAGTCAGAAGGTGCCAAACCTGGACTATACAGTGGGTGTGATAGGACCTTTCACCCAAGATTATCACTGTGCTCCAGTCTTCAGACTTGTATGGGGCCTGATGTTACCATGCTGCAAGAGAAAAGTTGCCTTTTTCTCTGTCCTACCTGGAAGTTTGAGTCTTCAGCTTAGTCAGTGTTGCAGTGCAGTAGTCAGATGATGGTTTGACTGGATCCTGGGGAAGCCAGAAGGATCACCCCTTTCCTATCCCACAAGGCAGAACACATCCCTTTACCCACTGAGGGCTGCTTTGTGAACTTTGATGGGGAATTCAGATGTCACCACTGCTGTTTTGATGCCAGCTTATAGTGGTGAGTGATGACACCATGTCTCATCACTGGTAATGATGTGATTGAGGGAACTGTCACCCTCAGCCTTATGTTGGTTCTGATAAATGTGCATAGATTTCTGTTCCTCTGTGAGCATTTGTGGGACCCACCTGGCACAAATTTTGTGATATTCCAACATTGCCACCATTGTTTTCAGCAAACTGAAACTGATGTTTAGCTCTGTATGCAGTTCCCTGGTCACAATCCACTAATTTGTGTGGATGAGCTGATCGAGATGCTCTTCATTTCATGCTGTGGCAGCTGTACGTGGCTGTCTGGAGCATGGCTCATCTTTCACATCGCCATTGCCAGTGCTGAAGTGCACCATCCACTGCCACTCTGTGCTTGCATCTGCTGACTGGTCTCCATCAATTTTCAACAAGTGTCAGTGGATGCCATTGTTTTGACATGGAGGAATTCAGTGCCACCCCTTGGCTGCATGTGCACTTCCATGTCAGACACCATTCTATCAGACTGCCCCTCTGCTGCCATCTGCCACACGGCAGCAGCACAGAGTATTGTTGGGAAGATTTAACTTCTACTGTCCTGCCTTCAACATCTGCCTCTGATGTGGGCCAACTGAATAAAGAAGGAGGCATTACTTGTGGAACATCCCTTATACATGCAACTTTAGCAAGAACTCTGTCAGAATAATGAACACTAAATGGTATTTAAGTAATTCTTAAGCAAAAAATAACGTCTTCAAACTTGTGTAGTTTGGTCTAGCCATGGAAATCATTTTTCATGTATTTTCAGAAATTCCTGCCTTTCTGCTGTTTTTACTGATTTCAGTTTAGCCCTATGCTTTTGAAATCTTCTTGTTTATAATAATTTTTATGATTTCAAGTTGTACTGTTGACTCTAAATGAGCGATACTTTATCAGTGTATTTCAAATATAAAAAAAAAGGTCTTCTAAGTATTGTTGATTTTTAACAAATAATAATAAAAAAATGGTTTAGGGCTTTTGGACCTTGATTGTCAACAGTTTTAAAGTGCGGAGACAGCTACTGTGAGCCAGTGGTATTACTTCTTCAGTTTCATGCGCGTCTGGGGAAAAAAAAGAAAACAGATAAGACTTTCAGAGGCATTCTCTAACTAATTATGTTTTGGCATGCAATGAAAGAATGTGATATTCTTTCACAAGTGTCTCCTTTCAACTTAAACATTGTGCAACTGGAACAGCAGTTCAAAGCCAGATGCAAAAATGAAGAAAATTTGAGGTTAAGTGTTTTTTCTGTTTCTCTGTGTTCTTCTTCGGTCATTTCTGAAAGCTCTGAATTAGCCGAAAAGAGTGACTCTGGAATTTTAGCATAGGAAAGGCAATACCTACAGCTGGCATAGCATTTCTGAGAGTTGTGGAAAAAGGGCAATAGAAGTCAGTGGAGGAGTTTAGATGTCCTCAGTTATGTCACATATAATTTTAATCGCCTTTGGACAAAAGGCATTTCCTCTTTAGCTCAGTACTTAGAGACTTTGGAAAGGGCTTTTGCTGACTCAAAAATATGACAATTCTTATTTTCCATCCTTTATTCTTACCTTCTTGTGGCTAGCTGGCTATGCTTGTTCTTAACAGAAATAACTTGTTTGGGTTTTTTTTTGTGCTCACAAGAAGAGATTTAGGAATTCTGCTGCAAGATGTGCAAAGCAATTTCTGAATTGTGCAGTGAACATAGAGTTTGATCTCATATCTTCCCAGAGCCTTTTCTTCTCCAGGCTGAACAACCCCAGCACTCTCAGCCTGTCCTCATATAAGGGACATTCCATCCCTGTGCTTATTTTTGCCTCTTCTCTGGAGGCACTCCTAACGGATCCACATCTCTCCTGTACTGAAGGCTTCACATCTGGGTGCAGTACTCCAGGTGGGGTCTCACTAACACAGAGTAGAAGGGCGGGATCACCTTGCTTGACCTGCTGGCCACTCCTCTGTTGATGCAGCCCAGGATATGGATGGTTTTCTGGGCTGTGAGGGCACGTAAGTGGATCATGTCCAGCTTACCATCTACCAGTATCCCCAGGTTCTTTTTGGCAGGACTGTGCTCCATTCTTACACTTCCCAGCTTATATGGATGGTAGGGGTTTCCAGAATTCAGGTAGAAGATTTTGGCTTTGTTGAACCTCATGAAGTTCACCTGGGCCCACTGCTTGAGCCTGTCAGGGTCTTAGTGGCTAGCCACCCCTTGAGCATGCCAACTGCGCCACACAGCTTGGTGTGATTTTCAAATGTACTGAGGGTGCACTCAATCCCACTGTTGAAATTGTGTGATTTTTGCTTTGACCCAGTTAGGATATACAACCCAGCAGCTCTGCCCTCTGCTCTTGGCATGATGTCTAATTGTATAAAACTCTGTACTCATTTTTCTTAGAACATGAACTTGTAGATATATGGTGAAAAAGACTATTGAGAAGCACACTGACTAGTAGTGGTGGTGGGACATGGAGTCAAGTTTTCAGATCAATAAAAATTATAAGGAACTTTTCAATTCTCTGAGATACGGTACCTACCAGTTTGTTGAGTAGATGTACATCAATTCATAATACTGTGGACTGGAAGAGACCTCAGAGCCCAGCCAGTTTCAACCCCCTGCCATGTGCCTCCTGCTAGATGAGGTTGCTCAAAGCCCCATTCAATCTGAACAGCATCTGTGTGTTACTTAAAGATATTTACAGTGCAAGAACTTAAATGTCCTTTTATCTTCTACTAGTACTATGCATTATTTTTCTGTTAAATCCTTCAGTAACTGGAATAAAAGCAAACTGGAGAAAAAACAACTGTATGAAGCCATTAGGAATGTTTTCCTACCAAATTTATTAGTTGAATTTGCAAGTCTTGTAAAACAAGCAGCCTCTGCTTCCAGGAAAAAGGTATTAGCTACTGAGCTTTTTATCTACGTATGAATTTTCAGTTCAAGCACAATTCACCTTGAGAATGGGTACAATTTAGTTCATTTGATTATATTTATTTGAGGAATTCTCAGTGGCACTTAGTGGTACCATCCAAGCTACTCAACCCTGGAGACCTTTAAATTGAAAGGATCAGTAATAACACTCTAATAGTGCTTTAGCCCGGGCTCTCAGGAAAACAGCTAGGGAGTAATTCTGTCCTCAATGTCTTTTTGACTGTCACAAAGATAGTAAGACTTCAGAGTTGGTGCAGTTCTTAGCAGTGTTCTGGCCTGTAGTGTGACCTGGCCTAGGAATGAGTCTCCTCCTTTTACAGGACAGAAATCAGACACCAAATATCTTGATTACTCCCAGGTTACAAAGGTCTTGCAGAAAAGATGGTGTACAGTTACTTTAAGGCATGTGTCATGATGAAGGGCTGAATGTGATAAGCCATAACAGCAGGAAACCCTTCTGTGAGCAGAAGTCTTGCTTTTCTCATCAGTGTCTGAGAGTAACAGTGTTGAGAGGGAAAATAAGGGCTAAGAATGCTATTTTCAGAGTGTTGCAGGTAACTGACTACACAGAAAGATAGAAAGGGGCCTTTATTTATTTATTTATGAAGTATTGTATTCACATTAACCAAATTCAGAACCTAGTGGGAATTTTACAAGTCAGCTAATGTTGCTGCTGCTGATTAGGCAGCATCCTGATTTGACCCATGGGAATGTCTTATTGCAGCTCTATACATTCCATTTGAAAATCGGCAGGTAATTTATTTATATCAACTGAGAACAGAATTGCAAATGTACCAAAAAATTCATTTCTTTTTTTTGCAGTGTTCTTGAAACCTATTCTCAAATTCCTTCATCAGAGTGGAAAGCAGTGCAGCATGTTTTTTGCTGCCCACAGGACTGTGTTTAGGTTGTGTGTCACAATGCATACAGTTTGCTGTAACTTGATTCTGTGCTGCCGTGCACCCCATGCCCTGGTTTCAGCCCAGAGACGCTTAATAATGCACTGATGTTTGGCTGATGTTGAGCAGTGGGTCGTGTAACATGGCCCAGCAACCTGGGCCTGTGCTGTGAGTTGGACATGCCAGCTTTGGGCAATATTATCAGTGAGAGTTGTTCTGCTATTGTTATGACTTTTGTGTACTGCAGAAAGATGCAAGATTTAGATGGAAATCTGTGGCATAGAAAAAAAACAAAACAGCTAATCTATTACTTATGAGTTTCATTATTCAAATTCTGCAAAGAGAAAGGGGAATAGCAAGTTAAAGGTAAGAGGTTTTATTAGATCTTTCCCTCCTGTACAGGGAAAAGTTATTGCTTATGCCACTGTTAGTGATGTGATATCCACTGGATTCTTGTCTTTTCCGTTTTTGGAGGCTGCAGAAATTGGTATCTAAATTGCAGTTACACATCAAGCATGTCACTTGATTTTCAGTGTCTTTATGGAGACCTTGACGCAGGACTAAACAATTCTGTTTAAGGTGTGTGACAGAGTTGGCATTTCTTACAGGAGAGTTCAGAGTGGTTGCTGCCTCTTTGTCTGTTAAGCAAACCTAATCCCCAGGAAACTCTCCAGAAAAATATAAATGAATATTTCAGGGTTTGCTCTGCAAACTTTATGAAAATAAAGTCATGAAAGACCTGCTTCTTGAAAAATTTGGCACAAGGAGGATGTTTTACATGTGCTTAATGTGCATCCCAGCATCTGTGGTGTGTTTATTTGAGGTGCATAACTGGGCACAACTTCTTGTGTTCATGCACCTTGGCATGGCCCGTGTGCTTTTCCTATAGCTGAAATGTGTTTCCCATCTCATTATCTCGTTTGTTATAGCTTGCATAACATGATGATCTGTAAAGACACTTCTTCTTTCAAATGTGCCCTCTCTGTGTTCACATGATGGTAGTACAAAGCGTGTTTATCAGATTATCTGTGTTATCTTAACACAGCAGTTGATGTGGTAAGAGTATTTAAGGCCTTGCTGTAAGGCACGCAGGTTAAGATCTGTAAGTTTTAAGTACAGTAAAGAGACTGGCGATGTGTATCCTACATTTGGCTACGTCTTCTATCCAGCCTAAACTGCTTAGCAGATAACTTAATACATCAGTGCGTTGACTTTTTCCCTTGTCATTATAAAAGCATTCAGAGGTTGTTACTGTTCTTCAGCTGAACTTGTGGTCGGGGTGGTTTAGAGTAACTGTAACAGGAATCCTAAACTGGGAATACCAGCAGTGGAGATGAGAGGCAGAGGAGTCCAACAAGCATTGCATTTGATGTTAGGTGTGCAGGTGCAGTAGTTGTGTGTCATATAACAAACTGCAGCTGGAGCATTCTGTGCATGAATGTAGCCCATTGCAGTCAGGCCAGTGACTGGCTGCATCCTTGCATTACTGCTCCTTCTAGGGATGCATGCTTCTGTAACTCTGCATCTGTTCCTCAGTCTTAAGGTTTTGTTCCATACTGTTGTTCTAATTTTAGTTTGTTTTGGGGTATTTCTCTTGGCAGAATTACCGAAAAGCAGACCAAGACCGTATGGGTTAGTGATTCCAATTAGTACCAATGCAGACGGAAGCTATATCTCCAATATACTCTCTGCAAGCCATCAAAGAAGATCAACACGGGAGGTATCCCAGAGCCCTAAACAGCTGTATTTTAATGTCACCGCGTTTGGAAGGGAATTCCATCTCCGGCTGAAACCCAACACTCGTTTAGTGGCTCCTGAGGCAGTGGTGGAGTGGTACGAAGACTCTGCAGAAACTGGAAATGGAAACGATGCTGGTAACACAAGTCAGGCTAGGACTGCTACAGAGAGGTTGTGGAAAAGAGAGCCCCTGTGGACCAACTGCGCTTACGTGGGAGACATAACTGACATCCCTGGAGCTTCTGTTGCAATTAGCAATTGTGATGGTCTGGTAAGGCTTATTTAATGGCATTAATGTCAGGTATTTTATCACTTTGTATACAGCTTTTGTTACTTTTGACTATACAGTACTAATGGTCTCACTTAAAAAAAAATCTCCATTTCATAAGTTCCTTACAAAATGCTTCAGTATCCGTTTATGCATAGTCCTTTGATTTAATCTGAGATAATTCCTCTGAGTTTGATGAACAAAGTCCTTAATGTGAGGCAGAGAGACATCAAACCTTCTGTTTGTTGGCTTTCCTTGTTACTTTCCTGAGGTGGTGTTGCAAATGGGAAAATTTATAATTACTTTACTTTAACACTTAAATAAGTGAGCCTAGAACTTGGCATGGAAATCATCGCTGTTTACTTCTTGGGCATCGAATTTGCAGGCTGCCCTGTAGTCCAAAAATAGCAAAAGACTTAAAATCAAAAGGATTTATTTAGGAAGTAGGCATATATGTATATATATGTTTTTTTTTTTAACATGTAGTTCTATTTTATCTGAAGGTATCATGTGAGAGTGGACTGATTCACATCTATCAACTATTTGTTCTCAAAACCACGGTTGCTATGTTAGTTAAAAACATGTGTTATTTCATTGTGGCTTCAACAGTTGCAATGACTGGCTTGGTACACAAATCCCATATTGAAAGACTGGAATATATTGAGTACACATACCATTCGTTAATTCAATCATGCGGTAAAGAAAGTTAACAATACTTACCTTGTGCTCTTTAAGTAGCAGGAGCAGTGGTGGAACATGGCTGCAACATCCAGGAAGATTAATGTAGTGGTTACTCTACTGCTATTCAGGGGTGGAATCATATGAACAAGTCTGCAACAAGAATCCCTTCTTGGAAATAGGTTTCCCTCTTCCTGTCACATGCCAGAGATGTTAATGATTTGATTCCATTTTGTGATAAGTGCTGGCTAGCAAACCTCCCAGCTTCTGCAGTATGTTATTTATTTCAGGTGAAATAGTCACTGTGTGACTGTCTGCATGAATGTCTGAAACTCCTCATTCAGTGCATAGGGCTGTGCACAGCCATAGCTCCTTGACTTTCCTCACTAAAAGAGGGAAAATGCTGGTGATCTTCACATCTTAGGTTAGCAACTTCTGTCAGTTTTTCTTCTTTTCTCCTTCTGGTTTTTAGTGGAATCTGTTGACTGTGTGCTGTGTTTACAGAAGTCACACAGACATCTGCCTGCATAGATGGAGCCTTGGATGTTACTTTGACAGTGAATGAGACCATTGGGCTGAGAGCTGCGTTTTATCAGTAATCCTGAATGAAGTTCTTGCATTAAGTGCCAGAGCACTTTAAGACAGTAAATTGGATTAAATGGAATTAGATTAAGGGGTACAGCAATATCGGCAGGGATCGCCATGTGGCTGACAAGCTGCTAGTATTGTGTTTTCAGTTACTGAAATGAAGTAGTTTCTGTATTTCCAAACCTCCACATATGTAAGAAGAAGCCAACAGGTGCCAGCAAGAACAAGGGATTTCTGATTTGTGCATCATATTGCTGCTGTTTTTCCACAGCACCCAGGAGAAGCCTCTCAGGTGCTTTACGTGGTTTTGGGGGCTGAACTTGGGGAAAATGTGCTTTTTCTTTAAGGAGAAGAGTGGGTAAATGCTCCTGAGTCGCTGCTGTCTCTGTTCATCTCAACACAAGCTGTCCTGTGCAGTCTTTGAGGGGCTTATTTAAGCCCCTGAGCCACCTACCACGTGGCAGGATTGGAAAGCACCATCAGAGCACGTGTGTGATGTGAAGGGGTGAGCTGGCTGACCCTCCTGCTAGCAGTGGGTCTTAGCTGACACTCTGGCCTCTGTGCTGCATTTTACACTGCTGCTGAGGGACTCCCAGGCTGGCAGAGA
This sequence comes from Odontophorus gujanensis, assembly GCA_013399175.1. NCBI lineage: Eukaryota > Metazoa > Chordata > Aves > Galliformes > Odontophoridae > Odontophorus > Odontophorus gujanensis. The sequence goes on along the minus strand of VXAB01004659.1, from coordinate 348,792 downwards.
GCTGCAGTAGTGGCTTTACTGCTCCCTGTTCTGGGCAGCTGTAATGACAAGAGCTCGTGCTGAAAAGCAGCTTTCTGGAGCACTTCAGCTTGCATACTTGTTGCAGTCTTTAGGAGCTCTAAACAAATGAGTGTGAAATAAATAATCCTGAAGGTGGGTGACATTTCGGTTGTTTTTTTATCTCAGCAACTCTAGGGTTGGCAGAAGTAGCTGTAAGTTAGCAATTCAGACTTCTCTGCTGCTGTAGTATGTTTCTCTCAATGAAACTAGAATACTTGATGCTCAGTGTATTCTAAGTATGTGAAGAGTGAGATGATATGGCTTAACAGAAACTGGAACAGCAGTGAGAAATTCTAGGTTCATGTGTCTATTCAAAAGATTTATTTTTGACTTCAAAGAAATGAATGTTCTTGCCAGTGTAGTTCCCCCAGGTTCTTGCCTTTTGGGAAAAAGAAATCACTATGGTTGCAATTCACTCACTGTGTAGCTTATAAAGCAAGCTTGATATCATCAGTATCAGCAAAAAAACTCTTGGCTCCCACCGGTTGGCAAAAGCCCTCACAAATTTCAATTTGAGTACGAGGGGATTTTAATGATGACTCTTAAGTTACCTACTGATAGGTAGGCCAAATTATGTATTGCATTAACCTTTACTTCATCAAGGCAGCTGTATTTCTTTTTATTCAGTGTTTGCTTTCATGGCAAACAGTGCTTGGATGTATGAGGTTATGAGGAGCACAGTGGTGCAGAATTTTGATTACTTCATTGTAATTATTCAGAAATTTACATTTACATTAGTAGAGCAGGATTTTGTCTGTGGTCTCTTCCTGAATCTGAACTTATATTTTAAAAAACAAAATACTTAAATACATATGTTATGAAACAGTTTACGTATCTACTTTTGCAGTAGAAGTCATCTGCATGCCATAAGTTTTGCAAATTCCTATCTTCCCATCTGTTTAATATCCCTTGAAAATAACTATTTGTTACAAAGATCACATGCATGTGCATGCACTTGTCATAGCAAAAGAACACTTAATTCATCATGTAGAGGCTGCCTGTTGTTTTCATTACTTTGTTTTAACAGAAGTTGTAGCTTTAGTGAGTAACTGACAAGAGCTAAGAACTGTGAGTGTCAGCTTATGATAATAATAGACAGTTTCATATTTTCCATACGTAAAACTCAAGACAAGTAGATTTGTAAAGTCAATTGTTACTTGGTCATTGTAAGGAAGTGCTGCATTTCAGAAAGCTGACGTTTTCTTGTCTTTCTATGGTATATTTCTCTGGTTGCTTTCATCCCAATGGCAGAACTTACTGTCAAAATATTTATAGGGTTTATCGAATACTTGACGGCATTACAGCAAAACTTGTAACTGAATTGCAGTTGTCAAGCAAAATCATTCTTAGAGTCCAGACAGCACATGGAGAAGTCCTCACTTGTTTCATTTCAGGAGGTGTGCTTTGTAGCTCACTGCTGAATTTGGCCTTCTGGTAATTATGGATGATATTTACTGTAGTTAACACTGGCTTTATCTTTTATGTACATTCATATTAGTATGGTTTGCTCTGTCATGGCAGCTGTGTGAAGTTAAGTTGGTGCTGGTGCAGTGCAGTGTTGTTGATCCAGCACTGGGAAGGGAAGGGATGAGTGTTGATGAAAGGAAAACCTAATGCTTTTTTCTAGGAAGTTTATCTTTGTGTCACTCTCTCATTCATGAGCTGAAAATAACAGCATCCTTTTTGGCTCTGTGGGCTTGGGAAATTGAAACTTGTGATCTTTCATCAGAGAAGGGTAGAAGGAGAAAGAAATGCTCTCAGTGACTTTCATCTGCAGATGATGAAATCAGTTTACAGGTAGCAGCCTAGATTTAAGTCCACTTTGCCTTTTCTTTATTTGGTTTTTGTTTAGTAAGTGTTCAGAAGTAGAATATGTTGCAGTGTTGGAGGAGCGTATAATTGCTTGAGCTCGACAAGATCAGGAAGAAGGCTCAGTTTAACCAGACAGTGCATGGCAGGGTGTGTGGTCTTCCCTCATGCACTAACAGTTATCCAGTTCTTGCATTCCCATTTCTTGTTCTGCTTCCTTCCTGCTTTTCCTTCTTGCTGATGCCTGTATAGCAACGTTTCACCTAAGTGCTCTTCTGCTATTGATCTCATTAGCACGGTCTGACCAAGGGGAGTCAGTGTTACAGAAGGTTAGGGCAAGTGTTCATGCCTAAGTTGCACCAGCCCCTTCCTTATTTACATCTGAGTAGCAGTTTCCCTTCTATCCTCCTTATAAAGATTGTGCAACAGTCATGAAAGGCCTTATAGAATCATAGAATATCCCAAGTTGGAGGGGACCCATGAAGATCAATGAGTTTATCTTGTCAGGTGGAGTTAATGGTGCCTTCTCTTTTGGATAACTATAGGAACAGATATTGTACCTTACTGTACTAAATGAAATGTTTCAAAGAATGTGTATGCCTAATCAAGTTAGCTAAAGTTATTTGACTGATGCATGCGCAATGAGAAGTATGTGCCTCACTTCTATGGTAAGTTTCCTGTTCTAAGACACCAAGATGCTACAGTAGGTTTTAAGGAGTCTACTGTTCAAAAGTTACTGAAGCCTATCTGGCTTTGTAGTTTTGTTACAAAGAAAGTAGGTGTATGTTTCTTGAGCATCATATGGTTATAGAAAAGTGGGAAAACAATTGCATGTTAAAGGAGGAGGAAGTCAATCAATTGAAAGCAGAGTTCATAGGAGGCATTTTTCACAGAATGCTCGTTCCTTGTGCAGTGCTCTACCTGCTGTGAAGACACAGAAAATGACTCCCTTCAAACAAACATTACAAGTGTTTCAGACTGTAAACAAAGAGAGTACAGCAAACTTTACACTGGGAAATAACAAGGTAGAAGCTTTTGAATGAGTTTCTGCTTTTGTTGTAAGTAATTACTTTCTCAGTTCTTTTTCTCAAATTTTTCTCAGTGCTATAAAAAAGAAGTTTCTCATTTAGCTTTCTTCCTTTTGCAATAGAACCCAAACAGTTGTTGGTATGTGATGCATTAGACTGTACTTACTATGGAGTCTGTCTTTGTAGACATATGTCTCCTTGTTTGAGTTGTGATCTGGTTTATATTCACATTTATGGAATGCAAGAACATGTGGATGTTGCATTGCATTTCTTACTAGAACATTAGGTGCACTACCTTTAAATGCAAGAGCCAGCCTCAGTATGCCAAGTTCTTCATCTTTGACTTTAGCTGCCAAGAAAAACGTGACTTACTTTACCAGACAGCCATGGCCTTCAAGTCCAGGGCTGTGTACAGTTATCTGGAAGAATGACTGTTTGCAAATGAGAGCCCTTCAGGAGGCTGCTTGCTTTTTCATGTGCAGCTGTTGAACCAGGAGAATCCTTAAAGACAGGAAAGCTGTCAAGAATCTGTCATTATTAGTGACAGATGATTCCTCGCTTGTTTATTTTCATTTCTTTTTTATCTAAGGATATCAAGGCATGAAGAAACTTGTGTATATCTTTGAAGCCATTACAGTCAGTACTTTCATGCACATTTATGTTCAGCTGTAGGTATTTTGAGGGTTTCAGTATATCCTGAGAGTTTTGTTGCGATTATCTTACATTACAGTCCCTTAGTACAGATCTCTTGAAAACAGGGACTTCTCAAATGTTTGTCTGACTTTGTGTCTTAACTTCACCCTTCATGAAAGGAAGCTAGTGAGAGTTGCCTACCCTCAGTGGTTTTGGCATTCTTTTCTGACTACAGAGCCTTGGAAGCATTGAAGTGTTAGGATGTGCAGAGGTGTGCACATTTACTTTCCTTTGTGCAAATATATTGGAGCACGTGCATGAGGATTTAAGATCTGATTCAGAAAGACCCTTAAAAATATGCGTAAGGACATGCCTAAACTTGTGTGTACCTGGATCTAAACAGTTTTAAGGAGTTTTGATTAGTTTCAAATGCTTCTTACTATCCATTGTTCCACCAAGTCTTTAGTAAGGCAGGTTTCATGTTCACGTACTGGCACTAATGTGTTGTTTCAGCATGATTTCACCCATGCTGGGGAGGTTGCATTACTAAATGGTGAAATAGCTTTCTAGGAGCTGGTGTTCCCTTTGCTCTCAGGTTTTAGAAAAGTGTTTTGGAAACAAACAGCTGAATTTCTGCTTAGCATCTAACTTAGGGAATCTGTTCTAAAGAAGAATCACCAGGGATCCATCGTTGAGCGGGGCTGTGTGTGCTGGGTGTGGGGCTGCACGAAGGGGATGGAAGCATTGTGATGTGTGAGCAGCTGCAGTGAATGCAGTGAAAGCCAGCTGTGATGGGCAGAGGTGTGGGTGTTCTGAGGGGGGTATGAGATGTGTCCTAAGGCTGGAAATGGGACTGTGGCCCCGTGAGCTCTCCCCCAGTCTGAGAATGGCGTGGGAAGCAGTGCACTTCCGCAGGCCTGTCTGTGGCTGAGTAGACATCTGTAACCTGGCACATTCTGGGAGCACAGAGCAGGCAGCTGGGGAGATAGACTGGCTACTGACCGTGTGCTGCTCTGTGCAGATGGTAGCAGTATCTCAGACCAATTTAACATTTTTATATTTGTGCTACCTTCTGTGTTGCGCGCTTCCCACAGTAATTACATCCTTGCAGTGAACTCCCTTGGCCTGCCATGCCTGTTCTTACCACTTGCATTTCACTGTTCTTGGCAACCCTGCAGACTTATTAACTGGGCTTGATATGTTGCAGCTGCCTCTCTAAACTGACAGGCCTGGCCTGGGAACCTCGGTCAGTCCCCCTGGCTCAGCAGAGCATGCCGCTGGGTCAGTCGCCTTTGGTTCCTGTTAGGCTGGCTTGGAGTTCATCCCTGTCACCACTCTGGTACGCAGTGCTTTCCAGAGGCTGATACAGACTTTCTCAGGCATGGTAATCCACAGTAAAGGGGATTTCTCAATGTTCAGAAACATGGAAAAATGCAGTGTCATAATGTCAGTTATTCAGGATTTCAGGCTCCTTACATGAGGCACTAAGAGTTAGGAGTATTGAGAAGGGAGGTGGTGGTGATGAAAGCAAAATGTTAATACAGTGTAAAATGATGTAATGTAGAAGATCCTTTTATATTTCTATTTTGGTTCTTTGTGAGGTTGTTGCTCAAGGCAGGCTATGCTTCATTCTCAGAGTGTGTAATGTAGTCCGTTGACACCAATGTTTGCTCAAGCTCCATTTATTTCTTGCTTGATTTTATAAGTTATTACAATGGGCTAGATTTGGGCTAACGATGGATTTGCCTCTGCTTCATAAGAGATACCTTACTCTTAACCATTACGTGTTATTCTCTCCTCCCGTCACATCTGTCCCATTGTTGCTTAGAACAGATTCCCCTTGCCCATGTGAGAGCTTCCTTTTTTTTTTTTACTTCTTCCAAAGCTCACTGTGCTTTGTGCTTACTGTATGTTGTAAAAAGGACTGTGCTCAAAGTTTCCACTTAGTTGTATGGTTCATGTTTTTGAGGCTGATTCACCCATTAAGTTCTCCTCTGAAATGATACTTTTCCTATGGGTTGCAGTTCTGCCTCCCTGCTGTTCCAAGGATTGTGTGGTCATAGGAAAAACTGAATAGACATGCGGTAGTATTGCTATGGACTTAATGTAGAACAAGTTAGGCCAAAATACAAGGAGCCACACAAATATCTTTCATAGCATGGAAACGTACAATCAATTTGGATAATAGGTTTTCCAAATGGAAAAAGGTGTCGTGTATTTTAAAATGGAGCACAGCAGTGAAAGGCCTGATGGTCTCACTGATGTGAAGAGAACACTCTAGCAACAGCTGTTTTCCTCCTCTGTGGAGAGATGCAGAGGCAACCCTGTTTCCTCTTCCCTCTGCAAAAGGTGCTGAGAAGAATCCTTCAGAAAAAGAAAAAACTGACTGTGCGCTAAATAGGATGAAATAACAGAAACCAAACAAACAACTAGAATGAAATACATCACACGTCCCTACACCATGGTGCCCAACTGAGGATGAAGAGAACAGCTCCTACCACAACAAAGAGCGAAGGGATTTAGGGGAGGGGTCACAGATCTCTTGGGTTTCGTGTATGAACAAAGAGCTAAAAACATAATTCTTCTGAGAGAAGGGATCATAAACAAGTTTGAGTTTATTTTGTTTCCCTCTTCTGTAGCCTTCACCAAGTGTAATTTCTCAGGAGAATGAAAGAGCAAGAACTAGGACCATAAGCAAACTTGAGTGAAGTGTTTGGAGCCTACCTGTCAAGTAACTCAATTTTCCCCTTCATTGCTTTGGCTGCAGTAATTCACTGCTCCGAAGTGGGACTTGTGGTTCCTGACAAACACTGGGATGCTGGTTCCTCTAGGGCCCAAGGTGGGGCCAGTGTGTGTTGCTCCTGTCATATGGACACTGGAATTAGTCTGGGCACCTGTACTTGACGCTGCAAATTTTTTTTGGTGTATGTTTTCAAGAGTCTTGACAGGGTTCTATATAAACTGTCTGAAGATTAAATGCTTTAACTTCCTTCTTCAAACCATGGTATGAGTGATGCTTGATCAGGAAATAGAGGGAAAAAAGCTTCTAAGCTTGCTTAAGAACAACCAACTTTAAAAAGGTCACGGAATCACAGAATTGTAGGGGTTGGAAGGGACCTCTGGAGATCATTGAGTCCAACCCCCTGCCAAAGCAGCTCCCTAGCCCAGGTTGCACAGGTAGGTGTCCAGGTGGGTCTTGAATGTCTCCAGAGAAGGAGACTCCACCACCTCTCTGTGCAGCCTGTGCCAGTGCTCCGTCACCTGCACTGGGAAGAATTACTTATGCACCTTTATGCAGAACTTCCTGTGCACTGGTTTGTGACCATTTCCCCTCATCCTATCACCACACACCGCTGAGAAGAGTTCAGCCTCCTCCCTTTGCCTCCTGCACCTTAGGTATTTATAGATATGGATCAAATCCCCTCTGAGTCTTTGTTTTTCAAGGCTGAACAAACCCAGATCTCTCAGTCTTTCCTCATAAGAGAGGTGTTACACACCCTTTATCATCTTCGTGGCCCTCCACTGGACTCTTTTGAGGAGATCCTTGTCTTTTTTTGTACCAAGGAGGCCAAAACTAGACACAGTACTCCAGGTAAGATGTCTATTTTCACAGTGTTGTTATTGAAAAGAGCGTTTTTGTAGTTAAGAGCACATCCATTTGAAAAGGAATGTATTTATGAAATTTTCCATAGTATTAGCCAGGTAACGTGTATGAATGCATCACTTAATGCTGTGTGCATTTGGCTTTGATGTAGTCCATTTAACCACATAATCAAATTCATGATAGTGTTCTCAGTAATATTTGTGTATGCATATGCCTTAATTCTAGTGGATTGTCCCAACCTCTGATGGGCTGATTAACATCACTTTCTGTGTTGCAAAAATACTGGGCTTTGTTGCATGTTTTTCACTCTGTAATGAAAGTGTTGCATTGCCATGAGCGTATTTCCTAGACCTCTCTTGTAGGATAGAACTTCACATCTGTTGCTTTATTGGAAAAGATCCTCTTTGAAGTACAAATGCATTGTGCAATTTCCTTTCCCATAGGTTGGTGTTTTAATTACCATTTAATTTCCCCATTCGATTCTTCTAGCTTATTCCAGTAAGGCTTTGGTGTCTGCTTTATGCCCTGTGCTTACTTTCAGATTCCCTATGTGGATGTTGGAGGGTTAGTATGTGGTGGACTCATGCTTGCATACATGCACTTAGGAATACCTTACATAGAGAAAAACCTTGTGCTTCTCAAGGGAGGTGTAGCAGTTAAACTTGAAAATCCCCTTTATTAGATTTTAGTTTATTTTTGAATACTTTGATGTGGCATATTTTAAGGAAAGGAAGTCTGTCTGAAATATATTTTAATTCCATGTGTACTCATCTGAAGGTGTTGTGTATGTGTGCGTGTTATAAAGTAGACTGACTGTGCTCTTATCTCTTTGCTTACTCTTCATTTTGCTGATAGACTGCCTTACAGAGATGAGAAAGCGGTTAAGGTGTGAAAGGGATGCTTGTTTATGACTATGAATATGTGAAAATAAACATCTCCTGTGCATAATTTGAACAATTTTGCATTTATATTCCAAGAGTGTCCCTACAGAACAGTTATGATTTTACAGCCCCTTTTGAGCTGTACTTGATGGAAAATAAATTTTGCTAAACTGCTCCTTTGCTCTTACATTAATACTGTACATACTGTAGCATTTTTGAGGTAGGAGGGATATGCAGAGGGAAAAGGGAAAGTTGCCTCTGTTTTTGTATAAACAAAAACTTTCTCCCTTCATTTCACCATCAGAACACTACTGAATCTTCTCTTGAGTCCAGATTTTCCCAGGTTGATCAGAGCTCAGGAGGAACAGGTGCAGATTCTGAACACTTGCCATCAGAAGTGGCATTGGGTGGGATGGAGGTGACATTACCAGCACTGGCTTTGACATCAGCATCAAGGGGCCAGAATTCTCCTGTCTTGGCAGGTCTGACACTTGCTTCGCTTAAGTAACCCATTTCATGTGCAGCAACAAAGTGAGATTCAGTGCTTGTTTCATCACTGTTTGTTCCTTGAGTATTGCTCTGTAGTAAACAAACTTCTGCTCTCATTTGTTTTTAGCTAGCATGTGGTAGGTTGCAGACTTGAGCTGCCTCCAGTTATTGAAGCAGGTTCCCTTTGGCTGTCAGGGTTTAGCACAGACTTGCTGTAGAGAGGTTTTCAGCCTCCTCAGTAGCAATTTGCAGTCGCTGACAGAAGAAGTGATGCAGTGTATTGTGGGATGCGTCCTTGGTTAGATAGTTGTGCCTTGCTTATACCATACCACCTTCTTCTGCTTTCTGCGATAGAGGGCAGGACCACAGGGACGCATACCCCTGCTGCAGAGAGACCATAAGCAAACAACCTATCTGCAGTGGGAAGCTTCAGGTGCAAGAACATGCTGCTGTCATCTGAGGCACTGCCAATATGAATTGCCACTACTTTGCTTATATAAGCAAGGTACCTGGGAAGCTAAGGTTCCTTCATGATTTGTGTGCACTTCAGGGTATAAACAAGGAGTATATTAGGCAAGGAAACTACATGTACACATTCACAAGCACTGTTGCTTGTACTTAATGTAGTATCTTCCTGGAAATAGTCCTGCTTCATGAGTATGTTTCTACCCTGCTGTGCTTACAGGTTGTGTTGTCCTGATGATGGCCTTCTGGAGGCTCTGGGTTTTGGGATCTGCTTGCTCACCTGTGATGCTTTCATTCTCTGGAACTTAATTCCTTGGTGCAACAGGCTAGTTTTGGAACAGTCATGCTCAAATAGCAGAAATGACTGACAAGGCCCTTTTTGAACAGTACTGATAGTAAGGTCTAACAAATATCTAAAATAGATCGAAACAGTAATTTGTCTTTAGGTTTGCCTCTGATCGTAGAAATTTGGAATTCCAGAAGGTCTGTGTATAATGGACTGGCAGATCTCTTTGCTGGAACGAAGAGTTCATCAGAAGCAATTGGTTGCATGATCTGTTGCTGTACGAAGTGATGCAACTCTTATTGAGGCTATGGGAGGTGCAGAAGAAAGGCAGGGAGCTCGTGTGCTAAGTAAGGTGCAAGGAGGGAGGGAGCTGCTGGCCTTCCTTTGAAGTGATTCTAAATACTGAAGTGTACATGGTTGCCCAGAGTAGCTGTGGATACCACATCCCTAGAGGTGCTTAAGGCCAGGTTGAATGCGGCCCTGGTTCCCCCTGATCCAGTGGGTGGCGGTGAGTGCAGGGCAGGATATTGGAACTTGGTGGACCTTTAAGGTCCCTTCCAACCTCAGCCATTCTATGGTTTTGTTGTCTGGAACTGCTGTGTCTAAGTGAGCGCAATCAATGCTCCTCATTTTGTCCTGTCTTAAAAGACTCAGAGCGGAGTAACTGGTTGAGCAGACTGAAGTGTGCTGCAAAGCAGAAAAATGGAAAGTTACGTATTAGCCATATTTGTATCTTCTCTGCTCTAGGTACTGCTGATTTTTAGTAGTAACTTCTGTTTAAAAGTATGCAGACTTACTCAAAAGTCAGCAAGGAGGAATAGCCAGTACTATTGCGTTTGGCATTACAGGCATCCTCTACGCACATTTGGCATGTAGAAGATAAGCCCATGCCTGGGGAGGTGGAACAAATCAGGGAGTGAATCTGTGCTCAGTTAAATGGTAGTGTCCTTAGTGAAGGTGGTTAAAAAATGGCTTGAAACGTACTCTGGTTATCTATTATGTAGCAGTTACTGAATCACACCCTTTGGTCTTGAATACGTATTTTTACAAACCAGTGTTTTTTGGGCTGTTTGACAAATAATTTTCTTTCTGGATTTTTGCTTTTTGTTACCAAAGTAGCTTAAACTTTTTTCTTCCTGGAGACTCGCTACTCACAGTTTATAAAATAACCCAAGCTAATCAAAATTAGAAAGAACAACCCTTTTTTATAGTTTCAGTAATAAAAAACAGATTGTGTGACTTCTGCGGACGCTTGATAACACATAAAGTGCACATGAATTGGGCGATCATTCACGTTCTGCCTCCACATATCACATGTGGTAAGTATGTGTCTCAGTAAAAGAAAGTAAATAGATACTGAAATAGTCAATGTTCTCAAAACTTAATCCTTGTAACCCCTCTCAAGGCTCTTACTGACTGTAGTGTTTGTGCTGAATTTGAAACTGCATTTTGTAGAGTAGAGATACAGAAGCCATATTCAGCTATGCCTTTTTTCATGTTCCTTGTTTATTCAGCACCATACTTATTTGTATCTGGTATTTGACCTCAGAGCCACATGGTCTGAGGTTTGCAAAGGAGCAGGAAACAAGACAGGATAGAAAGTGTTGTGCAGTGTTACTTTAAAAAAAAAAAAAAGGAAAAAGCAGAGGGCGGACAAGTTGGGTTTGTCTGCTGTAGGAACTGACCATCTGTGTGCAAGTTCTTACTTTATTCGAAGGGTCCCACGGAAATTCTAATCATCACTCTGATCTGGGCCCTGAAAGAATTACAGAAATAGGTTAGTCACTTTGACCTCCTGACCTCATGTTTCATCATGAATTTCTTGAAATGATGGATAAAGCTAAAGCACTATTGTTCCTATTAATGGACTAAAATGTTTACTTCACTTAGATTTATAGCTCATGCTTAGTTCATGCTTAGTTCATACTTAGTATTCATAGGCTGCTTTTGCAGCTTCATTGATAAATAAATTTGACTTTTTTTTCTAAGCAGTCATAGTGACGCAGTATATTTGCTTTCTAGTCACATGCAAATTACACTATCGTTTGCTTTTCTTGTTTTATTCCTGAGTAAATTGCTGATATTTAAAACTGCATTTCCTTTGAGGGATTTTACCGTGGTTTTACAGAAAGATGAAGAACCAGTTGAAAAGAATGCATCTGTTGTAAATATTACTAGCTTTGGCAGTTCAGTACTTTGAAATGGTGCTTCCTAGCTTTTGAACAGAGTAAAATACATCAATTTTCTGTTTCTTCTCTGCAGCATTAAAGAAAAAAAAAAAAAAGACACCGAAGACCTGACAATTTTCTATTATCTTGGAAAGCCTTTTATGTATGGACTGTCTTTGTTACCTACATTGATAGCTTGCCAGTAGTATTGCAACCTGTATAGCAGAGAACTTCTAAGTACAGCACTTTTGATGGCAGTGAAAGGCCAAGTGCTTTGCACTCATTTATGTGCTCTTTACAACATAAATTAGCAAACCCTGGAAGTCGATACTTGTGGAAATGGAAACCATTAAGGTTGTGCCAAGCTGTCCAGTGTCTGTCCTGTTTCTCAACAGTGTGCAAGTAATCACACTTGATTATATTCAGTGTAGTCTAGTGCTGTGTAATTATTATTCTGTTTGTGAAAATGTTCTGTAGAGGAAGCTCCATGGGCAGAGGAAGTGCAGGCAACTGTGGAGAAAATAGCCTACTGGAAAGCCTCTGTATGAGCGTGCTAATTTCTGAAACTGGTGGAGATGATGGAAGTAAATCCATCAATTTCTACTTTATAGGTATAGCAGAGATGAGTCAGAAGGTGTCTAAAAGATGACTCAGGTTACCCTAGTGCTGGAATTTGGTTGATGCCATGAGGGTGGTACTATGTTGTAGACTTGCACTGAGCTTTAGTACTGGAGGTATCTAATGCCCTAGAAAATGGTAGAGGTGATGTCAATGTTGGAATACTTCAGATGGCTTTGTCTTTCACGGTGCTGAATGCCATCACATGAAGTGTGCTGCATAACTTGAGATTCCTGACAGAGAAGTAAAACTGTGAATTTGTATGTCTGTAAACACACGTCGAGGGGAGTAGCAGGATGGGCTAATGGTTGCTGCTGTGTGAGTGCACAGATGTCACTGATGAGGGAGTACATTCAAAATGTGGAAGTCACCTTCTACCACTCACTGTCAGGGCAGCCATGGAGCTTTGTGCATAGAGTTCAGCAGTGCTTCAGGGGACCCTAGGGTCTCTCTCTCCAGGGAGGCTGTGGTGCAGTTCAGCCTTACAAGCGGAGGTAGGGATTCCTTACCTTATTTCTGGACTCTCATTTCTCCTGACCCCCCCTAGACAGAGCCATCAGGTATAGTTCTGGTGTGTGGCCATGGAGGGGTGCAGGAGGAGAGCTGCTGCATGAGTGCTGGCCGCAGCTCACCTGCCCTGTGCCTAGTGCAAAATGGCAGCATGAGAACTGATGGGCCAGCGTGGGCAAAATGAACCGTGCAAATACCCCAGCCATTGCTTAATACAGTGATTTGTATGTCATTGTGCATCTGGGACACCTGTAATTGCTGCTAGTTCTGCAGCATCATTCATAACTATACAGGCAGCAGATAGATAAAATATTGCTAGTGTGTGCCACAAGAGGCTTAGTGCTGCTAGCCTCAAATGTCCCCTTTTCCATTCTCCAGATCATGAAATCTTTGTATTTGGGGATTCTTTTCATGTACTTGGTAGTTTTGGAGTATTCAGCACTTGATTTGAAGTTACTATAGCCTTCCTTGAAGGTTATCAAATGTCTTTGCTTTTTGTTTTCCTTTTCACTTTTTGAAGGAAGCTATGACTTTCATGTAATCCCATGATTCCAGGAGTTGGGACAGCACCAAGCTTACCACAGGCTCTGGTGACACCGTGTATACAAAACATACAAAAGTTACCTGTGGCAATGGACCTGAGTGTCTGTTGTCATACACCCACTCTGGCTGCTTTTGCAGAAGTGAATTTTGCTCCTGCATATATCTTTTCACTGTAAAATGGCTTCTAGCACAGAACTGTATTTGCCACAAAGATAGAACTTGTACTCAGTAAATATTTCCACAGAGATATGCTGGGCTCAGGGAGATGCCTGACTGGGCTGAGCATGTTCCACACATACTTTTCAGTTTTTAATAACTGATATTTTAAAACCACAGTTCCTTCTTTAAGGACAAAGCATTTTGTGTGCCAGTTTTGCGCCATTAAAATGAATATGCGTATGTTTTCCAAGAACAGAAAATAGGGACACGTTTTTCCACATAAAATCAAAGTTTGCTATTTCTTTTTGCTTTCATATAACTTTTAAGGGCTTCCATTGATTTCTCTTATTTTTTTTTGAAAAGGAGAAAAAGAAGCTCAATATTTGGATTAAAACCAAGCATGAGAAATTTTAACATAAAGGAATTTTCCAGTGTGTGCTTGTAGAAGAAAATGAAAAGCTTAATTTTAGTCTTGCACAATGGCCTGATAACATAACTGTTATTTTCTTCTATTCTGTGCAAATTGAACAGAATATTGGTTAGTTTTGTGGCTCTTCTGAATGTCTTTTGCTTCCCTGTGGTGGTGCATCAGTAGGTGATTGAAAGTGCTTCTGTTCCCCAGAGAAGCAGGCAGAGATTGTGGGAAGATTCTGCTCTTGCGTGGGATGCAGACAGTAACATGAAGTCATTTTAAGTCCTTTGTGGTTACAGACTTCTGTGGGAGCATCGGGTCATTTTCGCTGCCCTGCCTGGTGTCCTGTTTATTGTAGATCGCACAGCTCACTACCAGACAAGGACTCCAGTGGCACCATGCTTTTAGGGTGGCTTGATCTAAACCTACTGCTTTTTGTTACGTTCTTGGTTGATCATTGCACTTATTAAGTATCTGATTTTTAAAAACAGATATGAGAGATCTTTGTGATTCTGATCCAGTTCATACAGTGCAATTCTCCATCCTCTTTCTTGACTTCGCTATATGAACGGGCCATTCAGAGATCATGATCACTTCCTTGTGTTCTTAGTTCTTTTCTGTGTTGCAAAGTGGCTAGTTGTGCATGGCTTTTGTTCGTTATTTTTCACAGAATATTGTCAACTTAGTGATCTTAAAAGAAAATCTACATTATTCAGATTATACAGTGTCCTAGAGAAGTTTAAAATACAAAGATATTTTTCATTTAAACTAGTTTATTAACCACAGAAATAAGTCCAGTTGAGGAAACGAGTGTGCTGTTTCTGGTCAGTTTGACATCTGTCATTTCAGTATGAGTGTGTCTTGAGTTCTTGTTCTTAACTCGTGTCTGTAGTTTGGAAGAGGATATTAAACATTCCTAAGTTTTCATCCTGTTTCTGTGTTTTCATCCTGGTATTCTGTTGAACAAGTAACATTTTTCCTTGTAGCTGCAGAAACTGTTTTGCTTTTAAAAATCTGATTTTAGATGATCAACTGAATAATTCAACCGGTCGTGAAACCTGAGCAGCATGTACTGTTTTAATATTTCAATTCAAAACTCTTTAATATTTTTATTTTTAAATGAATACTGTCTTACTCTAGGAGCATCTTTAGTAGGAAAAGTCTTATGCTTCTCTTTGCTGTCTGTGTTTAATACCCTTCAAGAAATGAGAGCAAAATGACCCAGGAGCTCTTGCTTTTATTTTGAAATGCATTGCAAGGAGTTCTGCAGCAGATAAGACTTGATTTAACATTGTTGGTTTTTTTTTAATCACGTTAATCTTCCAGAGAGGAGAAATTAACTACTGAACTCCTGCTTCCTGTACCAGGAACAGCTCAAAGGCTGTTGATGCTGAGGAAGCTAACAAGTGCAAGTGTTCTGCCTCAAAACCACTGTGTCTGCCTGGAGCCCAGGAAGCCCCAGAGGGGTCTGTGGGGATTGGAGGTCCATCTGTGATGGAGAAGGAATTTAAAGTGCAAGCCTTCTCTCTCCCTCTGTAGGCGCCCAGCAATTGTATCAATAACATCTGTTTCTCAAAATGTGCAGGTTACTGCCATATTGCTTTCTTCCAGCATTCTTCTAATGCATAGTATTTTTTTATATGCCAAGTATGTTGAGACCATAAATACTTTAACATGCAGAAGATGTGCAGCAAGAGAAGTATGTCCTTTTGGACAGCTTCCCCCCTCCCCTGCCAGCCCTGGCAGACAGGCCTACACAGGGATCTGGATCCCTCAGTGTGACGGAGTAGCAGAGCACAGGTGGCAGCCTGAGCACTGTGCCACCCACTGCAAGTCCCAGAGACAGCCTGTGCCATCACCAGGCTTGGAAACCTTTCAAGTTGTGGTGCTGCCTCTCCCAGGTTCACCCATTCCTTCTGTATGTGTCTTTCTCTGCTAACGCCTTCATATATGATAGGAAATCTGTGAGCATTAGTTGTCATCACAGTCTTGATTTGTCATGTATTCAGCTGCGTGAACAAGTGATGGAAAGACCTGTTTGATCAGCGTGGAAGAGTGAAGCTGTGTATCTACCTGCTGTGCCCATGCTTGAGGCTTTTCCCTCTCTCCATCTGCCTGTTTCATGGTCCAGGTCTTGGATTGTCCATTTCATGTTTTAGTATCTACATTTTTCAAAGTCTGCTCGGCAGAGGAAGGCTGTTCCTGCTGATACCTTCTTTCTCAAGGATGAGCTCCACGCATTCCATGGCAGTGAGGAATCGTGGTCCTTCTGGGGCTTGGACAGCCTAGTGCTGCCCTCCATGCGATGTGTTATTATGGATCAGTGAGTCTAAATTACTCAGAAATATCATAAAAGAAACAAAATGTATGCTATTTGATTGCTTCCATTTATTTGATTAATAACTATGTTGATCTATGCAAGCAATAACTAGAGAAAATAGAATCAAGAAGAAAGTAGGTGAGCATTAGAAAGATCCTAATATCATCATAAACAGAAGGGGAACTCTTACTTTGGTTTGCCAGATGTGTTTCGTGTCTTAGTAATGGGACTAGTATGTATGTATGTATTAAGTTACTTGACTCCAGCTATTCACAGAAATCTCCCTGAACTGAGATTTTATGATGTTCTTTGAGGGTATTGGGAGGATGGCTGAGCTAATCATTTTTGTTTGGTACAGAGCACTGCTGTGAGCAGGGACTACAAAACGATCCTTAGGGAAGGAAAGGGAAAAAAGAGACTGTATAATCTTTTATCTAGCAGGAAAATGCATCTGTGCTGTTAGAAGTGTATCTGTAAGCACTCTACCAAAGATTCTAACGCTTGGTTTAGCGTCAGTCATACCTGAACTTCTGTAGCTTAACAAGTGAAGTACTTTTGTATAGCCCCATAGCTTCTTGTCAGTCAGTTTTAGGGAGAGAGTGTATTTTGATTATTCCTGTTTCTAATTACCATTTTCTTTGTATGATGTGATCTTTGCTAAAATTTGACCCCTTTTTTCCTACAGGTGTCAGGACTTAGCTGTGTAGGTCAGTGACATGCAGCTATTTAATCAAGTTTTAATGTTGTGCCCCACTGTGTTTAATAGATTTGATACTTCTTGTGCTTGCTTTTACACAGCACAAATGCTCAGTTAAATCACCTGTCTGAGTAACCCCATCAAAAACTGATCAGAAGTGATCTGATGGCACTGTGGCACGTGCTGCAAGCTACTCTTTGCCTCTGCTGTTGTCAGGAGCTACTTGGCCTTTCACAGAATCATTAGGGTTGGAAAAGATTACTATGAACATCCAGTCCAGCCGCGGTTCCATCCCCATCGTGCCCACTGACCATGTCCCTCAGTGCCACATCTCCACATTTCTTGAACACCTCAGGGAATTGTGACTCTGCAGTCTCCCTGGGCAACCCATTCCAGTAGCTCACCACTCTTTCTGAGAAGAAATCCTTGCCCATGTTGAATACCGCACGGCTTTGGCATGATGGGCTAAGCAGGTAGAAGGAGCCCTTGCAGAAATGCTAGGGTTAGCCATCAGTGCTGCCAGAATTCCAGCTCCGTTCCTACTTCCTTGCAGGAATCAAGAATCATGCCCAGTAAAAAAAAAACCCGGGAAGCAAGTCAATTAATTTGAACAGTTGTACCTCTTTGCATTCATCTCCTTCAGCCTCTCAAAATTTGGTCTTTACCAACCTGTTTCCAAGCCTTGGCCCTGTCTGCAGAGCAAGGTATTCATGTTGTGCCTGTGCAAGGAGTGCATTGTTCAGGCTTATGGTTTTGCTGCTTTGTGCAATTTTTGAGGTCACTTGCCTATCTGCAGCAGAAGCTCAAAAATACACCAGAATAGATGTATTTATGGTGCATTAAAAAATTCTGGACAATAGCAGTTTTGAATTGAAGAAGTGCATCTTGTGGTAAACTGTTCAACTTCAGCAGTCACTAGAATATGTCACTCTTCTTACCTTGCTTAAATATTTTTAAAGAAGAGCCTGGAGGATCAGTTGATTGTTGACCAAGTATGAATGCTATGTGGCATGAGATGAAATATCCAAAAAGTGCACTGAAGGCATAACCTCGGAGTGACACATGTAGGAAACTTATAATCAATTTCCACCTACTGTAGCTCTGTTTTGGTGGAGGTGGGCAAAGCAAAATGTGCTGCAGGCAAAGCATCCTCATTTGCTTTTATTTTTCTTCCAATAAAACAACCAGTGTTCAGTGCGGCTCCAAAAAGTTTTCACCTTTGGATTAAAAAAGCGAGCAGCAGGTAGCTGTGACGCAGGTTTTGCACAGTCATTGAACTGAACACACCTTAAACTAACAGGGAGGGTGAAAGGTAGTAGTGTTTTTGCACTGAATCTGTGTTTTTAGACGAGGCAGCACCTTTTTTATAAAAGCATGTTTATATCGACTCCTTAAGAAGTTTAGACTGGAGGGCTGTCTCCAGAAACTGTCCCCCTCCCCTTTTGCCAAGTCCCATATGTTTGTCTTGGCAGGATGCAGTGTCTGCTTGGCTGGTGCTGGGATATTAAATTGAGGGAACACAGAGCTCTTGATGCTTTTCAATAGGGCTTCTATTTAGTTAGAGTTAGGATAGAGCTGTCAGCCACCTGCGATTGTCCAACCGGGAAAAGAGAGAGAAAGAAAAGGGGTGGGGAGAGTCCTGGAAATTTTGCAATTTTATTGATATATGGATGGAGGAAAGCATTTTCTGGGAGGTAGCAGCTTTGTGTTGGTTCGATTTTCATTTAGTTCCATGTGTACAACTGTGCTGGGTCCTTGGTGCTATGGTTCTGGCTCTATCAGAATCAGTAAAAGGTGCAATAAATGATGATGCAAGCTAAAGCAAACCAGCTTGGCTCAAGCAACTTCTTCATTTATCTTATCACCTGTGGAGAATATGTTAAGAGATCTTGTTAAGGGCCAAACAAGCAATTCATGGCTTGAGGACTAGTCATATTTGTTGTGTAAGACCACTGTTGGCACTCATACAAGAGAACGACACTCGTCTTCTCTCAGTCTCTCTTCTACCACCATCAAGTGCTTTGAAGAATGGAAGAAAAAAATGTAAGGTTTGGGAAAATCTCCAGGGGGAGTGGAAAAGATTTTTGTGTTTTGCAAGCCTGAGCGATCTGTAACTAATTGCCCTGACTCTTTCTCTGATTTGCTTTAGTTGGTATCATATTTCTTTCTTTCTCATTCAATAAGAAGATATCTGAGGAGTCAGTTTTTGGAGAAGATTACAGTCATGAAGGTGAGGCAGGAACACTGACTTGTCTGAGAGGATGTGACTTTGTCATGTGAAAGAAGAGTGTTCTTCCTTGTTGTGAAGGACAGATGTCAGGTTGATGGAGGAACTGCTTTCTAAACTGACAGGCTTGTCAGCTCTTTGAAGACAAGCTGCAAACTTATATAGCTGTCACGCAGGCTCATAGAACAGTAAAGGATGCAGTTTCACAGACCTGTAAGTATTTGGTTGCTGCTCCTCTGACCTTACCTTTGTAGTCCCTTTGCTCCTGCTCAGATGACAATTGATCTGAACAGTTGTGGGCTCCAGAGATCTTACCGTACATTTTACAGACAAAGCCTGCCAGTGTATTTTCCTGTGTCCTCTCTACTGGATTGCAGCCATTGGATTTAGATCTTGTTCTTCTAATCAAGCAGAGTAATCACCCTCTTGAGCATGGTCTCTCCCCTAAAGCAAGGGTGGCTTATTGTGCAGAAAGTTTTCCCCTTTCTCACTGGATTCTTAGCTGTCTTTGGGCTGAAAAGTAACTCTTTAACAGATGGCAGCTTGTTCAGGTGCTGTGGTAAGAGTTACTGCCGTCTTCTCATTTCCACTTCCTAGGCAGAGTCCAGCTGCATCGCCTGTTCCTACTACTCTGTATTTACACAAGTAAGCCACTGAAGGATCTAAAGTTGGATCTTTCTTCCAGAGTAAAGTTTTTTTGCATTCTCAGATCCCTGTGGCTATTGCTCATCTTCCTCCTTGTAGTCTGAGAGTTTCTTACCAAGGACTGTTACTACAGTTTAACTTCATTAAGGCAACCTCTTTCTGCTCAGCAATTGCAGCCTGCTTTTTAATCTACTTCTTTTGTTATTGACAACCCACTCTATTTAGAGATTAAAGCAGAGCCTAAAATACGATGTTGAATTTCAGTCTTCCCTTTGAAGTCTTCACACTAAAGACGTAGTATGTGCTATTTCCGAATTGCTCTTTATATTACAGATGTGTATAAGTATCCCAAGCCAGACAAAAGATGCCTGTAATACAAATGAAGATTCTTACATTCTTATGTAGGAAAATGCAGTGAAGCTCTATCGATCATGTATCCCCTAACTGCACAGTGTAATCAATTATATATTGGACGACTGACTTTTTTAGATTGCAAAATTTTATGCCTCGGGTACTGATAAAGTAGATCTGAAATGTGTATTCAACTGGAGCAGTTACCATTTTGCTAAAAGCCTGTATAGTGGTTAGTTGCAAGAAAGCTACATCAAATAGGCGAACATTTGACTTCAGGATACCACAAAGGACTTTATCTCCCTCTTCACTCTGTTCAGTGTATTGTCTTCATAAAAGAAACTGGAAGCAGGCAAGGCCTTTTAATCTAAGAGTGTGAGCTTATACAAAGCTAGTAAGTGTGGAATATCATGTATTTATGTACTCAGTATTGTCAGAAGAGAGTGCCATTTGATGTTTATCCATTTTAAGAACCGAGTGCAACATGGAACAAGTATTTGCATCCTTGTCTCCAGAGCTAACTCTAACCCACCTAGCCTGATGTTCCTCATACAACACAGTGCTGTTTTTCCTATGTTTACAAAAAGCTTTCATTAAAGATGTAATCCCAGTCAACTGCCAGAAATGTACTTACATGATGTTCCTAGTTTGGAATGGAGAAAGGACAAATTACTAAATAAATAATTTAAAAAAAAAAAAAAGAAGAAGAAAGAAAAAGGAGAAGAAGAAAAAAGTGAGAGGTTTTAAGTCTGGAACGAGCCTGAAAATGGAGAAGTTAGTTAGAAGACTGAATGGAGCATAGAGAGCTGGTGTAGTGTGAAGAATACTTTATTATTGGGAGGAGCCTTTTTGAATGTGATCTTTTCTTTGTCACCTAAGTGTATATGTATCTATACATACAGATATAGGGAAAGGGGGAGAGAGAGATCTGATGTAAGTAGCCTTCAGAACCAGCTTACCAGTAGCACTGCTCTCACTCTTTGTAGTTTACTGCCATGTGTGCCACATTGGTCTGGGAGCAGCCATGTCACAGGTAGTAAATTCTTTAATATTGTATTTCTGGTTTGCTTAAGGCAGTCTTGCATGTTCAGTTCTCTCACCGTTTAAAACTGGCTTAGGAGAAGTAACTGCTAATTAATGCCTCTGTTCCCCTGAGTACCACATCAGCATGTTAAAAATTCTTTCTGTGTAGTACAAGGGCACAGGGGGCGTCTTAAGAACTTAATTGGTGTATTAGTTTCTCTGTGGTAGATTCATTACATCTTACTAAAATGCATACTACTCCAGGGTTTTCAAAGTAGAGATGCCAGCTGAAATCAAATGTTGTGAAGGTAAATGCATATGCAAATGAAGCTGACAGTAAAACCTGGGAAGGAAAACATTCTTCTCTGATAGAGATCATCATACTGTGTATACTCACTATCTGTAAGGTCGGTGGAGATACAGTTAAACCTCTTCGACTTTCGCTATAATTGAGTGTTATTCTACTTAAAAATATGAATTCTATGAGATATGAAAATGAACAGCACAGAAATCCTTGAGCTTGAAAAGTAGAGTGGCTGGTGTGCGGGAGACATCATCAATGGCAGCATAGAAAGATCTCTGTCTTACTGTCTTCAGTTTCAGGTAGTCACCTGTTTACAGTCCACATTGGGAAGTGCATCCTGAACCTTTACAGCCCAATCTGAAACCAGTAGCGCTTCTCCCTTAATGCTCTTTAATATTCTCTGGGGTTTTTTTGGTTTTCTTTTTTCCTTTTTTTCTTGCAGCTTTTAGCCCTTCTGATGGAAAGCTAAAGCTTTATGGTTTAATGTCCTTCAGGAGTCAGCTGTCTCAACTGAATGTTGCTTGATGGAAATACAGTCAGTACCTAGTAATTGGGCAGCATTAGCTGGGGATGTGCAGAGAAAAAGGGAAAGTGAACTCTTTCCCAGGAGGGGTTTGTGTGACACTTATTCACTGAAGTCACTGTTCATGCTCTTCTCTCGGTGATTGATACACTGGTGTTTTCTGATGGACTGCTGGATGAGGAGCATGGTTGCAGTCACCCTGCTTCTATAAGTAATCCTTACTGCTTAGATTAAGTGGTGTGGCCTCTCTAAGGAAATGAAGCTTCAACGAGCATGCATGCAAGCCAGCAGTGCATAGCTGTGGTTGAGTTGGCCCTCCTGCTACCAGGGAAACACTCGTCTTCTGCAGCACAGGGTATTGCACCAGTCTGGGTTCCTGCTTACAAAGCCCCTAGGCTGGAGCCAGGAAAGAACCCTAGGGAGGAATCACCACATTGTCTTGCGTTTTCTTCTCTTTCCTTTGGAGCCCAGAGTGGCTGCTGTGGTATGTGATTAAAAAAAATAATAAATCTGTGAATTGATGCTTGATTGTCCCAGAGCCCGACTCCTTGTTCTGATCTCCCTTTGTTCACATTCGCAGCACACCAAGTGCTCCGTAATTGCAATTTCTTTAGCATCAAAGCAGTACATGCTGAATCAGATAGCTAGCAACGGGATGAGAGGGAATGGCCTTCAGTTGCACCAGTGGAGATTCAGGTTGTACATTAGGAGACATTTATTCCCAGAAAGAACAGTGCTGCAGTGGCACAGGCTGCCCAGGGAGGTGGTGCAGTCACCGTCTCTGGAGGTGTTCACGAACCGTGGAGATGTGGTACTGAAGGATGCGGTCAGTGTACACGGTGAGGATGCATTAGTGATTGGACTTGGTGATCTTAGAGGTATTTTCCAACTTTAGTGATTCGGTGATAAGATCCAATGGATGCCAACCATATAGTATGTGTACTTGGATCCCTGTAAACATGAATTCCTTGGTGTCATTCTGATCCTGTCTGACTGGTTGTTCCCATTAAAGATTCTGTGATCTTTTCCGTTGTTTCTGTTGATGATGTGCCTGAAGTGTTTTTGGTGTACATCAGCATCTATCAGACAGGTCAAGTGTGCTGCTGTGCTAAGTGACAGCACTTGATGGCAACCACTGCCAGGGAAAGCTTGCAGCCTTCAGTGTGAGATGGGGGCTGCTAATGCAGGCTGAGCAGTACTGGGGGAACAGTGAGATATTACTGATGGGTACTGTAGGTAGAGGTCTTAGCACTTCAGAAACTTAACTTTTGTCTAGCTTTTTTTCATGGGCAGTTATGCAGATCAGTGTTTTGCAAAGGAATTAGCATGAGGAGTTGTAGCTTTCGTTTTTGAACAGTTTGTCCACTGTAAGAAGAGGGGACAGTAAGTAGAAAAAAAATTAGAACTTGCAGGTGGAGGTGGGCAGTGGAGAACTGGCATCCAGAGGTGAGAGCATCAACTAACTTCTTAGCATGGTAGTTAGGATGGTGATACTTTGCCATAGGTTTATTTTGTAAAATAAATGTGTTGTAGACTACAACAACTCAAAGTATTTCCTACCCTGGGGTAGCATTCAGTGTCAGGTATTAGAAGCACTTGATTTGATAATGGCTGATACTGTGACTTAACAAGTGCTTTCACTTTCTGACATTTGAGGGCGGGCTTTTCAAAACACACCTGAGAATTCAGGGACTTGCCCTCGTTGCAAACCACTTGAAATGGGGCATTTAACTTCCTAAAATACTTTTGAAAATCCCTCCCATAATGTTTACTCTAATATTGAAGTTAAATGTATCCATTCTTAAGGGCCGCTCCACAGCTCTCTGTTGTATTTCTCTGAATGAATAGTTCTTCCCTCCTGCTTTCAGCTAATACCCTATGCATATTTATACAGAATCGTGTTCCCCTTTAAATACTGTTGACTTTGGCTCTGTAAGGGACTCCTTATTTAACCTACCCTTGTAGGCTATTTTCTCAAAGCTGTGTATCATTTGTAATTCCTTTATTATTATTGTCTGTGTCTTTTTGCATTTGGAAAAAACAGTTTTCCAGGTTTTGTTTGTCAGTGGATTATCCAGTATGAGTACGTGGCTTACTGGCTGTGGGAAGTCCTCCTAGGTGGCCTGCCTGTGCCACGCTACATTTGGCCTTGCTCCCAGTTACCTTTTATTATGAACTCAGGCAGGACCACCTCCTGCATCTGTTTAATTCAGTGGAAAGGCTTTCCCTTAGTACTCTGTGCATCGCTACTTCTGGACTGGGGAGGGTGAGAAGAGTCACAGGGATGACATGAGACACGAGTCTTTTGAAGTCAAAATTATAGATACGATGCAGAAGGGTGGGTGTGGAGAAGGTGTTAAACAAGAACTTCAGCCTGTTTCCCCTATGGTACCTTTCAGTGAGAGATATTTGCTGCCCTTTTAAAAATAGGAGAAGTGCATGTGTAGGAAAGCGGAGAAATTAATCCACTTCCCTTGAGTCTCAGTCAAGGTGGAAGTAGTGCTGAGAACAGGTATGTTTATTCCAGGCCTTTTCAGTCACTGTGCCACAGAGGCTTCTTTTCGCTGTCAGTAGTTTTGTTGTGTTCTTGTGTTCAAGTTTTAAGACAAATGCAGAGAGTTCTTGATAAACTTCACAGAAGTGCAGATTTCAAGCTGTGTTTTTCAGTTGGTGGAAACTTTGAACATTATTAATTTGTAAGAAAAAGTACTAAAATTAATAGCATTTCAGAATTTCAGACTGTGCTTTCCTGTATTGCTCCATAAATGTGCTTTTGTGGAAAAAAAAAAAATTCCACTACATACTTTATTTCTTGAAAATCCACTGCAGTCTTTTCTCCAAGTGAGCCTGTAAAAATATGTGCTCTAAACACCTGCTTGCTTATCTGGCCTTTGTGGAAGAAAATGCTGTGTTGACAGTAGAGTTTACAGTGAAGATTCACTCAGAAATGGAACACCTGCCTATACCCCTCTTTCTGCATTCGTTTGGAAAACTTCAGGCTCTTTTTACTGATGAAATGTGGGAGAGAAAAAAAAAACAGAATGGAAAGAAAGCTGGGTTTTGCATTCACACTTGAGTGTAGGCTGTTAAAATGGACCTGAAGTGTTCCTGTTGATTCTGCATTTAATTTTCCTATGAAAGGGACACAAAGAAAATAAAGGTTATTTATAAAAGTGTGTCTGTTGGAATATGCTTTGAAACATAATACCATTCTAGTAATTTTAAGTCCTATGTATTCAGAGTTACAGCATGTTAATATTTATATTTTTTACTGCAGCAGACAGTGTAGATGAGTATTTCAGAAATGGGCAAATTACATATTCGAAACGATGTCAAAAATGTATTGAACCTTCCTGTAGGTGCAAATAAAGCAGAGTGAAACAAGGCTGAAGAGTGTTTTAAGGGTGAGGAAGAAAGTCAGTGAGATGCAGTGCTGAAAAAAAGCCCACGTATGTTCACATTAATATAACAGATACTTCTTCTTCTGGTTTTAATCCGTGTTCATTTTTCCTTCATCAGCCCTTTAGGTTTGGCCCTTTGACTACAAAACCACAATTGCACAGTCTCTACTGTAATTCTTCCTTTCTCTCATGGGACTGCGGGGAGCACTGTTTTTCCAAAAAGCACATCGTGGCATGTGGTAAATGGTCTGTGTGGACTGCCTTCAGTCTGTGTGAGCCATCTGATTCTCTGTACTTTTAATTAACTTCTCTGCTGTGCCAGGGGGAGGTTGCTAGCCGTACTGGAGGTCAAGTCATTGGTCTTACACTGGATCCGTGGGGGTCATTGTTCTTTAGGAGACCCATGTTGCTGATGAGCAGTTTGAACTCCAGCCTTTGGGCTCCATTTGCAAACGTTGTGGAGAGATTGTGTAGCGTTTATTCACAGTTAGCTGCCTGAATCTCCTCAAAACTGTTCCAATCCAGTGAACTTAGTGGAGTTACCCACTTCCATAAGACTGAACCAAGGGTAGAGATTTGCTTTATGTCTGCATAATCATCCCTCACAGCTGTTAAAAAAAGAAAAAATCGGTGCGCTTCGCAGTGATTAGTTTAGCATGATTAGGTGAAGAGGATACGGCTTTTCTTAATTACTAATTAGACTTGTAAAACAGCTCATGCTTTTGTCTCATATTAGTACAACAGGATTACCAGTATCTATGAAGTTAGGAGGAGTCTTTGGAGAAGTAGATAATGAGTTACAGCTTACGGGGGGTGGAATGTGTTAGGTCTGTCAGAGTGTTTTATGGAGAGCTGTAAAAATGGAAACTGTACTTGATGCTTGCAGATTATTCTTATATTCCTTTCACAGGAAGGCACACCCATTCTCAAAATTATAATTGTGGACTCCGTCTTTGCAGATTTAACACACACAAGAAGAGGCATACGCATTAAAGCTGGAAAGTGGAGCCAAGGCTTCACTTCTCCACTGAGCTCTGACTTTGGACAGAACTACTTTAAACTCATAACTCATAGGCAGTAGCTTCATGGAACACTTTTTTTGCGTGTAGTTTTTTGTTATTTGTTTTACAAAAAAACTTTTTTGCCAAGTTAGGTAGGGTCTTACATAGCAACTGTACGTACAATACTTACTTCTGCTTCTTCAGCTTAGGAAAATTGCAAGCAAATAAGCCATTACCAGCAGTGGGGATTTGTTAATTCCCAGTCTAATTATGTGTACTGGCCACATGAAAAACTGATTTGTGATGCCAACCTAAATTATTCCTCCCTAAAATCTCACATGTTATTGCTATTCCTGTAATGAAAATAAAGGAAAAATGTGGTACTTAGATGTATGCAGTCTAGGTAAAATATGAATGAATTTTGAAGAAAATATTTGAAGAAAATAAAAATCGAAGAAATGCATGTGTGGATGCGAGAAAACTCATGGAGCAAGGAATGCTTGTGGGGCAGTACCTTTTGTGGCATTTCGAATATTTTGATTAAAGCATTCATTTTTATACTTTGTCAAAGACCTTTGTAATTCTGCCTGTTGTATTTGATAAATTATCTAAGTTTGGACTATGTTAATCTCTGTTTATTGCAAAATAAAATCTGTGTAGTTATGTCATAAATAAGTTTGATGGCATTCAGGGCTGGAGTAGGTGGCATTCAGGCTGGAGGAGCCCCTTGAGCAGTTTGTGTAACTGTCAGGATTGCCTCATTCATTTAGATTTTGGGATGCATGCTTGTTTTTCTGTCCATTTGCCCCAAGAGGCATTGAACAAATAGGCCATTGCTGCTGATTTTCATAAAGTAAAATGAAAAGTTGGAGCTGTGAGGGATTCAGAATATATATATGAGTTAGGGATTTACAAGATGTTGCAGTGTTCAACGTACTGTACATGGATTACAAATTAGCATACAAGTGATTAGCTCTTGTATGACTTTGGTGTTGGTTGTGTTTCTTGGTGCGGTAATGCATCTCATATGTATACAAGATTTTGTCTTACTACCTTTGAACACTGGTTTCAGCCAGATGAACATCCTTAGAATCCAGAGGATATTGCCTCTGGCTAGAAGTCTGTAAAAAGGAAACCCAGTGGTAATTTGATTCTTATAGTAGAGTAATATGCTGAGTATTTTGTGCTTCACCCCTGTTGATAATCTTGTTTTTAAAGCAAGGCCTTTAGGCTCTCTACTGATGTATTTGTGTTTTTTCTCTCTTCCTCACCAGGCTGGTATGATAAGAACTGATGAGGATGAATACTTCATTGAGCCTTTGGAAAGAGGAAAACAAATGGAAGAGGAAAAGGGAAGAATCCATATGGTGTACAGGCGATCAGCTGTAGTGCAACATACCGCTGATACGGTCCCTGATGTCCACACAGAAGGTACAGTACACCTGTGTGCTTGTTGACAAATCTCTCCCAGGTAACTGTAGCCTACTGTAGCTTTTGAAAGAGGCAGTTTTGGCTGAGCTGTTGGAAAAGGCAGTTTTTAAATATTTTGCTAAAATACATCAGTGTCATGTACACAGTTTCTCTGCCAAGAGCAGCACTTGTGCATGTGTCTAGGAGACCAGAACCTAGCCATGAGATGTTCTTTTCAAGAAATGTTGCAGAATTCATGCTTGTTTCCTCCTTAAGCCAAGGGCAAAGTTTGTACTGATTTCAGTGAAAATAAGTCTGAGCTCTGCCTGATTTGGTAAGATGTTGTGGGACATGTTAATAGAAATACTCATATGACTTTAATATTCAAAGCTGTTATTAAGGTTTGCCTGTCTATACAACTTCTGTTCAAAATTTGGGTCTTATTTCTTTCCAAGTAATAGCTGAATTGTGCCAATGGCTGATACTGTGTTCCCCCTTCTATGGGTTGCAGTTAATACAGCTTGAAAGTAATTGTCTTTATTGGATATGTACTTTGACAAATTCCAGAGTTCCTCTCAGTCTTAAAGATAGTAGTGTGGTTGGTCTATCTGAGGATAGTTACTGTGTAGTTTTAATCCATTTCACCACATGTTTTTTTCCCTTCCTTTAATATTAAATGAATGTTTACAAGCCAGCATATTGCAGAGGGAATGTTGAAGTTTTTGACACTGTGGATTAAAGAGCAGTTTCGTTCTGTTTCTGCAGTCTGTTTTTTCAATGTCTCTCAGCTTCTCAAATTCCTTTTTGTACTTCCTTGTGTTCACTTGCTCTTGCAACTTATAAGTGTTTGAAAAGAACAAAAAGTACAAAACAGAACTAGAATTTGATACAAATATTAAACAGAGGGGAAGTAAGCACTGCCTCATCACTAGTCCTCATGAACTTGAATTATTTGGTGTGGGTTTGGAATCTTGTCTCTGGAAAAAGTAGGTAGGAATTGATAACCATTCCCCAGTATCATCAGGATTTTATTACTCTTTCAGAAGGTAAGTCTATGCTACCTGTGGCGCTACAGCATGGGAGTATCACAGCAGGCTTGGGGACCAGCAGCAGTCTGAACCATACAGTCTAATAAACTTAGCATTTCTCTGAGCTCTGTGCTGCCGAAAGTACTTTGCTTTTGATAACCCAAATGAGGTCATTTAAGTCACGCATCTCTGTTGTGTGAGTGACTGAATGATGCTAAGAGCTTTTATGCTAGTGATAACATAGCTTGGCATTGTGTTTCTACCTTGAAATCACGGTGTCAGTTGGACTGACAGAGTCAAACCAGTCAGACTTCAGTACATTTTGATGATGGAGCCTCTTCTCTGCATTGGTGAACTCAACATCTCTTTCCTTTACCATGCTTCATGCACTCACAAATTTTATTTGCACATGCTTTGAATCCATGGAAATCTTTGTGAATTCCAAGTAGTTATAATGTGGGGAAAGGCTGCAGGAACATGCTGTAACTGCAGCCAATTATTCACAGCTCTGTGGAAGAATTTATAAATTGCAGTTCGTAATACGTGAAGATTACTTTGAGTCTTCGAATGTTGTTTGGCATGTGGTAAGTGCCTAAAGGTCTTAATACCTTCAGCATATTCCGATCTTCTTCTGTTTGGTTGGTGGGAACACTGAAGAACAGCAACTACCTTTTTGAAACTGGTAGTGGTCTTTTTAGTTAGTGTCAAGGCCTTGTGTCTGTAGCTGACTTTTTGTGATCAAGAAGTTCAGACCAAAAAGCTTGCTTCTTATAGGTCACTTTATTTCATCCTTTGACAGAGATCTGTTTCTACGATGCTGAGTGTTGGAAAAGGTCTGTGCAGTACATAGTGCAGCCCTTGTTGGTGAAGGGAACTGAGAATCACAGAGGCACATGTAGATACCTTGAGTGTATTCTGTGAAAAAGGAAAGTCCTGAAATGAGGCAGAACTTGATCAAGTATAGACATACTTCCTTGTCTAGGGGAACTTACTGTGTAACAGGATTACTCTGGAAATGTGTTTAGATGGATGTGGAAGATACAGGACAAGAGGTGCTTGTGTCTGCCACATGTACAAGGCTTGTTAGTCTTGAACTGAAACAGTTGAGCACAGTGTGACGTTTCTGGGATTACTCTAAGCCTGGTTGGTGCTGTAGAGAGCAGAGTAGTACAGATCCCAGGTTAACAACCTTTCACTCCTGGCAAAAATAAACAAGTACAAACTTTTGGTTATGGTACAGTCTAGCTGTCTTTGTCCATTGTATATTCTATTAGGTGCTTTACTGATGTACTACACAAATACTCACACAGAATGTTTGTATATGTCAGTTTGCCCAGGACAGTATCTTCTGATGGAGGTGCTCCATCTAAGCT
This sequence comes from Odontophorus gujanensis, assembly GCA_013399175.1. Taxonomy (NCBI): domain Eukaryota; kingdom Metazoa; phylum Chordata; class Aves; order Galliformes; family Odontophoridae; genus Odontophorus; species Odontophorus gujanensis. The sequence continues at coordinate 318,824 of VXAB01004659.1, read as the reverse complement.
GCCACTTCCTCATGCTTTTTCTAACTGATACTTCTACATCAGTGTTGTCCAACCTTTTGGCTTGCCTGAGCTACACTGAGTGAAGAGGAATTGTCTTGGACCACATATAAAATATATATATAGTTAATGGGTATAAGCAATGAAATTTATTTTTTTATATTTTTTATTAAAGCACAAAAAAAAAGAGGGCAACAAAAACAGAAAAGTAGAGGTTTGGGCAGCATTTGTTTTCTAGCTATCTACAAGGTAGTTCTTTTCCCTCTTGTTTCTTTCATAATTTAAAATACAAAACGAAGGAATGCTGTCTTGTTCATCCATTTGTGTTATCAGTGTTTGCAACTAAGTTTTTGATTAACATGTTCTGAATTTTAAGTTCCTAGAAGTAGTATCCACATGTTTGTGGATAACTCACATATGCGTAACTATGCTTGGGTAAAAGTTCCAAGTTATGCCAAAGAATGACCCAGTCCTGCAGCACATGCAAATTATCAGGGTAGGAAAAAGGGAATGCTTTATACTAGATTGCTGCTTGATTTATTTATTTATTTATTTAACAGAGCTCTTTTCCTGTAAGACATGCAAACCATTTCATTCCAAAGTTTATATTCATAGGCAAAACCTTATTTAACGTGAAAGAATTTCCACTACCAAAAACCAAAGTCCCACAGGCTTTTTGGTTCCGTGTGTATAGTATCTAACACTATTTTTCTGATCATTTCCTTTGCTGTGAGCTGACTTACATCTTGCACTGGGAGGGATTTGTCTCCCCTGACGCCCACTTGGAAGTTCAGGGACACAGAAGGCTTGAGAAGCCTGGCTGGCTGTGAAGAGCGAGGCAAAGAACTCATTAAGTACCCCAGCCTTCTCCATATCTGAGAGGGCTCTCCTTTTTCATTTATGAGAGGGTGTATGCTCTCCTTTGCCTGTCCCTTCTACCCAGTGTGTCTAAGGAAACCCTTCTTGTTTTTCACATCCCTTGCAAAGTTCAATTCCATCTATGCCTTGGCTTTCCTGATCCCATCTCTGCACATCTGGACAACATTCCTATATTGTTCCTAAGCCTCTTATCTCTCTTCCACTTTTTATGCTTTCCCTGTTTTCTCCCAGCCTGGCCAGCAGTCCTTGCTCAGCCATTCCACCTCTTCTGCTTGATTTTTTCTGCTAGGGGATGGAGAGCTCTTGTGCACCCAGGAAGATGTCCTTAAAATGCTCCAGCTCTGTACTGTTTCTTCACCCTTAAGGTCAGTTTCTCATCCAGCATTTCCTCAAATAGGCTGAAGTTAGCTCTCCTGAAGTTGAGGGTCCTGACTCCAATCTTTTCCATGCCCAGATTCCTCAAGATATCAAACTCAACCAGGGCATGGTTGCTGCAACACAGTCTGCCTCCAATCTTAACCTCTTCAGCAGGCTCTTCAGCATTGGTGAGCACCAGGTCCAGCAACACTTCACCTTTGATGGATGGGTCTGTCTAGTGCCTGAACCAGAAAGTTGGCCATGGACACCAGGAGTCTCCTGAACTGCTTCCGGGTTGCTATGTTGTTTTCCCTGCAGATATCTGAGTGCTTGAAATCCACCTTTAGTAGACTCTGACCACCAGATGCCCCTTGTTGATCCAGTCCCTAATTCTAACTCACAATCTCTTGACCTGTTCGTGACTATTTCTTAGAGACAGCTCTTGACAGTCTATCCACTTCGTAACATAGAGGGAAACTCCCATATGGCTCATGTGATGGGTTAGCATAGTAGCCCTCCCAATCAAATAAATAGTAAACTTTACTTTTGTTCACAGGAAATCTTCCTTATATTTGACAGTTTGAAACTTTTTTGCACATTTGACTTCAGGAAATACATCTGGATGTGCCATTTTGAAACAGCAGTGCTTAAGCAGTCTACTTTATATAGATTCATGGAAATAATTCTGAATTTATCTGTCCTCCACTCAGGTTATAGGCAGGAATGAGGAGTGCAGTCCACTGGTGATTTACAAGCTCAGATTCAGCCAACAAAGACAAGTATCCAAGTTTTTAGTCATAGATGACAGATGAAGCATCAAACTAGATACTAAGTTAAAAAAGTACTTAAAAATGTTGCTGTAAGTGAAGTGGGAATTATCTTTAATACCCCTCTACCACAGTGAAATAGTATATAGTGCACTGTGTTCCCTCTAAAAGTAGTCAGTTTCATTTGTTAATATGCTATTGTCAGAAAAGCTTCCAACTGCAGCTATATCAAAGAAACTTTCTGTCTCTCTCATTTGGTGTTCCTGCATGATTTTATAACATTTGGGAATTTGTTGTTCTTCAAACAATCTGAAAGAATGAGATTAGGAATGCTAAGTCAGGAAAATTACCAGCTTAATATATTAGCAATGATTGCAATGTAGAGCTGCATTTATTGGTTCATGTACTGTTTTTTTATACAGAGAGATATACATATATGATTTATCTACCTCTCTCTCCTGTTTTTCTGTATTACAGTTATTTGTGATAAAGTTCCAGTGAGCTTTCTTGGAAAGGGGGGGTACCATAAATCTAGTTCTGGAGAAGATATTAGGGTGCCTGACTACTATGGATTTAGCCTTTTCACTTATGCAGCAGTGTAATCTTATCCTTGAAGCAGCACCCTGTGCTGCTTTCTATTTACCGTATCCATGGCTATCAATAGCCACTTTAGAGAATGACAGCGTATGGTGTGCACAATATTGGTTTCATCATTTGCTTTGTGTAGAGATTGTTTTCAATTAACTGCATTAATTCATTGGTATAAAGAGCAGTGCTTATCTAGCATATGGCAGGCACGATTTTGTTGTTGTTTTATCCTTACAAAATGCCCCATCTGCTCACACCCTCACCCTGTGAAATCAGCGAAATATGGATAATTTCTCCATGTTTTGACAGGCTGGTGGCAGGAGTGTTCATTTTTATTTCATGAAATGGTTATTTTTATTACACAGATAAACTTTTTGCTAATTCACTTGATTTTGTTATCCTGTGTTTCTCAGAAACCAATCTTCTGCAAATGCGTGACAATGAAGGGACCTGCAAGTTAGTGGTACATTTTCAGCAGTTAATGTTGAGTATTGAAAAAAAATACCCTGTATTAGTACTCGCAGTCTCTTCTGCACTGAGTGAGCTTGTTTGCTGGTTTTAAATGCCATGGTAGTTAATGCCAGTTAATTCTTTTGGACAGAGGAAGCTCTTCCTCTGCTGCACAATGGTGACCAAGGCCTCCCCTGGGAAATCCCTGCTATTGAAAACTCCTTTAATGTAGTAGGATGTGACACAGCATCAGGAAACGTCAAACGAATTTCTCCCTTGAGAATGTAAAACAGGCTTGGTTATTCTTCCCTGTGAAAAACTGGGTCAGATGAGTAACACAGAAAACCATGTGAAAACTGGTCAGCTCATAGTGCTTAATGTAGTCGTGACCCAGAACAAGGTTTTCCATACCACATATGCAAAATTACTAATTTGTTATTTTGTACTGTCATAACTTTCGTTCGAATTTAAGAAAACTACTGAAAATGTCTTATCTGTGCTCAGAAGCAAAGTGGAATCGACCATCATGAGCCTGATAGCAGAAAACAGAAGAGGTAGATGATTACAGCAAGTGGCAGTGAGTTAAACCAGGCTGCTGAAGCAACAGAGGGCTTTCATTAGGCTTAGTCGAACTCTAGATTTCATAGAAATTCCCAGCTAATGCAGCATGCTTTCCTCTAATCTTTTGTAGAGAAAAAACCACATCCACTGGGACTTTCTAGCCTAAGTCTTAGTTAATTAGTAAATCTTTTTCAGCTTTAGTAAAGGAGATTGATGAACAGAGGGAGGAGGAGATATTTCCACAGATAGCAGCTTCTTGCCATCCATTACTCTGGCAGGCTGAAAAAGGGACAGCTCCTAGTTTGAACTGTGATGGGTTACTGCACACTGTTTCTGAAAATATTTTAGGTAGTTGATATATTGTAGAAGCCACATGAAAAGCTCTGTGATTTGGTGTTCCCTGCTAATGCATACATACCTTGTGGGGCAGCTGTTTGCAGGATGCCACCAAGCACATGCTCTGCTATAGTATTTCACAAGTCTGTAGTGTCACTGGGGAGCTGAAAATGCTCTGCTTGCTGTGAGTGTTGATGCTCAGTGAGAAGGATGTGCTGGGCTTGGAGGAGGGGAAACAGTTTTTGAGGCTTTTTTTTCTAAAGACACTGAAAGTTTGCTTTTAAGTGTCTGAGATGAGCATCCCGTTAGGTATAGTCTGGAAATCCTATTGTAGAGCAGGATGATTTTTCAGTTCTTCATGGGTGAAAATATGTGTGATCGTCTCTTAATGGCTTTTCCATGTCAGATTGCCCTGGGATGATGTTTTGTAAGCTTGACTTCCCCAGTAATCTAAGTCTTGATTCTGAAGACATGAAACATTTTTGCTTCTCATTTTATTTGAGTACTACAGGTACTCAAGATCAGTGTTCATATTATGAATGTTATTCCCAAATAATATCTTAAGGACAAAAAGAAACAAATATGGAAAGGCTCCATTTAGGGGATGGAAGTTACGGGGACAGAGGGAGGGCAAGTTATGCATACAAAGCTGGAAAAAAAGGCAGAAAAGAATACGAGAGTCTGTCATGTTAAAACATCCTTTAAAGAAATATTCAAGATTTTATCACTGTTCCAATTAAGAACAGAAAGAAATACTCTCTGGACAAGCACGAGTCGGAAGGATTTGAAAGGATAATAATGTCATCATTCTGTATGGACAGGATGAAAATAAGCTGTTCTCTTTTGTTAGTAAGCTGACAAATATCACCAAGATGTGTGATTACTAACCATGTTCCTTGAAAGCATTCAAGAAGCAATAGCAACAGGTGAAAAACTGAAGAGGTAGAATCAAATTTGCAGCCAGGAGGCCTTCTTTTCAAGTTCTTTTGAATCAGGATCAGGAGTATGGTAAAGTAAAATCTTAGTTATATGTCTCAAAAATGTAGAAGCCTGATTTAAGTCCAGTGAAGTTAGTAAGAGGACTCAGGTTTATATCAGTGGAGTAATGAGGTAGGCTTTGGATCATATTCTACTTGAGCTGATCACAAACAATTTGATTTATCTTTCCTCCTTTTCATTCCTTTATTATTTTTTCCATGCACTTTCTTTTCATATAATGTAGTAGAGACAACAGCCTTTAGCTTGGAAGTTAGGTAGCATGTTAATGTACTCAGACTTTTCCTATTTTATTTTTCCCTTCGCAGTGTAGTATTTTTTAAAATGACAACTTATTCACACAGAGAGCACTTAAGATTAAAGTATTTTTGTAATTACTTCTTAACAGTGGGAAACAAGGAATAGGAGCCTTTATCTCCCAGCTTCCTTTCAAAATTTTCATTTTCCCTAAAGAACCACAGTGCTTGTGTGGCTGATGGAGTTGCCATGGCACTGGATTCAAGTGTCTTTGTCCCAGGTGGGAAAAATGTAGGAGGAAGAAATGATTTGGGAATTGCTCATGGTTGCTGGGGAATGAAACCCTGGAATAGAAGGTAGAAGAATGGGAAGACTGTTGCTTGCTTCAGAGACCTCCCTGAGCACTTCCCCAGACACATTAGTGTTTCTTAGAACCGTTGTTGTGCCAGAAGGTGTCTGAAGGTTTTCTCAGCAGAATTTCTCATGACCTGTGTTCGGATGGAGGATATTTTAGGTACTGCACAGCACGTGGTGTAAGCTTGTAGTGCAATAATAATGAGAAAGACAGAACTGATTTCTGTGAGGACTTAGTACAACGCATTTTGTGGTGTGCTGCATTATGGTATAGGCATTCTTTTCTTAAGTTGTATTGGTGCCAATAACCTGAAGACATCTTTTCTCTTTGTCCAGAACCGTTAGAGCTTTGGCTTATAAATCAACCTTCTATTTTGCTTATCAGTCACATCTTACCAAACTGAAACATAACAGGGTACATCAAAGTTCATGGTTAAATAGAGATTTGTTGGGTGAGCTTTTAAGGTAACAGTTTGCTTAATCGGTGGGAAGGTAGTCAACAAAATTTTTCATACAGGATGGTACAAAGGAAAAGGAGTGTTGATGATGGATGAATTTATGGTACCTGGGGAGAAAAGAGAAGAAACCTCTTTTCTTCTTTTCTGGAAGAGGAAGACTGAGAGGAAAAATAGTTGAAAACGTATTGCATGCTTGTAGAAATAGAAGTAGACAAATGATGTCTTTGGCTGCAGTGGAGTTACAGCTCTCTCCAAGAGTATGAGTGGGTGTGTTTGTACTGCAGACAGAAGTGTAGTCGCATCCTGGTTAGGCATAACATTAATTAGGTTTAGCCTCACTTGTTTGGATACCAGTGTTAGTAGCGGTAGCAATGAGTCCCGTGCTAATTGCAGAATACAAGCAAGAAGCTGAGTGTATTACTGGTGGTTTTTACGGTGCCATACTTGCTTTGGTCTCAACCAGAATGCCACCGGTGAACATCATCCAGGGCGTGTGTCCTTTGAATGTGTTGACACTGAGGTCTAGACCATGATGAGGCTTCATACTTGTGTACTTTGCCCTCAAGGTTCACAACTGGGCTTGACCCACTTGTTCTCGGATGGAATTTCAGATTCATATTGTGCATGGTAGGTGTCTTGGTCTTCCTCTCTTTTTTAACAGTGTCACCAGAGACATGTGGAGAAACAGAACAATTGGATATAGAGTTTGGTAAGGGAGGTGGTTTTCTTCAATCTAAGTCAGTGGACTTTAGGTATTTCCACTGATGTGCTGGGCAGTGCAATTTATCATCTAGCTAATAGAGTTCAGTGATTAATGCTTTCTTTGTGTGTGCAGTTTCTTTAAACCCAGCTTCAGAAACTGAAACACAATCCAATTCTTGCCTTAGGTGGACATCCAAAATTTGTGACATGAATGGACAGAAATTAAGGTGCTTGTTTGTAGACTTTGTGTTAAATTCTGTGTTCTGTGATGTCTCTCAGTTCTCCTTTTGCATTTCTGTTTGACCTCTATAGCTTGAAGTACGTCAAATCAAAGCACAGTAACTCTGCAGTTTTTTCTTTTTCAATATCTTCGCAGATGGAGTTCCCACAGCCCTTCCAGGCCCTGTTTCCAGTGTTTGATTTAATGTTATGAATTTTTTTCCCCTACTGTCTAATTGGAGTTCCCTATTTCTGGCTAATGTTCATTGCCTCTCATGCAAGAGCAGCTTTTTGAAAAAATTATCCCAGGTATTATGTCCAAAAATTCCATAGGCAGTGAGGTCGTTGGGTGTTTTCGGATATGTTCACCATCCAGCCTTGTCTTTTCAAAATCGATTTAATAATTGCTATACTTTAAAGATTGTGTTAATATTATAGAAAGCATTTGCATAAATTGTGGCGTTTTAGGCAGCAGGATTGAAAAGTGTTTGTAGGTAATAGCTGAAGAATATTATCTGCTGCTATCAGGAGGTTTATGGCAAAGCTAAAAATAGAAACACATGCTACAAATACTGATCTGTCATTTTAAGAAGTTTGTAAGGAGTACTGAAATGTACAGAAAAGATATTCCAGGTATATCCAAGAATTTATATTAGGTAAGTGCACCACTTTAGGGCTGTTGCACTCCTTGTCAGCAAGGTTGTGATAAAGAGGTTAAGGCCCAGAGTAATGCAAAGCTTTTCCTTTCAAAGCAGCAAGATAATTAAGAAAATTATAAGTAGATGCATGATCCCTGGTCTTTGCTGTGCAGGCTTTATCCTGTTTGCTTTGAAATCTGTATGTGTGAAGGAGAACACAGACTTACAGCTGAAAAAAAAAAAGATTGTAAAATGTTTTTAAGAAAGAAAAGTTGAGGAAGACTGGATCAAAAGGTGCTGGAAAGTGATTTAAATACTGTGTCTGTGTCATGGAGGTTACACTTACCTTCCGATGATAGGATTAAGGACATCCATCTGTTTAAGTCATCTTCAATTCTTGGCAATAACAAAGGAAAATTGTTCTTAAATAAAACCAAGGATAAAGGCTTGATTCCCACTGCAGGCACCCAAAGCCAGGGTAGCAAAGCACACACAGAAATCTATATGAGGGGAAATCTGATGGGAGGCGTGGGGGGGTTAAGAAAAAGAAAGATCAGTACATGCATCTTGCAACCATTGCAAAATATACATGGCTTCCCAATAAAAGCTACTTACAGCACCTGAATTAAATAAGAAGAAGAAAGACGTTTGACCAATGGTGATGACGGACAGCAGAGATTTTTAAATATTCTGGAAACAACCATCCTCACTTGAAAGGAGCCTGTTTGGTTTTCAGATTACATTCTTCAAGTAATGTGCAAAGTGAAGACACAGCAAGGTAGGGACCACCCTTTGTGCTCTTCCACACAAAGAAGTGAACAACTCTAGTATAGTGTTAGAGAGGGATGTTGCCTGGAACTTGCTGTTGCCTCATTTGAGAAAGAGATGCTAAACACTGAATGTGTTGCTGACTTTATCCATAATAGCAAACACTACCCAGTACTTGTGTCTTTATTCTAGAACTGCATTCACTAGTGCTGTTATATCAGCTCTGAGTAGCTGCAGATGATGCTTTTCAGGGCAGTCTGATTCACAAAATGAGATTCATAGTGCTAGCTAAGATACAGTGAAATACAAAGCAACTATTGCCAAGGTTTCCTCTCTTCTGCTGGTTTAATTCCTATTATTTGAGGTGAGAGGAGAAGCTTTGAAGAGAGAGGTAATATTAATATAGATAAACCCTAACTGTGCAAGTGCTGGACAGCACTGCAGAACCAAGTTCCCTAGTTCAGATGAAAATTAGCTCATTTCTATTGAGTTTGATAAGAAAAATGCAGGTGAGATAGTTTAAATGCTTTGAAGTTGACTGGTAAGGCAGCAGTGGGAGCAGAGTGACAACTGCTGGTTGCCCACTGAAATTCTGCGAGCTCCAGTCAGGCATCTGCCCTTCCCCAGCTACTCTCTCCTCAAACTGTAAAACTGGACAAAAAGGAGGAGCTTTGGTGAACCTCAGAGTACCGGGACATTCCTTGTCTGAGTGCACACGCTAATTGGAAGCAGAAGGGCTGCCTTATGAAGATGAATTTATGTGAATTAGAGGTCAGGAGCATGAGGAAATGAATCCTCCTACAGCTTGCGGGGGCTGATTCTTGTTTATATGTTTTACATGTGCATCATACAAATTTAGTACTGAAGTGTAATATTACGAAAGCATCAAGACGCTTTCTTTCATACAAAGAAAGGATTCCTTTTTAGTCAGTGTGGTTTTTAGCCTATGTCTTCTGTGTGAAAGCTAATGGGGATATAGTGGATTTTATTGCAGTGCAAAATAGTACTTTACATAACAAGTGACTGTTGCTGTTTTGATTTTTTTTTTTCCCTTAAGTTAATGGAGTTCTGGCTTTTTTCTCTTTCCTATTGTGAGACACCTTCTGTCAATTGGTTTGTTGCTCAGTATATTTTACAAAGATTTTAGAAATGCAGAAATAGGTAAGAATCCAAACTGAAGGAGAACTAGGCAAGTTGGTATTTCCAAAAGGTTCTGGATATTATATCATCATGATTTGTTTATGACAGCTAAGATGTAAAACTGATCTTGGGTGGGTCTGTGAGCAATTTGGATGATCCCAAGGACTGACTGGCAACCCGTGCTCCTTTTGCTAGAACTTTTCCTCTGTGGGACATGAGGTTTGAGCATGGTAACTCTTGCAGTACTGTGTCTTTAGTATCAAGATGCCCTTTGGAGTTCACTGCATCTTTCCATTTGTTCTTTTGAAGCGTTATGTAGAGGATCAGTAAGAGTAAACTTACCTTGTTTGTCTTAGACAGGGCAACACAGTATTGGGCAACTGAAGCTAACGGAATGCATATGGAAACGACTAATGTGAGAAAATCATCTTTGCACTTAATTTTGCTCCCAGTGGACTAAGTTTCTTAAGATCCATTTCTAGGTTACAGAAATATGTAAATCCTTCCAAAATGTAATATTAAAACACCAGAATAACAGCATGACCCAGCTGTTGTTTGCAGTAGAAACAGTGATATATATATTTTTATTATTATTTTGCCAGAATACCTTGCCTAACAATTCTTTTGAGTATTCAAATAACATGAGGTAAGAATGTTGAGATAGTTAGGATTCTGGAGGTTATTAAAAGACATACAAGTCTGAATCTGCAGTTTGAGTTGGAAAAGAGAATTGCTATCAAAGAGAAGCTGGCTTCTGCTGCTGTAGTGACCTGTGGGAAATCAGTGTTAGACTCTGTTAAGTTCTGTGTGGTTTGCAAAGAAAACACAGTGAGTGATGAAGAGGTTTACTGGCTTGTACCATTAGGAATGGCTTAAGGAAGGCTTTTTGTTTGTGTGTCTTTCCAGTATGAGTGGCAGTGCAGTTTTTTTAAAAAACATTCCTCGGAAAAACGAGAGTGTTTCTGGAGGAGAGTTGTAAGTGAAGGCTCTGATATGTCTCAGAGGCATTTATTTGGGTCCTTTGGGGTATTAACACTAACTACGTATAAAAAAATGGCTACTGCAAGGATAGTGACAAAAAATGTCAGAGAGGAGGTTTATCCCAGAGCAGGATAAAGTAGATAAATAACTCATCAGACTAATGAAGGCTGAGTTGACCCACACTTTTCTGGCCTTGGTTTTCTTATTGCCCTCTATGTGAGTCAAGGAGGAGTGATTGTGTGGGGCTCAGCATGTGATACAGTTCAGAGACCTTACTCACTCACACAAATGTTTGGTTATGCATGATTTAAACATATAAGTAAAAGCTCTCTTTTTTATTGTTAATGACAAACAACTCTGTGGCAGGAAACTCTTACTGAGTTCATTTCTCCAGTGTTTCAGCGTGGCCTATCTTGTCAACCTAGGGACCTGGAGAAACTTGGATTAATGTGCTTATATTGTCTAGTGAGGACTAGGAATGGTTGTGTGTGGGTAGAGACTGCAGTCGGGTTCATTTAGCTGGGTCGGAACAAAGGATGGATAAAGCACTGCTGATCCAACTTGATGTCTGCCCTGCTTTGAGAGCAGGGGAAATGTTAAGGATTTGAATGCACTCCTCTGATGCGTTGCTTTCTGGGATGGTGTAAGCTGGGATAGGCATGCTGCCAAAAAAAAAAAAAATCTTGCTCAGATGTTAAAAATGTCTTAGTCTAATTCAGCCCCTTTGTACACCATTACCTGCACTTTTTACAAGCACCTTTTTTTTACAAGAAACCTCAGAGAAAATGTGCTGCTATGAAAGTCTGGTTATCCAAGTGAGAGGTAGTGCGCCTGCTCATCCTCTTAACAAAGCGCTGTGGACACACTGGTGAATTCAAGAGCCTGTCTGCTGTTTCTTCACTTTAATGCATAGACAGCTGCTCTGTTTCTGCTTTCAAACTGTTCAGCTATTGCTAAAATTGGATGGATTCTGGCCTTTTAATTTGCTGCAGGAATGGAAGAGAATTAGAGATTTTTCTTGATTTTGGTTGCTGCTTTTATCCTATCAGAAGAAATTCTGCTTGTGTCTTAGTAGTGACTGTCAGTAGACAGTGAATCGCAGAGCAGCTAGCTAAAAAGGGTTACCACTTGCTGCAATCCCAAGTGAACTAAATTTTCTCGCAGAATTAAATGAAGTGGTCCAAATTAGTCTGACTTCTATATTAAAAAGCGTTCGAGACATGAGTACAATCTGATTACTTGTTCCTTTGATTGTAGGAGTAAGCATTAGAAAGTGTTCTCTTCCCATAAGAAATGGAGGTGGTACTTTTCCCTACTCAGCAATAAATGTGTTAGAAACATTAAGGCAACAGGCCGTAACTGTCAATTATTTTCAGAAGTCAAAGAGTGGTGTGGTAGTCTGCCACAGTTTTGTGGCTGTTTCCTACCCTGGAGCATCTTATTAATCACGTTGTCCTGAAGTTTTTGCTTTTTCCCAAAAGGGAAATGTAAAGGTTAATGGAGTAATAATTTACCAGTTTAGTATATACTTTGATCCCTTTGATTCAGTCTCTTGAATATATTTCTAATGTACTACAAAGCGGTGTGCATATATTTGAGAAGATCTGCATAAGCAGATACTGATGGATTGTATTTTTTAGGATGTTGCTTCCTGCAGCCCACCAGTTCTGTTTGCAATAATTGACCAAGTGGGAATGAGGTAATGATTCAGGAAATGCCTCTAGGGCCCAATTTGGACCAGATATGTAGGAGACACTGTCCAGCTACCATGAAAAACTGGGCAGATTGCTACTCAGCATGTGCAGAAGGATGATGGTTCTGGGTAATGGCTTGCCTAGCAGCCCAGTATGGAAGTGCTGGGAGCAAATGTTCTCAAAATCGAAGACTCATTTGTCCAGCACAGCATGCTGAGTCATATCACCTCCTGCCTCTCCCTGCAGCTCTGCCACTGTGGAGAAGGGATGTTCAAGCATAGGTTAGAGAGGACACTGGGGAAGAGAGAATGCTGCTAAGCAGTTCCTTGGGAAATGTGAAAGGAACATTCAGAACCTCATGAGATGATTGCAGACTTCCCTGCTAAGTCCTTATCACAGTCTTTGCTGTCCTCTTAAAAACTAAAAAATGAAAACACAAGACCAGTATTGCCAAGAGTAACTGAACCTGTGTTGGCTGTGGTTCTGCGGTGGTTTACCCCTTAAGAGCAAAAAATCCACAATAAACCCTTCTTTCCATCAGCAACCAAGCCCACCTTTCTGTCTCTTGTACTCTTTCAGATCGTTGATAGAGTCTGGTTCTTCACTGTTTTTGTTTCATAACAGGAACTGGCAGTAGCATGCCTGGGCTCGTTTACTTCATGGATGGATCTGTTCACTGCCCTGTTGCCTAGAGCCATTCTGCTCTTATTACTGAACGCTGTATAGAGGCAGGTGGACTGAGACACTGTTGTGTTGTGATATGGGAGGAGTTTACCTGGAAAGGTTGTCAAAGGGAAGCAAAATAACTCCAGTTTTCAGAAATGGCTTGAATAAATTACATATTTACTATTTTCTTAAAATGTTCTTGACATTTAAGCAGTTGAGAAATAATTTTGTCCAGTAGAAGATTTTTGGATTGTTAAAAAATAAATTTGAAAGGTAACAATTTTGTTTTATTGGGAACTTGAGTACTTAAGTTTTTCACATCTGAAAATGGTTGAAGATGCAACATAAATAACTCTTTGAGATCATGTCGGCCACTACCTGTCTTAGAATATGGAATTCAGTGATATAAAATCGTCCTTGTTGATTTGTTTTTCACTGGGATCTCAGACTTCCTAACTACGTCCAGCCGGAAATAATGAGTGCCTTTTGCTTCCATTTTTTGCAGATTTTGGTTTGGCTTTTTTGAGTATCTGTGATTTGATGATAAAGATTCTTCATAATTTTTTTTTACCTTGCTCGTAACAGAAAGGGAGGCCATCAGCATTTTTGTCTGCAAGATGAGTTCTTTGTGAAGCCGTCCCAAAGTAAAGTTTTTATTTCCTCAACTATGTGTACAAACTGTGGTATGTGTGCCACAGCTTTCCTGAAGACAGTATGCTGGGGCTGGCCAAGCCAGCCTGCATGCAACCTGCTGCCCCTGGGGGCCCCCAGGGCTGGCCTGAGCATTGCTGTCCCTGCTGCGTGTGCCAGTGCTACCTGAGCAAGTGGTATTTGAGGGCACCTGCCCAGGCGGAACAGTTTCCAGGTTAAACTATGCTGCCTCCTGGGCTTTCAAGGGTTAAACTCAACATGAATGTTTTCCAGGTGTTCTCATAACATTGAGCGAATACATCAAGCTTAACTTAAAATTCATGTTGTTGAACATTTCCGGATGTGTCACATCCAAGGTGCTCAGTCCTTTGCGCTCATGTGCTTGTGGGAGTCCAGTGTCACACACCTGATTTTTTCCAGATTGTAAATGACAAGTCTGAGTTGCTTAGTTTGCACACATGACCCTTTTCATGTGGAAGCAATGTCAGTACTCAGCTGATGCAGATTTCAAGTGTGAAATACAGCATGCTTGTAAATTTTCCTCATGTGCTTTCTTTCTCTCTTGATATTTTCTCCCGATTGGTTTCCTGTTTTAAACTCACAGAAATATTCACCAGCTTTGGTGAACAGTAAGCTAACATTGACCAGATACTTCTAGACTGAGCTTAATTTGAGGTATATCAATTGCTTTAATTTGATCTGTAGCAACAACTGTTTTGAAAATCCCTGAAAAATAACTTCAGAGGTTAACTTAGTATGCTCAGTGGGTTGCAAGTCAAATGTAATTAATATCATTATAGATTTTGTCAATATTCAGAGAAAACTATATTTCTTTAATTGGGCTGTGATAACAGCAGAAACCAAGTACGTAAAAATAGCTTTTTAAATTTTTTTAAATTAAAAGCTCTGCTTAAACAAATGCTTAGTAAGTATTAAAGAACCATGTAATTAAGAAATAGTTCATCCTTAACAGACCTTGGTTATACCAGATGCAACTGGGCTCTTCTCAGCTTCTTCGAAAACAAAAAATTTCCTTTCTTTTTTTTAAATTACTGACTGCAAGTGAATTTGCAAACAGATGCATTTGTGTCTGTGCTTTGCTATTTTTATGGTATTTCTCAATTTTCTCTCACAGGGTTGATTCTTGATTTATTTCAAGTCCTCTTTCTTAATCAGTTTGCTGAGTTTCCCTGCCAAGAATAAGTAACAATATATTTTCATTACTTCCAGTACTTCGGAGATTCCAGGTTTCTGATGCCCAGAATGTTACCTACTAGAAGAGAAAATAAATCTTCTTTTAGTTAGCAGTTGCTCTTCAACAGGGAACACAAGGTGAGATAATTCAATTGAAAGTATCTTGTGTCTGAGTGACCAGCAGTTCAGTTCTTGTACTACTGTACAACATTTCCTTGGCTGATTATATGCTACCTTAATTGGACAAAGGCTGACAAAGCTCTGACCTCCTCAGATCTGCTTTGTTTGCTTTTTTGTCAAACATGCTTTTTATTTTTGCTGGCAAGGCAGACTCATCATTCATATTTATTTTTTACATCTGAAGTTTGTCAGGCTGCTTGGAAAAATATGACAATGAAAGACATCTGGGCATCCCATCCACTTTCTATTTGGAAACATCTGCATCATTATTAGGAACTTCTTAGTAGCACTGCAGTGAGCAGATACATTCTCTTTCCTTCTCCAGGCTAATTTATAATTGCTGGTAGTGGAAGAAATTCAATAGGCACTAAAAAACAAGTGTCTGTTTCTTGGCCAGGCTTTTTAATACCACATAGTTAGGATGCTTTAATGTTTGTTCCTGATTAAAGGACAAACTTGTGGCATTCGATGGGGAAAAATGGGGAAACAACAGAGAAAAGCCAGCAGTGTCTCCTTCAGATTGTTCATTAGTTTTCTCTACAGGACTTTAAAACTTAAGCACTTGTATTCTTGAATCTTTGCCAGGCATATTGATTCACAGCTGTTCATCAGATGTTTGTTCTTTGTAAACCCAGAGTTCTCTGACTCAAGCTAGAATTCTTCTTTAAGAGAAAAAAATCCTGGTCTTTCTTTTATTCACTTAATGTGGGAGAGCTCCTGAATTGTAGTGGCTATGACTGCAGAACAGTATTTGATGAAATTTCATCACATTACCGGATACATACTCTGAACCCTGAAGCTACCAGAACATAAGACTGTCCATTCTGAGCTCTAGCAAATGTTCAGTAACCTGTCTGTAACAGTGGCCAGCGGCTGATGTGAAGAAAATATATAGGAACAGCATTTCAGTGAAGCCATGTTCCCACCATTCACCAGTGTTAGACTTTCACGACACTTACCAGCAACCTGTGGGTCTCTCCTACCTTCATTTGTATAATCCTTTTTGCGCTTTTCCGGAAACGATGATTAATACAGCTTAGTGGAGCACTTTTGTTGATTTTAGACCTGTTACCTGGCTGTTGCAATTCAGTCTACTCTATTCCCTGTGTTAGGAGAATATTTGCATATTGATTTTGCTTATCCCTCCTCATTATCTCTTTTCCAGTCCAGAAGGAAACACTGGAGCTTATCTCTTGGTCTGTAAGCAGTTCTTTCCTTTGTTCTTTCTTGTTACTTCTCCACTACCAACCCTTTTGAGTCCTTCTGGAGATGGCAGTGTGGATACCTGTGTGCAGTGGCCAGGATATAGGCATGGCGTGTGTAAGTGCAAGGACATCGTGTTTGCTTCTTTACTTTTTTTTTAACAGTTGGCTTCTTTTCATCTTCCTGGTTGAGCAAAGTTATCTTTAGAGAACTCTGCATTTTATTTAACATTCCTTTTCTGAGACACTGTAGGTAATGACTCTGCATATGTGCATGTTTCATTGTGTGTTAGTTCTCAGTTGTTGGTATTAATAAACTCTGTATTTGGAAGTCCATGCACAAGTTAGATACATTAGATGTTAGATGTTTTCAATATTAGATGTGTTTGCTTTAATAATCAGTAAACTCTACTGCCTTACTTTGTATTCCCTTTATCAGACACAAATACATTTCTTGATGGGTGCTGCCCCCCAGTATAGATTTGTGTGGTCCTCGTGGCTGTGTCACAGAAGGGAGATTGTATAATCCTTTCATACTGGTGAAAGGCAAACCTCAAACAAGTGGATTGAGACCCATACCTTACCAGAGAACTACACTTGCAAACCAAATGAGCTGAGTATTTCACATTATGTATTAAAAAACATTACTACATTATAGTAAAATATCCCTTTGAATGATTATGACTGAGCACTTGAGAAGAAAGTAACTTGGTTTGTCTGTGAACTCTTAGCAGTCCACGTTTTCTAATTAATAGACTCATTCTTCTCACAGAGGAGCGGAATCCACACTGGAAACCTAGTAATGACACAAGTGGGACTTTCAGTTTTTGAGCATATTAGGACATTCCTTTGTTACTAGATAGTTGACCTATGATGAGTATCTCTTAGAAAGATGCATTTTCTTTCAGTAAGGTTTACTTGTGAATCATGTTTCGTAGTGAGCCTGCTCACTATAGGCTTTGGAACCACTTCTTTGGCGAAGTGCTTGTAGTCTTTGCACCCGTAAACTGCCCACATAGCACAGGCCATATCCACAGCTATGTCACGCACCTGAGAAGCAGCTGTGCATTTCATGTATAGCAGATCTATCACAGTGACAGTGATGGGGTTTGTCACTGCCACATTACCATGTAAGGAGCAGAACTAAAATTAATGAAAGAGGAATGGTGGTTTAAAATTACCAATGAATAAAGTTTCTTTAAAAATTTTGAAGTTTGATAGTAGATATAGATACTGTGGTTTGTGGATGACATCCCTTTGGCCTAGAATGAACTTACTTTGTTCTTTCCATTGTAAGACGCTCAACTGGCAACGTGCTGATGTTGGACTGTGTTTAGACTGCATGGAAAAGTTACTGTGATGCAACTGATGAAATGCATGAGTTTGAGTTTAAAACATTTAAAATGCTGAAAGGTAATTGAATATAGCATTGTGATGGTGAAAAGAAATTGTACTTCCGGTATATAACATCAAGAGAGTAGAATAATAGAACCATTTCTGTTTTGTTTGGTATTTTCTGAATGTAATCCACATCCCACTTCTTGATGTCACAGGTTAGATGGACAAATGAAATAAACCTAATACAAGCAGTATACTAGAGTATTCCATATGATGAGTTAAAGCCATTTCTTCAGAATAGGATACTGTACTCTGTCATCACGAGCACGTGCAAAATCCAGTTACCCATGAAGTTCCTTTGGGGACTTTATTGTGATCTCTGCTGTTTATTGTGCTCATCAACTAGCTGTGTGATAGCAAACAGTGCAGCTTCTGTAAATCCAGTGAGGACACCCAATGGGGGAATCCATTACTCTACTTGGGAAAGGGCTGGTAATCAGGAGGCCATGAACAGGGTAGAAAATTGGGGTGCAACAGAGGCAAAACTTTCATCTAGACCTGGACAACCACATGCACAGTGCAACCTACACTGCCTGGATAGGAAACAGCTTTGAAGAAGGGGAATTAGGTTTTGCTTACAGCAATCACCAAACACAGAATTACAACAGGAACAAATTATAGCCTAAAGATAATTGACTGCAAATATGTTTCTGAACTCTTCTGTCCTTCCTCTCTGGCATAAAGAATTTCTGTAACATCTATAGAAAAAAAGTACTATATTTTTATTTGTTCTTTAAAGTCCTTTGTATTATAGTCAAAGAGAAGTGTAAATTGACATTTTCCTAAGACTAAAGATAGACTTCTGTGAACCAGGCTAATTCAGATCATTGCTTGTTCTTTGAGTGAAGTTTTCAAGTTTCTGCTACTTCCTGTCCTCTGTTAACCATGCTAAGATAAATGACCTATTGATTTGCAGAATTATTTCATCGCTTGAAGGTTAATCCTGGATTTGTTGGATGTACAAATGATGTTTGTTATGGGATTGTCCACAAAGTGGGAAGATCAATAAGCAATTACATCTAGAATTAAGTTTGTCTTTGAGGGTTTGTAGGTGAGAATTACAAAATGGCAATCTATTTCCAAATGGACATAAGAGATTGCTTTCATTCATCTCTCTGCTTAATGTGGTTACATTGAGCACGTGCCAGAAAACTTTTCTTTAGCAGGAGACTACAGCACGGTACAAGGTTTGTCTTGATTCTCACAAAACAGTGCCTTGGTTTGCCTTTTAATTAAAACAAGTAATGCTCAGTATGAAGGAAAACATTTCCATGATACTTGCAGATCCTGTAAATACTTGCAGTTGTTTTTAGTTTGTTTCTTCTTCTGTCAGATAGTATGCAGTTATATTTTCCCCCCATTTTCAAATGACTTTTCGCCATTCTTCCACACCACAGGCTGCACAGGCTGCATTAATTTTAGAAACAGTGTGGGAGAACTGAACCATTCAGAATGATTTTTGAAGCTCATTTACGTGCAACTGAGAACAGTAATTTTGCTGATCTACTTTATATGAGGCAAAAGGAAAACTACTTGTCAGATGTCTGAGTGGTCTGGTTTTCCTCTGAACAGTACTGGTGTTCTTGGTGCATTATCATTGAGCCAAAAGCATTTGTCTTGACCTTATGAGGTGGACATTTACATTCCTTTTCATTTTCTGCATAAAATAAACAGTTTCCTGATCCATTTTAAACTACTGCAAGGGTGAAAGACAGGATTCTGGTTATATTGCAAGGGAAACTGAGGCAGCAGCTGGCTTTCTGAAACAAGGAAAGACACTTTCTTTGACAGACATGGAATTGCCTTAGGAAGGTGAAGATTTCAGATTTTAGTCATTTTTCTCTTAGCAAGTGTACCCTCTTCCATACTAAGTCTCTCTCTCTCTCTTTTTTTTTTTGTTTGTTTTTTAAAAAAGGAAAGTCGATTTTCCAATTTTCCTTGGAAAAGTTGGACAAGAGCCTCTATGAAACCTGATAGTTACTTGAGACATAAACTGCTCTTACCACCCTTTTTAAGATTAATTTAAGAGTTATAATATTTATGGCTTGACTATGATTTTTAAAGGCATTCCAAATTATTACCCTATCTATAGAAATGGATAAGCTGATACCTGAGGTTTGGAAGAGATCTCATTGCAAGCAGTGACAGAGCTTAAAACCAAATCTGAAGTGCCTCAATCCCAAGTGGATTATGTCCTTCAAATTACTGAGACACTGCCTGTCTCAGTAATGGCTACCCAGAATTTGAGCTGACTTAACTGAGAACTGGCTTTGCTAGTTTGTTTTTCAGTTCAGAAAAGTAATGATCTTTTTGCTTAGTTGTTTTAGTGAAGTTTTTTTTGTTGTCTTTTGTTAACCCAGTACCTCATTTGTGCATATCAGCATGTTTTGTTGGTGTACCCCTTTCCTCTTTTTATGTGGTGTTAGAGGGGTATGGCTCCATGCATATTTTTGCCGTTATCTTGAACGATACTGTGGTGCATATACTGTTTGGAAATAGCTTCGATTTGGAGACCTTTGTTGGTCTTGGAATGCTAACTTACAATGCATTCATGGAAAAAAAAAAGCAGGAACCAGAGTTCAACAACATTCAGCAGTAGTTTATAGTTGGAACTTTATATTTATGCCAGTGGAATTTTGAAAAATGGACGAAATTCCGTATGGCAAGAAAGAGAGGCTTATTGTCTATGACTAACACTTAGATACATTTTTAAAAATTGGTATTCTTATGCCACTTCTACAACTGTTACATTTGCCGATTGTGTTGTTTTATTATTTTAAACAGCCTTTCTTCCAAATTTGCTTGTTATTCTTGTATTACTCATGCTGCTGTCTTCCTTTGGGGATCTGGCCAGTGCAACTGCACTATCAAATCCAAATCCAGAGTGAGGATAGGCTTGTGTTACTTACTGAATCCAGGCGATAGTCTGGATTTTTGGGTGACAGTGAAATTATGTGAAGTCTTCAAAACAAAGACCAGAAATACTTTGTCAACTTTTTTAGTTCATTGTCTGACTTACTTGTTCAGGTATTTTTCAAGATCAAGTATTCTCACTTTTTCAAGTGACTTTTAATTCACAGTAGAAGAATTAGTCCTCTGAACTTAGAAACTCAGTTTGCTTTTAGATCTAACAAATATAAGCAACCTTTACTGAATATGGTATGACAGTCTGCTTCTTGTATCTGTATTGATATGCAGTAATCTGATAAATGTACTTGGAGAGGCACAACTCTGCTTTTTCTTCCTCCATTTTACTGCTGGACAGTTTTTGAAGTCTCTTGCTTTAGTAGTAGTTTCTCTGCCTGACAAAGGCATAAGTGCAGCCCAGCATTAGAGAATCCACAGCTGACAGCTAAAAGGGAAGTTTTTCTCAAGTACAATACAATGCTGCACACAAGATTTGGGAACTGGGAGTACTTCAGTAGCAGAAGAAGGATGTTATCACTGCTGTGGATATTGGAGTAGTGCTACTCTTGTGTCTGCTGCAGTGTCTCTGCACTGAGTTAACCTAAGGAGAGAATGAGGACTGGGAAGGCACAAAAGCATTTGT
Source organism: Odontophorus gujanensis (assembly GCA_013399175.1). NCBI lineage: Eukaryota > Metazoa > Chordata > Aves > Galliformes > Odontophoridae > Odontophorus > Odontophorus gujanensis. The sequence continues at coordinate 297,861 of VXAB01004659.1, read as the reverse complement.
AAGCATTTGTCATCCGTCCTTCTGAGCTGCTATGAGAACCACAGCATGGGATCCCACCACGGAGAGAGACTGCTAACTTGTCAGTTATTATTTGCAATACAGAGCTGCAAAAGGGCTGAACCAGGGTCTGTGGGTTGACAGCAGTCAGCTGTCATGTGTAGTAGGAGTTTGTATCTTGGATGACTCCTCTGAGATACAAGGAATATCAGAGGATACTGACACAAAGGAGTCACATATGTGACTTCTACACACAGGAGTATCCCTACCCACCATGTGCAGTAGGGGTTTGTATCTCAGATGACTCCTGAACGGGCAACATGGCATAGCCTGTGTCAGTGGTTGGAGGGCAAGAGGGGAGGCTTGAAATGGTCAGCCATCATATAAGTCATCATAAGTCAGGTCTACAGTTTCAACTACGAGTTGAAGCAAGCTGTGCTTGTATTAGCAAGCAGTGCTGCTGAGTGGGTGAGGTGTTGCAGAGAGAAGTGGTGAGCATCCAGCAACTGTGTTCTGGGCAGTTACATCGAACCAGATATAATTTGTTTGTGTGGACCAAATTCTTGATGCTGAGACATCTTTTTGACTATGCATAAATCAGCCCTGTGCATGTGTATGCTTTGCTTTTTTTCTCCTGTGAACTAGTTTGTGCCTAACAGAACTGAATGCCAGCTGCCTGTTTTTCCTAATTGATTTGTATTATGAAATCCCTCTACAACTTCTGCAATTACTTCTACATGCAACTGCTTTACTAACCAATTGTCAGGATTTTCTCTTGTGTTGTTAACCATGTCCAATCCCATAACAGTCACACAAGCTATTAGGATTTTTAGCTGTGTGAAAGGAAAGCATCCTCTACACACCTCATGTTTTCTTCTAACACCTGCTTCAGCTTTCCATAGATCATACTGTTAATTTCTTTTGGTGGTTTGGTGTGAAAGATGCAATAATTGTTTTTTCTCATGGCTCAAAGCATGTTTTCTGAGGCATTTCTTGAGATAAGACTGACCCATCTAGGAGGTGAGTGGTGGTTTTACCTTGTGGTGGTGGCAGGCATCACTTTGTGAACAGTTTTACATTTGAAAGTATTTCTCTGGAGCTGTTTGCCTTTGAAAGGGAGTGCTCAGGAGTGTTTACTGGGGGAAGATTTGGCCAATAACTGGTATGGGAGATTGGAGGATGATACTATTGTGTCCTGCAAAGGCAAGATGCAATTTAGCATCTCCTGGCTCCCTCTTATCTTCAGGCAAGGCCCAGGAGTTCCCGCTGAAGTCCTCAAACCAGAAGCTGCCACTCCAAAGAGAGCTGACTTTGGACTTATAAATAAGGACTTATTTATAAACCTATAAAATTATAAACTTACAAATAAATTTGTACAGTCATTAAGAAGTTGTCTTCGTCAAGCAAACAACTCAACTGAACAACACAACCTCCAATGACCCAACAACCCATTGCTATTGGAGATCAGCATCTGAACTACAAGCTACGTTGGAATCCCAGTGGTGACTCTCTTGCTTTCTACAAAGAATTCTTGCTTTTATTTCCTATTTCTTTTCTATCACCTGTCTTCCCTTCCCCATCTCCATGAGCAACTAGGATTTGTAATAAACTGGTCAGGCTAATATTTGACCTGTTGTGCCTTAATCTCACTGTCATGTACACATATATCAAAAGAACCTGCTCTCTCTGCTATAAATAGGAGCTAGACACTTGGACAATCTTTGAAGCTTCTATTCGTGAACTAATCCCTTGTGCTTGTAATACAAATAGTACTTGACTAAACAGTTTTCTTTGTAATTTTGTTTAAAAGTCATGGCAAGTTCCTAATTAACATGACCTTAAGAGGTCTTTTAAGATGCCTAAAACTGACAAAAGGAAGACTGAAAACTGGACAACAGAGCTTACTGTAAAATGTGGTCTAATCTGGGCCTCCAGTTCCCAAGGGTCAGAGAGAATCCTCAGGAATTATACCTTGACATTATTTGGATGTCTTTACCAGCCTCATTCAGTACAGGCTTTCTGATAAGGTGAAACCTATTGTATCCTCAGGCTTAGAGATCACTTCAGCACACTTCAAAACAGTTATTGTCATGTGCTGGCCTCCTTTCTCTCCGTTCTTCACCCTTGCCCACTCCACAGCAGTATGCACACTGGAGCTGTTTTTCTCCTAGCGGTTAATCCACCTTTCATGGCAGGCTGTCCCTTCTTGTCATGCGTTTAGTCGGACCCATTGTATATTCCATGGAAAATTCTTCTCCCATCTCAGGTTATTCTTTTTTTTATTATTATTATTTTTTCACCGTCTCTGTTAGCTTTCCACCAGACTGGAGGGCTCATTAAAGCAAACTGTACAGGAAATCGAGAGAGGCGCAAGAATGGGACCCTTCTTGCCAAATAGGGAAAGTTGGCAACGCTGCTTTAATAGGGAAATTCCTTGGCTTCAAGGAACAGCTCCACAGAGAGAATGCTATTTAAAAAGGTATACAGGGCAAGAAGTGCTTCTTTAAGTGCCGTTCCACGGATAAGTAGCATCGTGTCTTTTCTCACACATTGTGGTGAGATTCTTTCAATATTAATATGAACATAAGAGTTGGATAACTGTGGGGTTATCTGAGAGGTCTTAAAATCACACTGCAAGTGTCAAGAGGCAGGAAATCAATGGTGGGCATAAGGAAACTAACAATATCTGTAGTAATCTCATACAGATTGTATTTTCAGCAGACTTCATCTCCATTTTGAGACAGCAGGCAGAGCACAGAAACTCATTTATCTGAAAAAAAGTTTATTTGTTTTGAAACTATTGTAGATGGCACCATCTTTCAGGCGAGAAAGGGATGGTGGTCAGACAGGAGAATTTATGACTTTGTGCTATTTTGGATGGGATTGGGATGGGGAGGTGGCGGGGGAGAAGAGAGGGGAATGATCAAAATATCTTGTATGGAAACACTGTGAGTTATATTCATAACACATCTGTGCGAGGTGCAGTCAAGATTGGCTCACTAATAGGAATTCAGTGAGATGGAAAGGAAAAAGAGTACCTCTTTGTGTAAAAGTCTATATGAGAAAAGTAAAGTATTGAAGAGTAATGAATCAATCATGAAATAACTTCTCTTGCAGTTACTGGGGCTGTGGTGCTTTGGGCCTTGCAGAATATTTATCCCTTCCCTGAAAGGCAACAGGAAGGCTAATGTGGGATTCTCTTCTATTTGTAAACCAATTTTGTGGTATGACAGTCACAGTTAAGTCTTAAAAGCTGCATATTTTCTCTTTCTTCCTTGAAAATACTACGGCATCAGTTATGTACATAATGTCAAACTGCATGATTTTTAGAAGTGTATTACTGTTAGGTCATAGCGTATGTAAATATAGTGAGAACTGGGCCGGAGAATTCTACTTCATTAGAGGTTACGAGATTTGAGAGCTGGCTACCAATTCAGGACAGCTGCCTCCTGCTTTTAGCTCATTTTTCAATTTCTCTCATATAGAAAATGAATCTCTTGGGGAGGCTTTGACTGACTTGCTATGATTTCATAAAACGTAGAGTAAATGTGTATCTGTGTGAGAGAGAGAGATGTTTTGTGATACAGAATCAGAACTTTTCAACCTGGAAGGACTATCTGGAATATACTTATAATCCTTCATCTCATGTTTTTTTTGTGTTTGTTTGTTTGTTTGTTTTTTTCCCAATCAAACATTGCAATTGAAATACGATTCCACCTAAATTATTCCAACTAGTTTTTGTGTATAAGTTATTAAGATAAATATCCTTGAGAGTAGCCCTATGGAGGAGGACCTGGGGATCCTGGTGGATGAAAAACTGAACATGAGTTAGCAGTTTGCTCTTGCAGTTCAGAAGGCCAACTGTATCTGTATCTTGGGCTCCATCAGAAGAGGGGTGGCCAGCAGAGACAGGAGGGTCCTCATGAGGCCCTGTCTGGAGGACTGCATCCAAGTCTGGGGCCTCCAGTGCACGAAAGATGTAGAGATGTTGGAAAGGGTCCAGGGGAGGACCACGAAGATGATCAGAGGGCTTGAGCACCTCCCTGTGAAGACAGGGTGAGAGAGCTGGGCTTGTTAAGTCTGGGAAAGAGAAGACTACTAGGAGTCCTCATTGCAGCCTTCCAGTATTTAGAAGGGGATTATAAAAAGAAGAGGAACCAACTTTTTACTGGGGTAGGTAGTGGGGGAGTGGTTTTTCAAACTCAGGGAGGGAAGGTTTAGATTGGATGTCAGGGAGAAGTTCTTTACAGAGAGAATGGTGAGGTACTGGCACAAGCTGCCCTGAGAGGCTGTGGATGCCCTATCCCTGGAAGCATTCAAGACCAGGTTGGTCCTGGGCAACCTGGTGTAGTATCAGATTTGGAGGTTGGTAGCCCTGCCTGCAGCAGGGGAGTTGGAACTTGATGATCCTTGGGATCCCTTCAACCCAAGCTATTCTGTGATGCAGCTTGAGATAGAAAATGAAACTGAACTCAAAACTTCAATTTTATACACCTTAATAACGAAACATTATCGTCTAACATATCTGTCCGTATGTATTGCATATGTATGTGTCTGTACACTGATGATGCTTTTATAGAAGGATAACCTTCTTTATATAGTTTCTTTGTTACAGGGTAGCAATGATATGCAGTGTTTACTAGAGGATGAGGTGGTCCAGATGTTGAAATGCATCACTTCATATCTTAGGTAGCCTCTGCACGTTTTGATCTGTGATCAAAACACAACAGGAATCTTTGCTTGGAGGTCACTGGGCTTTAGATTAGATCCCTAGTCTTTAATGTTTGCCCAAATCGGAGTTTGCTGGGGACTTTCAAATAGTAACTGCCACACTCCATCTGCTTCTGGGAAACCCTGGCCAAGATTGTCTTCAGTTGAAGTCTGTTGGAGGTACATGCTCAGAGCAAACAGCTTTGTGTCTTTCAGCAGGCTGTCATGCAAGCAAACTTTTATCTAAATGCTGGCTCCTGATACTGTCTGGCAGTTGGTTGCTAGCGGTGGAGGAACCCTGCCTTGGACTTGAGTTTGTGTCACCGCAGGTGCATAAGCTCATCAAAAGCCAGTCTCCAGAAAACAGCTGTTGGGCTTTGTAGTGTCAGAAGGCTGGAATCCACTTAGTGACAACTGAACAATTAAGGACAATTATGCTTTCAGCTACATTAACGAGTAACTCAGTAGTAAGACTCTGGAAGGAAATGACCCGTTGTTGAATGTTGGAGTAATTTGTGACTCATGGTATCGTTGGAAGGATGTTTGAAGTTCTCTTTGTTTTGGTAATATGGGCCTATAATATTTTCCCACATTTTTTTCCAGTTTTACACACTCAGTTATTCCTTTTATCTGACTGAATACTGTGGATTCCTTTCTTCTATTTCTTTCAAATGTTTGCCTTTGCATAAGCTATCTAACAGCTGAGTCTGCCCATTATGTTCACCTTCTTGGCTTTAAGTTGCAGTAGCGGCCATATGAGGAAAGCATGCTTGGAGTCATGAAGGAGAGTGCTGTCCCCTGAAATGTCCTCTGGAAAAATACTCTCTGGGGCAGGGTCACAATTGCTAAAGCAGTGGCACATGTAGCTTGGGGTGAAGTTCAGTCTTGAGGCAGGAAGTGCCCATCTGTGACCTGGAGCTTCCCAGCACAATTATTATATGCCAAACATTGTCTCAACACTTTTTATAGAATTAATTGAAATGCAAGGAAGAGGTGAAAAAGATTGGAAAAGAGAGAATCCTTTAATGTACTTTCCATGTCATCATTTTATAGTTTAAGTCAAATGGATGTTATGTCTAAATCTGAGGTGTGATGGAAGTGAAAAATTATTGACAAACATGATATTTTTTTCCTAACTTCTGTATGATATGATTACTCCCACAGCTGCTGGATTGCTGCTGTAGGCTATCCTTATGCTTATCATGTATTCTACCTCATTCTGAGTATGATTTTTTTCTGACCAAGGCTTTACATATGTGATCTGATCTGTCAGAGCTACTGTTTTACTGCCAAATCAGCCATTCTGAAAGAAAGGAAGGCAAGTGTCATGTCTGCTTGATGGGTCAGTATCAGCTGATACCTAGATATATATTATAAAAAATACCTAGATATAAAAAAAGTCCTCAGCACAGTGTGTTGTAACCACATCAGAAGAGAGACTGAAGATGCTGAACATTAGTATCCCCCTTTATGCATGTAAAGAGATTCATTTAACATAGAAGGAAAACAGGACCAGGTATTCTTTGTTTTATACCTTTTTTGTGGACAGACATGAACACATGAGAAGTAAGAAGAAATTATTTCAGTCCTAAGAAGTTCAGAAATCCTTTGTTTCTTCGTGTGGAAGCTTTGGCATTTTAACAGTTTCATCTCTTCACACTTCCGCTTCTTGTTCAGACTTCAGATGTTTTATATCATTAGACTGAAAGTTTTCGACCTGAGTCCTGCAGTTGTATTGCCCAGATTCCATTGCTCTGTACAACTAGGAAGGCTATTTACAGCAGTAGGGAGTACAGAATGCTCAGTTCTAGTGGGTCCTCTGTTAAAACTCTATGTTGTTGGTGATTTGTTTGCACTCTTGGGTTCAAGAGAGCACTGCAAGTCAATGAGAAATGTGTTTTGCCTGTTACCTTTTATAGAATTAAAAAAAAAAGTGTGTTTTTGAGTTTTCCAGTGCATTCCATATGCATCTGTATGCATCTCCATACTTGAGATGTTCTTGCACTTCGCATTTTTAAAGTAGCATTTTTCTGTGCCCCTCCTTTTCACAACTGATTTTTTTTCCTTGTCTTTTTACAATGTGTGTTCACTGTTGGTAATTATATTAATGGAAAAGCTTAGCCGCATCATCTTCATCTTTTCACAGCTCTCCTCTCCAGCTGGATAGGAGTTTTGGCTTATTCTCCGTCTCTAAGGCATAGCCACAGAGCAATTCACTTGAAGCATTTTAGTGAGAGAACCATTCCTTCTGTTTCTGAGTAGGAAAGAGAATACAAAAGATGCCCTGGAAAAAGGCAAAGACATTTTCTTGGTCTGATGAGAGAACTTTCCCCCTTGGAAGAGTCAGACTGACACGCTCCTGTTACAGTGATTTTATGTCATACGTGAACCTGATCGTAGCACAGATTCTGTGATACTTATTTTCAGGTAGACAATTTAATTGAATGTTGGTAATGTATGGAAGTCATTCTAGCTAGTTACTAAACTCCACACCTTCCAGGAACAAGAGCTAGGTTGTGCCATTTGTCTATTTATTACTTTTCTGCTTTTGACGAGACATTCCTCACCATTCCAGATAACTCCATATCAAATGGAGCGGTTTTGATGTCTTGTTGTTCTGTCTGGACAGTGTAGTAGGCTTTGCAGACTTTCAGAGGCTTAAGGCAGATAAAGAGATGATTAGATCGTAATTGTTGTTGACAGTAGACAGCGAGCTTCTCAGTACAGATAATGACTGTGGTTGGGAGTACAGATGAACTCAGGCTATACCAGGCTCCCATTACACATTTACTGTTGCAATAACATGTTCCACATGTTTAGAAACAAATTCCTTTCACAGCATTTAAAACTAAGCAACTGTATATAATGCATCACTCGCTTCATCGAAGCGAAATGAACAGCCAAAGTAGTTAGATGACCAACAAAAGAAAGGATGTAAGAGACACATTAATGATGGGGAAATAATACATAAGGAAAGATCATGAAGAAAGTCTACTCTAAGAAGAATTTTGTTAGACTATTGTGATTAAGAAATTGATTTGCTTGTTTCTTATTTTTGCTTTTACTGTTTTTCATACCACCTGCAACTATCTATTTATAAATGCAGTTTACTGCTATTCTATTATCTGGTAGGGAAGTTTTTCTCTTGTTACTGGCTTCTTCTGTCACATCAGAAGCTTAAAGTTTCTACTGCCTGCAATGACCTCAAGAGTGACCAGTGAGGGGTCTAAAGTAGCAGTGGCTCTGAGCCTTGAAAGGACTACCTTGTGTCCTTCACACTGATGTGACAGATCCGCTTCCAAAGTGAGTAAGTTTACAAGAAAACGAAACATTTCACAGTTGAAACAGTGCAGAATAAATGTCATATTGACTTTCACAGGTAGCATCAAGCAATCAACTGTCACTGCTTCAAAGAGATTGTAGTCCTGTAGTGTCCCCTAATCTGTCCAGATTATGGAGGAAATTTTAAACTCCCTATAAACTCACTAACTTGTAAATATCCCTGCTAATGTCACTTCTTACAGCAAATTAATCAGTGAAGCTAAATACTGAGAAAAAAAAAAACAGATCTGAGCAAGATAATAGTTAATTGCCAATTGTGTTAAATTGATTTTTAGTTAATTGTGTTGAAAACTATATTTTAGAAACAAATGTACGTTTTCTGTTATTGAAGAATGGTGGGTAATGAACTGCCCTTTAGTGGAGCATTTCTTCTCTAATGAGAAATGTGTTTCAAGAGGGTCATCTGTGGCACACTGATGTCAAAGCTGATAACGTGGTTCATTTGAAATGCTAAAAAATGACAGGGAAATTTCTGGAGCTAGAAAATAAGTCATTTGTATGCAAATTCTGTAGTGATACACATGCAGATATTTGCCAAGTGACTGGATTTCTCTCTCTTTGAGCCATAGTTTTTACTGCAGCTATCCATGTTTATGCAGATAGTTTGGGGGACCTTTCCTCTACTGACCACCTCCTTCACTCTCATGTTTTGACTGCTGAGGGTTTTATAAGCCTTACTTTAGACATGACCAGAGGCTGACTGTGTGCTAGATGTGTTTCTCCTTCTAGTGACTTAGAGACTACTAGGTTGTTTCATGGATGAGTCCTGCTTACAGTATCTGGTACAAAACTGACAATCAGGTTTGGGATGTGGAGATGGTTTTCCTCTGAGGCATGTGACAGTTATGACTTCCAGTTCTGTCCAAATCTCACTTACAAGTTTTTGATCCCTGATACTGAGTGGTGTGTACATAGAATTCTTGAAACTGTTTTGAGTTGGATAATCATCTTGTGCTCACTTGAGTCCTCCTGCTATTCTCTTCTAGTCCAGTTTTTCCAAATACAAAGCTTTGCTCTTTCTACATTTTTGAACAGCTGACAGAAGCTGGCTGGGATGCCTACGGATAAGGAATCAGAACTCTGACTGAAATAATTTTAAAACCTTATTATGACAACTTGGTTAATGAGAACCAGAGGCTAAATTGCTTTTCAAGTAACTTGTCAAGTCAAGTATTGAAAACTCTTATTAGTAGTCAGCTACTGAAAATAGCACTAGTACCTCTAGGGTTGTTAATGCAGAGCTCTTCAGTGCTTCTATGAGAGTGTCAGATTTTGAAAGTCTTCCACTCTACTCTGTGCCCTCACTAGCTGAAAACTTTGGTAGTGAAGAGCTGGCCACACTGAGCTGTACAAGAATCCTTACATGTCCAAACCAACTTTTAGTTCCAGTAGACCTGATATCTAAGCATGCATTTCAGTGCTGGGCCACTCTGCAAGTTGCTGTGGACTTAAACTCTCTCATCTGGAAACAAAGCACTAAAGCCTCTTAAGGATGCCTTTTCCATCCTTTTATATAGTGATGCGTCTGATGCTTGTTCAAAATGTGACTTTTTTTCTTGTTATTTTTCATCTTCTGTCACAGTGGTGCTGAAAAAACAGCTCATTCATGACAAAGTATAGCATTATATGTAAATGCACAGCCCTGATAAACTTTGTTAGATTGTACAGGTAGCACGTGAAGTTATGTTGTCTGCAGTTATGCTAGAGCTGTTACTGTAGTACACTGATAGAAGATGTAAGTGCTGTGTAAAGTGAAAAGATAATGTTTTTGCCTGTATTGTGTATATATAATATGACCTGCAAGCTTCCTTTTTAATTGTGTCCTGTATTTGATTGATACCACGAGCATAAGATATCAGTGAAATCTCTTAAACAGGTAGATACAAGTGTTTCTTTCATGTTAAAATCTGATAGAATGTTCTTGTGGTATTAAACTGTAAAAGCTTTGATTTGTTAATGACCAGAGGCATAAATCCAACTTACTCAAGTAATCTGGAAGAAAAAGGTCTATTTATTTCTTATTGCCTTCTAACAATATCTCAATTCTGGGAAAAAGCCTCTGGCTGTGCAGAGATGATAGATCGGTGATCCCCTTTTGCTAATGTCTAGTTTCAGTTCTGCCAGGTAATACCAACAGCATGCTTGCCATATCCAGTGTGTGCTGGATTCTAGCCAAAATCATTCTTAAGCTCCAAAGTTTATCTAGCAAATCTACAAATATGTTACCTCATTCTCTGATGAAGGAAATCAAAATGAACTACTCTTTTCTCTCCTAGGAACAATTGTTGCCGGATACGTTGATCGATATATCTCTTCCTTAGAGCTTCTTTTATTGAGAGCAGGAACTGGTTGCTAAGCTTTTAAAAGGGAGGGCTACTTTTCTGGAAGTTGGCTGAAAGGATCCTACCTTCACTTCAGGAAGCCAGGAGAACCTTCCTCCATTAGCAGTCTGTTCTGTAGCTCCTGAGGCTCTGTGAGCAGGCATTATAGCTGTACTCCTCGTTTAGGTTATCAAGGTGGGCAAGCAGAGGAATACAGTTTTTGTATGAACATAAAACAATTTAAGTTTGTTGCTAGTCTAATTAATGTATTAACAACCAGAGAAAAATATAGTGGTAACAATTTTGCTACCATGTATAATTCAAATTCCCTTGCAAGCATTGCAAACATTTGCCCCTTTCTTTGTGGTTTTCCTCCCCCTTGCTGTGCTTTACTGCCCTGAGTTGCAGTGGTGTGTGTTCCTCACAGAGACTTCTGTTCCTCATGGTGGATTTTTTTTCCTTGTTGGTCCTGGGCCCACTTGGTGTTACTAGTGTATGTTATTGAGCAGTCTAACTCTTTCTTATGGGACCACAGATAGCGTTATCCCATGATCGCTTGGATTTGTAGCTTTTTTCTATATATAGCATAACTCTTTATGGCAATATTGAAAAGAGGAAGCTAAAGCTAAAAAAATAAATGCATTAATCATCATTCTAGTGGAGAACTTTGCTCTTGCTGCTAGGTGAACCAGGCAGCGGTCATCTGTTGGTGGGTGATGCATTGTTAAAGCTAAAAATAAGGTCAGGAGCAGATGAACCAGGGCAAGGCCAGACAAGTCCTGAGTCCCATGTTAAGCTAATGCAAAGCTGTGATCTGGTATTAGTGTTGGGAAGGAAAGGTGCTAATGTATTCCTTAGGCCATGGGATTATACAGAAAGTAGGCTGTGGGCTTTTTCTCTGTTACTTCTTTTCTTTGTTACAGTAGTAGATACAGGGAGTGTGTTTACTGTGCTTTTAAGCTTCTGATTGCCAAAGTAAAAGTCCTTGAGCAAGGACTGGTAGCATGTTCAAAATGAGCTCAGTTTGATTCTCTTCTCCCTTCTCCTCTTCTCCCTTCTCCTCTTCTCCCTTCTCCTCTTCTCCCTTCTCCTCTTCTCCCTTCTCCTCTTCTCCCTTCTCCTCTTCTCCCTTCTCTGAAAAATACCTCTTGTGAATCTTTCGGGTATTTCTTACAGCAGACTCAGAGTGATGACAGCTGTTTTTACTTAAAGCTGTAAAATGTATTGAAGGAGTTTCCAGCATGTGTAAATACCAAAACAGTTTATATCATGTCAGGACTATGGAAGGAAGGTCTTTTGAGAAATGATCTCATAGGCATTCTTTGTTGTAGACCTGGCACATGTCGTGGGCTTTATTCTTTTCTAAAAACAACTCCTGTCTTTAAAGATGGCATGCCTCAGATGTATGCCTCCTGCTTGCTTTTATGTTATCCAGACTCAGTCTTGCTGAGAAAGTTAAAGGCTATAGATTTATGCAGAATATTTTATGTCCAATTATTTACGATGGTGCTGTGGCTGCTAACACCCATCACCAATGTATACTTTCTAGCTGCATCTAAACTTGGTGTGATTGTATGTGTTACAACGTCATGGTGACGTTTTCATTTCCAGCAACACTCATATATGCCTTTGAATTTCTTGGACATGGTAAGTTCACAGACAAATGGAAAATTAATTTTAGGGAGAATCATTTGAACTCAGAACTGTTGCAGGGGGAACTAACTATCCTGTTAGTGTATCAGGTGTAATCATGCTCTAGGAGGCTTGCATTCTCCACTAGTGAAAACTGTAGAACTGGATGTTCCCCTTTGGCTTTTGGTATTTCCAGTTTCTGTTCACTGGATGGAAAAGGAACAGTTAAAAATTGGCCCAAACTCACACATTCTTAATTATAGTTTCCTTAATTCCATTTAAATTCTGGCTTTGTTTTGTGCACATTTGCTGCCAGATAAGAGTAGCCTACATTTCTAGGAAACCCTCGTGCCAGGTAGGGAGGTGTTGATAAGAAAAGTGTGGAATAAAATTCTAGCAGTTTGCATTGGAGAAACTTATCCCACATTGGCTCTAAACATATTCAAATAGAGAGTTATGCCTTTGGTGGCTCTACATGACCTCCTAAGCATGCTGCTGGCATCAGTCTGTCATGAAAATGTTTTTGCTGATCATGCATGGAAGGGAAGAATTCTTGTGTCAAAGCAGTGCTGACTGTGCAGAGTTAACAAGTAATATATTGCAGGAAATCTTCCTCCCTTCCCAGCATTCTGTAATTGGATTTACTAAGGTACCAGAGAAGCAGATATTTTATGAAGTCAGTCAGCACTTAAAAAACTTTTCTTTAACAGTAAAGTAAGATAATCTTTGTGTTTGTGGCCTATTGAGTTCATACATTTAATGAATAATCCTGAAACTCAAGAAATTCAAACCTGCCTTTAATTCATGTTTGTTTCTAATTCCCTGAGCCACTGTAACTCTTAACCACCTCACTGGAGAGTTTATATATAGAGTTGAGGCTCCAAGCTGCAATTCACTTACTCATCTAAATAATATGAAAGATAACCAACATTGAATGTGAATTCACAATATTTTTTTCTTTTTTCCTCTAATTCCTCAGTGCAGTTAATATACTGTGAAAAAGAAGTTGTGTCTAAACCTACTGGCTACTGGTTTTATTTCACAGAATAGTTCCTCAGACTAGAGGCATTGCTACCTCGCAAGTGCAAGCAGTTCTGCTGCAGGCTAGGAGGCCCTTCTTCCATTTTTGATGGTGTTTCTTTTTTCTAGACTTCCCCTGCACTATCCTCACTGAATTACCAGAGCTCTAAGTCACTCACCAGATGACCATCTTTGGTCACAGTTGCTGCTTCCTCCTTAGTCTGTCTTTAACACCAGTCAGGCACCTAATAAATAACCAGTGCCAACTTGGAAGGAAACTCACTGACAGTTGATGAAGAGCAGAAACGTTGTGGGGATGTGGGAGGATATTTCTCCAAAAATCCTTGTTCTATCCCTGATACTAAAGGTAAAAAAAATTGTGCTGTCAGTGGGATACTGTTTCAGCAGGAAATTTTAACCTTCCTCTGTCCAAATTCTTCTCTCACACCATCCTCAGTGCCATAAGAGCTCTAAAATTATGTATCATGCCATTTTCTTTAGAAAATGCTCTGGCATCTTTCTCTTTTGCTGATTTCTCCTCTAATCCACAGATGGAAATTCCATTTCCTGCCATATAATCTGGTTGATGTTATCAAACTCAGAGCAGTTGTTTCCAGCATATACTTCCCTTTAAGATTTGTTACTTCTGCTTCAGAAGGATAGGGTTGTGTTTTTACAATTCTACTAGCTTGCTTTACAAGATGTGACATCTAGTAACAAACCTCACTTATCCCTTTCTAAGGCTCTCAGAGGTACAGCAGCACTTTGATATGTGTGTGATATACAGCAGAAAAAATAACTGATGTATGTTATTCTTCTTCAATTTCATTTTCCTGTGCCTTCACTTTCTTGGTATCTTCTGGTCAACTTTACCCATACTGAGTTTTTCTAGTTAATTCTATAGCTCATAAATGTCTTCAGCTAACTTTCTAAATGCTACATTGTTTAGTCTGTAAGTTTGTTTAGTTTTCCGGTGTTTTCAGACTTCTTCCATGTTTGTGTTGTGTGACTAGCTTCTCCTTTTGTACCATCCCTTTTGCTACCTGCAGGTGCAGAACACTTTATGTGAACATATTTACAATACCCATCAGGTCATTGAGCATTGGCATGCAAATAAGCTCATGTTCTTTTTAAGAAAGAAGTATTTTGTAAACCTCAGAAGGATATATATTCTGTATTTAGTCTAAAGCCATTTACAAACTGCATTGTATGTTCAAGTGTTGCAGTATGTATACTCATGATAGTATATAGGTTTGGATAGATGAGGATTCAACCTATATCCCCTGTCTGTGATTGCAGCCATGTAATTTCTTTCAGAAGCAACCCTAGAAAGAGGAAAAGACCCAAGGGGGAAAAAAAAAGGAACATGCAGCATTGCTTGCTCAAACGGTATACCTGCTGTCATTTGCTTCAGTAGGAGCTGCATGGCTTTTACTGGGGTTTTACTTCACTTTTGAATCTTAGGTAATTTCAGTCAAAAAAGTAGCCTGGAGAAATTGTGTCTAGGGCTGCATTTACCATAGGGCTGCAGCTGTTACATGAGAGGTGTGGTATTTTGTCTGTTTATCTCTGTCTGACTGTGCTGGTGAAAGAAATGGGGAACTATGAACTTAGTGCTCTTTTTTGTTTTCTTTTGGTATAAAATCTTCTCATTTTAAAGCCTCGCCACCCTGAGTAAAGAGTTTCTTCCTAACATCTAACCTAATCACCATTAAAGCCATTCCTCCTTGTGTGCAGATCTTCAGGTTTATCACAGTACAAGCAGTATGACTGGACAGTTGCATGTTGAGCATTTCAAGACTTTTTAATGAAGTATGCACCTTGGTGGTCCCACAGGAGCTCTGTTTTCTTCAGTGTCCTCTACTGTACATCTTATTGCTTCTGAGACTCTGCATCAGTCATTCATGCACAAATCAACCTCCCATGGAGAAGGTTTTCTAAGGCTTTTCAACACCTCTCCCTTCTCCTACCCACATTTGATGTGGTGCTGACAGCAGCTCTGTGAACTCAAATCTCACCCATGTACCTTCCTAGCCTGAGGGACTGAGGGTGCCTAGCAATGATTAACATGTAGTGTTAATTTGATAGGACTTTAAAAAGCAAGTTAAATACCTAGCTCCCATTGCGAGTCATTTTTTATACTTTTGAAAATCTGCCTGAATGGTATGGTTCAGAACTAACTGAACACAATACCCATTTTCCATTGTTTTTGTTTGGTAGTAGACAGAGCAGCATAACTGGGAGTCATACCCAGGTAATTTTCTGATAGCTTGGCTTTCTACTATGCTTTTTTTCTGGTCTTTTACAATGAATTCATGGTAATCTTCAGAAAAGAGGAGGAAAGACTTGTGGTTTTTCTGTGGGTTTTGGGATATTGTTGGTTGATTGGCTGGGTTTTTTTTTTCATGTGCTAACAGTGTTTGTGTCTCCCTTGAGGAGAAGGTTAAATCTGATTCTCTCCTCTCTATACCTGCACTATGTTCTGCACTACTAGAACTGACTTTGTGTTACAACAATTTCTTGTATAACATTTACTGTGACATATTCATAGAATTGTAGAATGGTTGGAGGGGACCTTAAAGCCTACTTAGCCCCAGCCCTCTGCTGTCAGCTGGTTGCCACCCACTGGATCAGGCTGTCCATGGCCCGATCCAACCTGGCCTTGAGCACCTCCAGGGATGGGGCATCCACAGGTTCCTTGGGCAGCTTGTGCCTGTGCTTCCTTCATAACATCTAACCTAGTCTCCACTCCTAATTTAAAGCCATTCCCCCTTGTTCTGTTACTATGAGACAATGTAAAATGTTGTTCCCCCTTCTGCTTATAAGCTCCTCACAGGTACTGCAGGCTGCAGTGAGGTTTCCCCACAGCCTTCTCTTCTCCAGGTTATGTAATCCCAACTCACTCAACCTTTCCTTGTAGGAGACGTGCTCCAGCCCTCTGAGCATCTTTGTGGCCCACTTTTGGACCTGCTCCAGCAGTGTCGTATTCTTCTCTTGCAGAGGGTCCCAGACTTGGACACAGTTCTCTAGGTGGGACCTCATGAGAGCAGAGTAGAGGAATACAGTCACCTCCCTTCCCTGTTGCTACCCCTCTGTTGATGTAGCCCAGGATACTGTTGACCTTCTGGGCTGCAAGCACACATTGCTGGCTCATGTTCAGCTTTTCGTCCATCAGGACCCACAAATCTTTCTCCACAGGGCTGCTTTCAATGAATTCTTCTCCCAGACAGTACTCATGTTTGGGATTGCCTTGACCCACATGCAACGCCTTGTGCTTTGTTCTCTTCTGCCCACTTTTTGAGCATGTCCGTCCAGCCAGTTCTTCATCCACTGAATATTCCACCCTTCAAATCTATATTTCTCCAATTTAGAGATAAGGATATCTGTAGAGATAAGGATGTTGTACAGAGACACCCAGTAGGGTATGCACTGGGTTCTGGAAGCACTTAACAGTACCCTTAAGTGATGAAGCATGTAATACAGTGAAGCATGGGATGAAAGCATGTATCTTTTTTCACTGACTTTCTTGGTAAGGCTTGTTTCACATACAAGCTTGCTCTTTTGCTCAGCCCCCAGAAACAAAGAGGCAGAAATTGGTTATGGCAGTGAAGGGTAGCAACAAACTTGCATACACGTTCCATCAAAATACAATAACAATGTTAAAGGATTGACTCTCAGTCAAGTTTCTAAGTTCCAGTATCTGTGTTTGTGTGGGAGTGGGGGGAATTCAAGTCTTTGCATTTGGTATAGTTGTGGTCTTATTACAAAGTCATTCTGATGCGTCTGGTGTAATAGGCAATTTCATATGAAACTGTTGAAGAAAAAAGGTAAAGGAGAATGATTAACTTAATGGAATGTTTTGGAAGGGCCTAATATTTTAAAGCACACAATTTTGAGCACATCATAGAATCTAATGAGAACGTAATATTTTCCACATGACAGTCTGGGTGGTTTCTTCTGCAGTCACTGATCCCGGCTGTAGCAGGGCCACAACAGGTTTACATATAGACCGTTCCTGGGAAAATAAGTTGAAAGACAACTGGTTTCAGAATCAGCATTTGAACAGAATGACTCTTCTCTTCCCTGGATTTTTGAAAGGCACACTCCAAGATAAGCCCTAACAGACAGAAAATAATGGGCTTTCACAGATTTACTGAAGTGCAATTATTGACCTTTGTTGTATTTACACAGCCTATTGTGTTTCTCATAGTAGTTCTTCAGCAAAAGCTTCAAAGTAGCCAACAAGTGCTCTTGTACTTCTGCTGAAGTGTGTGGTAGCCAGCTGGTGAAGCATTTGACCATCAGCTCCTGTTAACCTCTTGTGTTATGTCTGAAGCACCAGATAACTGAAGCACATGTCAAGGTCTTAGGTAGTTCTTTCAAGATAGCTGGTAAAGAGCAAACCAAGCAACCAGTAGTGTGTGTTACAGAACTGTTAAAAATCCACTGTAATATCTGAAACTCTTCTGAAATGGAGTCTCAAGTGTATATTCAAATGAGAGTCAAGGTTTGTATAAAGTATGCTGATAAGGACAATTGGTGTACATGAAGCATAGGTAAAATCTGGTTAGAATATCAATCTTTGATTTTAATAGTCTTGAAACTACTAAACAACTTTTTCATGCCAACTTTTTGATGTCTCATGTTTGACTACTGTACAGACCCCTATTTTCAGCTGATTTCTTCAAAGAATGAACCCCACTTTTACCCTTACTGTGTCTTCTTTGATGTGTCAGTCAGAGATGCTGAAGGCCTTCCCTTGGTGAGAACTGGAAACTGTAGGTGACTGACTTCCCTGGAAGTGGTGCAAGGGCATCACACCATTTTCTAGTCCCTGGCAGCCAGGAATTACAGAGCCTGGCCAGAAAACCTGCTGAATACCCACATCAGCCATCCTGACACAACAATTGCTTCTGTGTAGTTTACTGTAGATGTGGTTTCTGTGTCGGATTCTGTATTATGAAGGAAACTCAAAAAGAGAGAATGGTTTATTGAGGGTATTTTTCACTGTTCTCTTCACAAAGTTGCTTTACTTTTTCAGTCTGGTGTCTTGCAGAATGGGCAGGACTGCCTTCAAAGGTTTTAGACATTATCATTAGTGTGTAACAAAGCCACTGGTTTCATCAGTTGCATTTCTGAAGTGAGTCATCCTTTTCTCTAGGCTTTTTTTTTGTGTTTGATTGTGAGAACAGCTTTCAGCTTGTCTTTCTGTGATCGGGAAGTTCTCATATTATTGTCCTGGATGCAAATGCTGTGAAGTTCGGAGAAAAATAATATAGTTGACCGTGCCTTATAGCAGCCTGAAAGACTGGAGCATTAAGACCAGAGGAAAAGGGGCAGAAAAAATGTAACTATGAATGCTTGTCTTCACCCTGGTAGCACAGGTTTTGAGAGCTAAAAAAAATACAGTTTCAAGAAGTGATAACCAGGAGAGATAATGATCCTTGAAGCATATTGGTACAGTATATAGTGGTTACTTAGTGCAACTGTAGGTACGACGTGAGTTGTCTTGGTTTCCTTTCTTTGAAAATAGCATAATGGAATTTTTTAGTTAGTACAGAATAGAGATGTCCTTGGGGACTACTTATATGTTAACATTCCTGTTAAGAAGAGATATACGCTGATCTCAATTTGTTCCACACTGATTTCTCATTATGAAGTTTTTATTCATTTTATTCAATTACTTTATTATTATTTCTCATCCATTATGAATTTCTGGAGCCTCTCTAGACTGTCCTGCCACAGCTGTATTTTCAGGAACAGATTAGATTAGACAATTAAATGCAATCAAATGTTTACTTTTCTTAAGTTTGTCAGTTGGTCTTAACATTTTGCCAAAAAGAAATTCAAGCTTATGGCTGACTCTGTGACATCATCCTGGTCCTAGAAAGTCTAAATATGCGTCCCACATACCTGCTGTGCAGCAGTGGTTTGGGTGTGGGGATGCAGTTCTCACAGCTGATAATGAGTTCGTGCATCCACAGCTGTACCCATGTGCCCTGACATACACCTGTCCTCCTCTGGCACTACTGCTGGGCCTTCCCTAAGCTGAGAACTTCATTTTCATGCCTACAGGCTTCTGACTTCTCCATTCTAACTTTGATCACTTTTTCTTTCTCTCCTTGGATGTGAACTCTGTTGATCACTGTTTTCATTCTTAGGATCGTCACTGCAATGCAAGTTTTTTCTTCTCTATTCATTTTATTTTCCTTTTAAGTGCACTACTGTTAATACGAGGCACTAAACTATGTGTAAGTGATGTAGGTCACCGTAAGTCATTACAGTCTTACACCACTAAATCTGTCCAACTCAAGTTGTGAGAGTGTCAATACAGGAAGAAGCTGAGCCAGGCTTCTTTCCAGATAACGGTCAGTGTTTGGGAGTGGAGCATGAGTCACATCTTGCTTTGTCACTGTTACCAGACATTTTCCTTTTTGTGCAGTGATGTAGTAGACCGCTTGTCTACTAGCTCAGACGTGTTGAGATGAGAGAAGTGCCTCCAAAGAGACACAGGAAAATGCATAAATCACTGCCCAACAGTACAACAGCAGGTGCTATATTGATTCAGCAGATTTAGTGGAATGCAGAGCTCATCTATGAGTCTAGTGTCCTGGAGAGGTGTTTTCAGAGCCAGGTGTGGTTTTGAGTAAATGAGGACCTTGGTGGGCAGGTTCATTAATGCAGTTATGCTGCATTGATCTCTGCCTTGCACTTCTAGAGGTAATTCTTTGGACCTCCTTATTGTCTTAGTTGCTGTCTTTTCTTTGACACGAGGGAAATGCTCAGAGACCAAGTGAGACTCCAAGTTTTGGTCATCTAATTTGAAGATAACTGTATTCCTGCTGCTGAAGGGCACCCTTCTGTCTTCTCTCCCTTGCCTCAGCTAGCAAGTAAGAGGTCTCTAGTTCTGATTCCGAATTACAGGGTTGATGTGTCAAACTCAGCTCAATTTTGCCAAGTGAAATGTGTGTTAAGAAAGGGTGCCATAACTAGTAATACTTTGTTTTTCTTTAAGCGAGTGGGTATATATGAGGAACAGATGAGCATAGATATATAAAAAGAATGGTGCTGATTTCAGTGACATTGCCAGGCAGTGCAAGCATTATAGAATTCGTCCCACATATTTTGATGTGTAAAATATTGTAAGAACCTTCCACATGAGAAATGCTTAGGGTTTTCTGTAAGTATACAGAGGTTTAACTGATGACAGCATTTACTAAATTAGACTTGAACAGATCACAGCTTTATTTAACGTAGTGGGAATCAGCTATAATTTCATTATTTTAAGTTATTCAGTTGGAAAAGCAAAATAGATACTACTTGTGACCCAAAAGGGCATGTTTTTTAATATGAGAAAGTATTCAGGCGGGGTACAGTTATGCCCTGTTTTTTATGTAGGTGTTTATGTTAAGTGTTCAGTGTTTCTGAAAGAGGATTTGAGGGAGCGGCAGACCATATTGGTTTGCAAAGGGGTTATGGCTTTCTGAATACACACATCTGGGTTCACAGGGAGGCTCTGTAGATATATGTGTACTTGACAGAAACGTACTGTCTGATTCCAGCAGCATGGTTCCAAGTCTCTAGAGGTGGCACAAGGCAAGGCCAGCAGCCACGGTTTTCAACAAAATACGATGACAAAGCATGTGGGGGAGATTTCCTTCTGGTGTGTGTGTTCCATTTCCACTACTTCATTTGCTTCATGAACAAAATTCCTCCTGCCTTTCCTTGGCAGAGGAACCCCAGCTGGACTGGAAGAAGATGTCATTCTTTGTTCTCCTTATTTTTGCTACGTGATGCATGAGACAGGCTGTGATGTGTCCTGTGGAAAAAAATAAAGTGAGAATACGTCTGCACATGTACCTACAATCTCATATGTTCTGTCCTTATACCCAGATGTTTTCATAACTGTTTCACTTGATGAAAGAGCGTGTACTAATCTTTTTCTGACAGGTAAAATCATGAAGTAAAAGATGCAGATGACTAGCAGAGTAAAAAAGGAAGAGATAATGAGCCATCTAATTCCAGAATGAGATTAGTGAGGATTAGTCTGTCTAGCACAAATCTGCAAACAAACAGGCTAGTTTCCTCTGCGTAGCAAAGAATTGCCATCCAGCAACAGTTCTGTTTACTGTGTTGGACAATACCAGTTGCCTTTATAGTTTAACCTGCACAGGACGTTTGTCTTCAAATCATTAATTTAAATAGTTCATTTCACTAAGAATTTCTGCTGTCTCCTCCCACTCACAATATGGGAGTCCTTTCTTCAACTTCAGGAGTTTTATTAGGAAAGATTGATTTCTGTGTTATATGGTGACAGCAGCTCCAAAGTGCAGGTAAGGGAAGTTCCAAAGGCCACTCCTGTGGCACTCACCTAGCAAACCTACAGGGCTACCTGTGTGTAAACCGTTCATCTCAGTGTCAAAATCAACTGACAGAGTGCACAGTAGAGTTACACCACCCTCAAGGACCTCAGGTTTTCCAAAACCTTTGATCAACATGCAAAGATAATGATTTTTGAATGCTGATGTTCTTTATTGCTCATTACATTCCAGGCCTATGTTCGTACATAAACATGTACATTTCCTAACCATTTCCTGGACAGCACTAGAGGCTTAGCTGTGCTTTGCATCCTAAGTTACAACACTGTATAGTGCTACCATTAGGTATCGCTACATTTACTAATGCTACAGATGTCTGTCGGTCTCTAAAATTCAGCAGGCTTGTGCAGATATACTTGGGTGCAGAATTTGAATTCAAGAAAACCATTTTGGGAAGAGTAGGAATGAAAAAGATCATTGTGTTTGCTATTTATTGCAGTGTAGAGGGGAGTTATGTGAAAGTCTTGCAGAACCACATTAAACAATCTTATGTCTGCACTAAGAAATACTTTGTGCAGGAATCTTTCAGGCTGAGCTCTGCCCTTTAGTTACCAGTACCTATTAGTACCTATGAAATTAACTGAATTGGAGAATGCTGGTCTCTTTCTTGGTTATATCGATCATGTGGCAGTAAACAGCCTTCTGCTAGGATTTTTCCCGTGTGTCCTCTTCCTGCAGTTTCCGCAATGACACTTCTGTCACAATTTTTATAAGAACTGTGAATCATAGGGGTTGTGGGCTTCTGAGAAATGGGAGCTCTCAGCTGAGAGGAGGCAGAAAATTATTTTCACTATATCATTACTGTAATAGTTTTGTCATTTGTCTCACTTGGAGCTATACGATGCCTAGACTGAGTTCAAATGACTTGGATAACCTTTTTGCATTCTATAGAGCAGTTTATATACAAATACAAATGTGTTTCACTCTGCGTCCGCGTGCCTGGATGTTTCCAAATTACATGTTTCTATTTTGTATATGTAATACATTATTCCCACATGAAAAGGGCATATCTGAGGACCCTTTCTGTGCTACTCAGAAGGAATGTCTGCTGATCCTCCTTCTCTGGGTCTCTGCTATAGTTTTGTAGAATTAACCAATATTAGTGATAATGAATTATAGTAAAACATTTCATGTTGATTAAGGTATTGGGAACAGACTTTAATCTTGTGAAAGGCTTCACTGACTCTGAAGAGCTCTTCTAAATTTTCCACAAGCGAACTAGAACTTAGCTGAATCAAGAAGAACAGAGTGGAGAGATTTAATGACTAGTTTGTGGGAACATATGCATCTCCTCACTTTGCACTGCTCTCTCTTGTGTCCCATTTGTCCTTGTATTCTAAGTGTTTTGCAATAGATAGAGATTGCAGTGTTTTTAAACAGAGCTGTTCTATGTATGAACTGACTTTATTTGACTCTGAAGTCATTGGAGTGATATGCTATGGAAATTAGTCAAACAGGAAGACAGATGAATCGCTCCTGTTACTCGATTCCTGGGAGAGGGCAGAGCGATTTATGGTGAATGTTTAGAGAGATGGCTTATCACATAACCATAGAATATCCTAAAGTTAAAGGGACTGAGAAGGACCGTTAAGTCCAACTCCTGGTTCCATGCAGAACCACTCAAAATCCAAACCGTATATTTCAGGGAGTGTTTTGAACACTCCTTGAACTCTCGCAGCTTGGGGCAGTGACAGCTGCCCTAGCAAGCCTGTTCCATGCGCTCTGATGAAGAGCCTTTTCCACTTTTGGATCCCAGCACAGATACGGGGAAAAGTAACACAGAGAATGCAGTTAATTAATTATTGGCTGATAAGTAGCTCAGATCAGCCTTAAAATTAATGCTTGTTTTCCCATGTTAGCATTTCTCTGTTAAGGAATATTCTTGTAGTGGCGAGAGCAGTAGACAGAAAGTTAAAAAACAATTAGCATGCCAAAAAACAAAAAACAAAAAAAAAAGACAACCCAAAAACGTAGAGGGACTGGATGCTGCTTAATATCCTGAAAAGTCCTGGTGCATTTCATAGAATATGCTGCATTCCAGGATGGGTGAAATGGTGTTTGTTTATTTGTTAGTTCTCAGCCCAGTTAGGGGTGGACTTGGGTTTCCTGTACAAAGAAACAAACAAGTTACCTTTCAGGGAAGCAGAATGCTCAGTGCTTGAAAGTGTTTCTTCTTATTGTTTTTTCCAAAATCTTGTCCAAAAACGAGTCACTAAATTTCTTCCTAGAGTGAGTTTACTTTTTCTTGCTTTGTTGGGATTACATGTTTGAAAAAATTCTAAGAGTACATGTATGGAAAATAGTGGCACAATAAGTGTACCTTCTGTTTGCAGAATGTGGCTTCATATTAGGGAAGGGGGAAAAAAGAAATCCTTTCTAACTCACATGCACACACAGAAAGAGATTCTCCTCTCCTATTCAAATTGCAAAACCACCTATTTAACAGGGGGAGTGACAGCCAAACCAAAGGTTCTACACAGAGCAGATAGTTGGTTCTTTCTGAACCGATCTCAAGCTATTCCATTCATGCCGTGGGTGTAGTGATACGATGACATTGCTGGTATATTTCCATTGGACAGTGTGCTCAGCAGCTTTGCCAGCTGTAGCAATTTTTAGAATTGGAGCTTGTCTATGAATTTCCCACTTGTGTGCTATCACAGGGTTTGCATTCTTGAGAGTGAGAGGACTTGCGGTTGAATTGTAAAGCTGTTTGCAGACCTGGTCTCTCACCCACAGTGACAGGCTAAGCTTCTAAAAACAACTGGGGACAACCTTTCCATTTGATGTGGAGTATGGGAAGAGTTATTTATGTGTTGCTGTGAACCACTGTGGTACCGAGGAGGGAGAGGTTTTCCAGTTAATTGAGCTGGTTGTTGAATCTGCTCTGGATGAATTACAGTATGGCCATCCAGCACATTTTGCAACCCTGGCCCTGGTCCTACTGTTTTTCCATGAGCGTGACTTACATCCAGTTTACTGTGAGTCTTCCCTAAAACATGTGAAGGACCAATTAGTCTACTTGTAACCTTGTCTTTTATCAGCTCCCATGTAGACAAATAGGGCTTGAAAGCTGCGCCATCATTTGAAGAAATGTGCCTTTCTGGTACAAATCTCTATCAGACTTGGACATTAATGGCAAACAGGACTGTACTCTTTTCTGTTCTTTTGAAATTGGTTGCTTTTGCTGGGTTCACTGAGCAGGAAGAGCTAAGGACTGTATTGTCTGTTTTTCTTGAATGGAAGAGTTAAGGAAATGGGCATGCTCTGTCACAGCCAGAGACTTAAGATCAGTCCTATTTCTAGTGAGGACTGCAGTACTTAGCTGAAGATTTGCAGTGTAAGATGTTCCAAAAGGACCTCTTCACTATTGTTTATAGCTTATAGCCTCTTGATGTGTTGGTTTGGATTTTGGAAGAATTAAATAGCCTACAGCTGTTACTTTTTCCTGTCAAAAATCTACGATAATGTTTTGCTTTACTATTCTAAGGGGAAGAGACAGTTTTTAAGTCATTTCAGATATGAGCTACTAAATACATCCTCTTAAAAGACAGTTCAAAATAGTTAATTATAACTCTGCCCATTGATCTGTGTCTTCAAGATATCCTTCCAATATTTCACAATATTCACAGGGTAAGATATTCAAACATCTACATTTTAAACAGAGAGCTTTTAAAAAATGTAAGAGGAATTGCCTAGCTGTTCCAGTGGTTGGGTACAAAGGCACTAAAGCTACAAGTTGAGCATTGCACAGCATCCTCACAACCCATGTCTTTGGCACTCTGCAGCATATGCCTCATTCTGAAAAAAGAAGAGAGGAAATTCTGAGTGAGGAAGTGAAGTATTTGGTCTATCTTGTCCTCCAGGATGATTTTTATTCTGGAAATAAGAACCACATAGTTAAGTACAGAACCATATGGTGAATTATATTTTCCAGTGGGTATCTGATGACTTCCCACACTCTTAAGCCTTTTGAATTTCTAAATCTGTTTTCCTCCTAGTTCCTGCTTTATTTTATCCAAAGAAATATTGATTATACAGGTGAAGATGTTGTGCGGGGGGAATGCTTCTGAAGTGGAATTGGAATAGATACTTATATCTTACTGTTTCATTGTAGAATCTCTTCTTGGGGGCCTTGGAGACCTGAGTTCCCTGTACAGCAGTGTAGAACAGCAACTGAATGAAACCCTGAGGCGACGCAGGCACGCAGGAGATGACGACTACAACATTGAGGTGCTGCTAGGTGTGGACGACTCTGTCGTTCGGTTCCATGGCAAAGAACATGTTCAAAACTACCTCCTCACCCTCATGAACATAGTGAGTATCTTCCATAGTATTGCACTGTTTTCCTTTAAAATGTTAAAGGCTTCTATAAACTCTTGCAGGAGTATCTAGGAGATCATGCTTGATACAAAGATGATAATTTTGTCTGCTGTTGGATTTGCTTCTTTATTTTCAAGATGCTCATTCAATTGATCTTTTTCATAATGGCATTCTAGGTCACATTCTAGAGTAATTCCAAAAATTGGCCGTCTTTGACCCACAGTGGAAGTACAGCTCTTCATACATCTCACAGAACTGCATAGAATAATTCTGCTAGCCCATGTGCTCATGGCTGTGTTCTTGCACATGGATACTCTAGAAATTAAAGCCTGCTGGATGCTATGAGACTGTGTTTGTATGGAAACGCTCTCCCACAGAGCACTGGAGGACATGAGCTTCCACCAGGTGTCTGTCAGTTGTGTAACATGCTGTGTCATGTTCTCCTTCCTTGCTAAAATGTGATTATACAGAACTAAAGAGGTCAGGGTGGTGTTACTGACAGTCCTGTTGATGCTTTGGACAGATTAGGTTTATTTAAAAACAAAGGAGAGGCATTTTTTCCACAGTCTGCATCCCTGCACACCTGTATCCTCCAATTGGAAAAGCAGAAAAATGTCCAGGCAGTTGAGTAATCTCAGATATTGTCCCTTATGTTCATGGGTAGAATTGTCATTCCTGATAAATGGCTTTTGGTTGATAGATTCTCTGTGGATTGTGAGGTCACATAGGCCGAAGTTACGCATGTTGTTAAGTGCTCTTGGATGTTATCCATGATAGTGAGTGACCTGGTGGTCTCTTGGCTTCTACAAGTTTAGTTAACTCCTGTGATAGTTGTGTTATAAACACAACAATGAGATCTAGCAGGCATTGCTGATCATTGCAAGACCTTTGTTGTTTGTCTCTTAGTCTCTTTCTCTGCTACTTGGCTAAGCAAGAAGGTGCCAGTATTCCCTATCACAACACAGGCTACAGATAATGGCAGATAGCAAGATGTTTGTTCTGTAAATGAAATTTTATGGGAGCAAGCCAACCAGGTTTGTCAAGAGTGTTCAGCAATTTTTGGGAATTTTATTTCTATTCCCTTTGCACAAGCAGAGGAAAGTGGGAGAACTGGGGCAGTGACAGCATGCGTCTGTGCTCCATTTCTTCAGGGTGTGCCTTGGGGACTGGAACCTTGGCATCCTATGAGATTGCCTTTTGGAGGGGAATTTGATAAGAGAGACTGTTAATGCAGGAAGATTATGCAAAGCTTTTATTTAAAAAAATCTACTACTAGGTCTTTGCATAATACATAAATAATAGTGTTAAACTGATAAAAGATTTTAAATTGGAATGTATCAGCTTACACAAATGACTTTATTAACAGTGCAGTTGCTTCTGCCAGTTCAGAAAGTAGCAGTGTAAACTCACAAAACTGTTTTGGAGATTGTGAAGTTCTTTTATCTTTCCTGTTGACTCAAAACCAACAAAACAATAGCAAAAGTGTGTTTCTCAGACGAGTTGCCATTGATTTCAGGGGAGTTTTGCCGGAAAGGCCTGAGGACCTCAGGACAGGATTCTGTTCCTGTTTTCCTTTTACAGTGAGAGATTCTAGTTGAAGAACAGTGGGAAGGATGTAGACTTGAAACATTTTTAGTAGTTCTTCAGCTGTTTTGAAGGTTAAAGAATAAACATGCAGAATGGAGAGGTACCCTAAATCATAGACATATGGAATGGTTTGGGCTGGAAGGGACCTTTAAGATCATCTAGTTCCAATCCTCCTTCTATAGGCAGGGACACCTCCCTCTACACAAGGCTGCTTAAAGCCCCATGCAGTCTGGCCTTGACTGCTTCCAGGGAGGGAGCATTCACAACCTCACTGAACAATCTGTTCCAGTGTCTCACCATCCTCATAGTAAAGCATTTCTTCCTAGTATCCTCTTCCAGTTTAAAACCATTTCCCCTCATTCTGTTGATACCTGCCCTTATAAAAGTCCCTCCCCAGCTTTCCTGTAGACCCCCTTGAGGTACTGAAAACTGCTATAAGGTCTTCTCTGGAGCCTCCTCTTCTCCAGGCTGAAGAACCCCAGCTCTCTCAGCCTGTCCACATAGAGGAGGTGCTCCAGCCCTCTGATCATCTTTGTAGCCCTCCTCTGAACCTGCTCCAACAACTCCATGTCCTTCTTGAGTTGGGGCCTCCAGAATTGAATACAGCACTCCAGGTGGGGTCTCTCAAGAACAGAGTAGAGGGGCAGAATCACCTCCTTCAACCTGCTGGTCATGCTTCTCCTGATACAGCCCAGGATCTGGTTGACCTTCTGGACTGCAGAAAATAAAGACAAGGTGATTGGTGATAACGAACATGGCTTCACCAAGG
The DNA here is from genome assembly GCA_013399175.1 of Odontophorus gujanensis. Taxonomy (NCBI): domain Eukaryota; kingdom Metazoa; phylum Chordata; class Aves; order Galliformes; family Odontophoridae; genus Odontophorus; species Odontophorus gujanensis. The sequence continues at coordinate 269,785 of VXAB01004659.1, read as the reverse complement.
GTAAATTATAGGCTCTTAGAAAATACAAATACCAAATGATACTTAGAGCTACCATCTACCTGTATAGATGTGCCAATATCCAACTCTACCTTTAGTGATGTGCCAATATCTATAGAAACTGAAAAGAAACTGTAAAGAAGCAAACTTGTACAATTCTTTTATCGTACGGTATCTTAGAGGGTTAGCAATTATTTTTTGTCTAGATATACGTAGATAACTCCAAAATTAATGCCATTTCCACGGAAATTTCAACAGATGGATGCAAAGAGCACAATAATACTATTTGACAGAGCTAATTCTCAGCTACAAAACACTACTTTTCCACACTGTCAGCACCATTAGCTCTGCATTTTTGCCAGCAGTGAGCAAGAGCCTACATGCCACACTCGTACAAATCAGTGGAGGTGGCCCACTGTCACTGTTGCCTCTGCTGAAATGCACCACCCACCACCACACTGTGCTCACATCCACTGGTTAATCTCCATGAGTGCTCAGCAGTCATCAGTGAATGTCAATGGGTGCCATTATTATTTCTGCATGGAGAAATTCAGTGACCTCTTGTGTTTCGGACTAAGAGTGAGTTGCAGTATCTAGATAATGTCTCTTGGCCTCGTTTGTAAGCTCCTCATTTACCTGAATAAATTGTTTCTTCATAATGAACTGTGCTGCCAACAGCACAAATTCTACATGTATGACCAGATGTACTGCTTAGGTACAGAGGAGATGTATCAAATAATGGGAAGGAAGCATAGAGATAGATTCAGAGTGTACCTACAGTTATGGTCTCTTTGTCTTAAGATGCCATTTACCTTTTAGATGCTTAGAGCAAGGTCCATTAAAAAAAAATAAATCTCAGTACCATACACCTGTCACAATCTTGTCTCAGTTTCCCAAGTGCACGAACACTCTGAGCACGTTTGAAGATCTGTCTCACCTGTTGAGCTTCCAAAATGAAAACCAGCAATTTAAAAATCCAATCCATAGAATCTGACTGGAAAAAATCTTGATATGAATTTAAACCAACTGATATCTTTTCCAGCATAGCTCTGTGTAAGATTATAACAACTCTGTACAGAATTATGCTCTGCTATAAATCTAGAATAAGAAACTCCAGACATAACACACACATTGTAACAGAAAAACAGAATTCAGTCTGCTAAGTTTACAGCCTGGAGCATTGCTCAGTCTTGTCGCCTTTCCTACTGTTTCTGTAATTGGGATCTTAAATGTTTTAGTAATATTTCAGGATGCCTGGGGAGTCGCTCTCTAACAGTAAGTGGATGTTTGAATGGATGCTGTAGAATCTTGGTTTGATGAAAAGAATCTGTTGAGTAATGTCTGTGCATTTGGTTTTGGAGCCCAAAGCATTTAATCATAACTTCCTCCATTCCTCTGACATGCACACAGAAGGCTTTAGACTCTGATGTGTTAGGAAGTTGAGTGTGAAGATCTTTGGAGAAAAACAAGCCATTGAACCTGGGCTGCTTTGTGGATCAAGGCTGAGACAGGAATGAATCAACAGCCAGACTTTGGTGGCTGGCTGCAAATGCATGTCTAGTAACTGTGTATCTCTGCTGTTACTCGAAGTTTCTTTTTTAGGCTTGAGGGTATTAGAAAGCACATGAGGAAGTCCTTGCTTATTTCTAGAAGATCATCAGCCATAGAGACTGCAGCTGTTGGCAGCCTAATGCACTGTTGACATCAGCAGACTCAATTGGCCTGGCTGGACTTGGCCTGATGCAGAAATGAACATGACTTTTGGATTCTGATTTAGGTTTGGATCTAATGATATGAAGATTCAAGATCTGAACTTAGCATATCTCAACTTGGATCTTTTACTCTTCCTAAAAGTGGGAGGAGAAAGGCTATTTGTGATGTTCCTAGCAATCCTGGAGATTTTTGCAAGGCTGATGCTAATATGCTAAGCCTAGCTTGCTTCCCCAAGCAGGGAAATTATGAGCCATTTTGCCACATGTAATGCAATTAGCTCCAGATTAGCTTCAAAATAACTAATATACACAGGCATCAAAGGCAATATTATTTTGCTCAAGTGCAAAAAAGAAGTATTAATCACATTCACTCGACCCTCTGCCACAACTGAGTATCCTGGGCACAGTACCATGGTGACACAACTGCACAGCTCTGAGTGCCAAAGCTGGCTTTCTGGGTTGCTGAGAGCAAAGCTTTGCATGTTCTTGTGATGTCATTGGGAGCTCTGGAGCTAGAGGTTGAGTTTCAGCTAAAGAAATGCCTGAAATGCATTTACCCCTATTCAGTATTTATGTGTTCTCTTGGCTTTAGGAACTGGGATGCATCAGAGATGTGTCTAAAGCAGCTGTTTAGGGGCAAAGTTGGAAATCAGAAGCCCAGATGGGTTCATCTACTCCCAGGTAATAAAATTTAGCATGATCCCTAGCTGTGCCCTTATCTCACAGCACTTATGCTGGAGTCACAGCTTCTTTCCAGAAGGTCTGAGGACTAGAACAATCCACTGGAGAGAACGTAGTTACCCTGGAGTAGTTTCTGATATCTTGGTGGTCTGCCCTGTGCTGGTCAGTTTCAGCTGAACTCCTTGAGGTGACACAGTTGATATTTTCCTGATCTTCCCCATACTAAAAGTACAGAAAGGATGTACCAAACCCTGCTGTAGCATTAGCACTTTTTCTGATCTGCAGTGGAGTAACCCTTGATCACTGTGCGGAAGTATTGTGGGAAACTACATAAAAACTGGCAGATGGAAATGGGGTGCTGTAGGACTGAGAAAATCCCAACCTCCCTTTCCTTTCCTGCCTCTCCCCCATCCCTCTTTTCATTCTCCCACCCTGGTTGTACTTCAGAGCCAGGCAACCCTTGAGTGACCAGGTGGGTCTCTCAGGAGCTAGACCCTGTCTCTGTCACGTGGTGGTGTGCCACACCGCCATTGAGGTCACATCTCAGGGAAGAGAAGATTCAATTTTCACTGTCAGTTTAATGTCTTAACGGTGAAGTGGCACTGTCAGTATATTGCATGCTTCACAGCTTGCTCTTATTGTTATGTTGTGTCTCATAACATAGTTTTCCTCTCCTCCACGCTACCTAAGAGAAGCCTCAAATAAAAAGAAAAAACATATCTTTAAATCATTGCATTCAGTTTAGAGGAAATTTGATTTTCAGCTGACAAAAGAAGAGTGAAGTGTTCATGATCATTTTCAACAAGAGGTGGCAGGTACACTTTTTAAAGCAGTCACTTAAAGCTTGATTTTTTCAGCACTGTTTTCTTAGTTTTGAGATACAGGATCTCCCCTGTTAGGCACATGACATTTATTACTCCCTTGGTAGTTACTTAAGATGAAGTTTGTCTGGATTAAAGTAATTGAGACCAGAAAGATAGGCACATAGGATACCAGATTATAGTGGGGGATTCTAAGCAAGTTTGGGCTTGTCAGTGTTTATGTATTTCTATTTTTTCTCCTTGATAATAAACCAAAATTAGCTAGTAGAGTGGTACTTCTGTGCCTCATTCATTCTCAAATTGTGGACAGAATTCCACTTCTGGCAATCCCTATCCACTGAGCACTGCAACTTTGTGGATGTTACCTTTCTAAATAATAATTCTGGATTTTTGTCCATTAATTTAGCACAGAAAAACATGTTCACATTTGATATTATTTCTTGTCCAAAGACATTTCAAGGAGGTGAATGTCGAAACTGCTTAGTGCTGAAGTTGACAGCAGCCCTATGATGCTACTCAGTAGGAAAAGACAGTGCCAGACATGTCTAAATCTTTATACCCGCAGCTCTTTATTTCCATCAAAACTCTCTCTTAGGTGATGCAATGCAGATGACACCAAGTTGGGAGAGAGTGTTGATATGCTGGAGGGAAGAAAGGCACTACGGAGGGACTTGGATAGACTGGATCAATGGGTGAAGGTAAACTGTATGAGTTTCAATAGGGTCAAGTGTCAGGTTCTACATTTTGGTCACAGCAACACCAGGCAACCCTACAGGATTAGGAAGGAGTGGCTGGAAAGCTGCCTGATGGAAAGGAACCTTGGTGTACTGATGGACGGTTGGCAGAATATGAGCCAGCAGTGTGCCCAGGTGGCCAAGAAGGTCAATGGCATGCTGTCCTGTATCAGGAATGATGTGGTGAGCAGGACTAGGGAGTTAATCTTCCTCCAGCACTTGGCACTGGTGAGACCCCAACTCGAGTACTGTGTTCAGTTTTGGGGAGCTCAATAGAGAAAGGACATAGAGGTGCTGGAGGGGCAGCAAGGCTTGTGAAGGGCCTGTAGAATATGCCCTGTGAGGAGCGACTGAAGGAAATAGGGCTGTTTAGTCTGGGTAAGAAGAGGCTGAGGGGAGATCTTACTGCTCTCTTCAAATACCTGAAAGGTGATTGCAGTGATAGTGTGGTTGGTCTCGTCTCACTGGTGACAGGTGACAGGACAAGGGGAAATGACCTTAAGTTGCACCAGGGGAGGTTTATGTTGGTTATGAGGAAAAACTTACTTATGGAAAGGATTGTTCAGCACTGGAATAGGCTCCCCAAGGAGGTGGTAGTCACCATCCCCAAATGTGTTAAAATCCATTTGGATGTGGTGCTCAAGGACATGATTTAGCAGTGGGTTGTTAGAGTTAGGGTGGTATGGTTAGGTTGCTGTTGGACTTGATGATCTTGAAGGTCTTTTCCGTTCTGAGCAATTCTATGATTGTGTGACTCCGTACAGCATGAATAAATTAGCAGTTAATCTGCAACATTCTTCCATGTGGATCTGCTGGACTTTTCTTGCAAGCAGCATTTCAGAAATGTCAATTCTAGATTTTCCCTGAGAAATAACTTACAACTATGCAAAACTGCACAGATAATTTCTATTACTGAATAATGTGAAATAGGAGTTAATGCAGTTTGGGTAAACACAGAAACAAGATAACATTTGAATCCAGAAGGTTTGAGATGAAAAGTCATGCCTGAGAGTAAAAAAAATAACCTTGGTACAAGACTTGCAAGGAATTGTTTTCTTTTTATCATATAGTTCACTGAACATCATCACAAACATGATTTTTGAGCAGTCTTCTCTTTCTGCTGCCAGATATAGAATCTTGAAGTGAGCAGTCATTAAGCGTTGTATTAAGAAGTTGTCACCCCTCTTGCCTTAATTCTGGTTGTTGGCCCACCAGTGTTCTGGAAGAATCAACAAATGGTGGGTGTTATAAAGCATATCTTTCTTTGTTCTTTGCCTGAATCTGTGCAGGACATTGCTAGCAGGAAACAAACTCCAGAAAACAATCTGTTGTATTGTTTTTCCTTTTTGAAATAAATCTAAACTGAAGAAGATTTTAGAATATTGGCTTTTTAGTCTTAAAAACGTTTAGCTTTGCAAACAGCAGAAATGAAACATGGTGGAGTTTTGTGTTTTCTTAAACATCAATGGCTCCATCTACTGGGAGTATATCTCCATACAGAACCAGTGCAAGGTGAAAGACCTCATGTGTCAGAAGCTATAGGTCAGTTACAGTGAAGATTGCTACTTTTTTTAGAAGTATTTTATATCAAATAACCTTTCTTGTCAAGATTTTAACAACTCTTAATCATTGTTACAAGACTTAAAAAAACATACAGTGAAAATAGGAAATGAGAAAAAAAAAAACCCATGCAAAATAAAAGCAGATTCGAATGATAGACACAGAAGCATACAAAGCTTTTAAAAATTGTCTTGAGAACATGTATATTAAGGTTGCTAGAAAAGCCCAAATTGAGCAGTGTGCCTGCCAGTTCTTTTCCCACTGCTGAGTGGTGTTCTGGGAGGCACAGCTGTATTGCAGAGCTATGGGCGAGTGTTTGCGACAGTCTCATTGCTGACAGCTGGGCTACAGGTTGTGTGTTCTGCTGGGGGAGACAGCTTGTGTCCTCTCACTTGAAACTTTTAATTGTTATTTCTCAACCTTGTTTTCTGTAGGAAGGAGGCATGCTTGAGTTTTATTTTCTTACATTTCCACGTCGCAGTGAGCACTGAGGGATGTTCCTTATCAGCAGATAGCCTCTTCTGTACATATTGACAAGGCTTGTAACTTACTTGTTGTCTGTCGAGGTTATGGGTTTGGGGAGCTATTTCTATATCTTTTCCTATGTATTAGTTTGTCAGTTTTAATCTAATTTTGCCCTTAGCCTTTGGTAAAGACTAATAGCATGTGAAGTTGTCACCAGAAGAGCTCATCTCACTCCTTGCTTTTTAATCAAGTGGTTTGTACCTGTGGATAGACAGTAGATCAATAAGAGACTGTATTTTCAAGCTATTCAATTTCCAGTGGTGTGAACAGTACAGTTGATGATGTTATTAATCATTAGATTCTGAATTACTCAACTTTAATGCTAATCAATAAACTGCACTTCCCCCTGCACAAGACAGACACAGAAAAGTAAATAGTTTAATCAAGGCAGAACGTCCTTGAGGCTGTATTGGCCCTCAAACCCAAGGGCAGTCAAATGAAGCATTTGGTGTAAGCAGTGAGGAGCTTACTGTGACTGAGTGGAGGAAAATGTCAGCAGATTGCTTTGAATTAGACTGTAACCCTTGCCTGCACACCATGAAGGGAGGAGAGGATGGGCAACTATGAAAAGATGATAAAGAGTTTGGAACAATTCCCTTGTGAGGAAAGGCTGAGATACCTGGGTCTGTTCAGCCTTGAAAAAGAAGACTCAGAGGAGATCTGATCCATGCGTATAAATATATAAGGAGCGGGAGGCAAAGGAATGAGGCTGGACTTTTCTCTGCAGTGTGTGGCAGTGGGACAAGGGGAAATGGCCACAAACTGATGCATAGTTCTGCACAAATGTGTGGGAACTTCTTCACAGTGGAGTGACAGAGCACTGGCACAGGCTGCACAGAGAGGTGGTGGAATCTCCTTCTCTGGAGACGTTCAAGACCCACCTGGACATTTACCTGTGCAACCTGAGCTAGGGAGCTGCTTTGGCAGGGGGTTGGACTCCATGATCTCTAGAGGTCCCTTCCAGCCCCTACAAGTCTGTGATTCTGTGAAAAGGATTTGCACAGTACCTGCATGAAAGCAGTTGTACATCTTCAGGTTTCTGTCTGTCTCCAATTTGAAAGGCCAGCTTCTAAGAACTCTTACTGCAAGAGGTGCTCAGAGGAATTAGCCAACCCAATAGACAGTTATTTCTGTGACAAGTGAGAGTCCAGCCGACTTTCTTTTAGTTGGCTGGATGTATAGCTAGGGGGTGCCTTTGATTTCACCATTGCAGTTTACAAGTACATCAGTTTAGAAATATGGGTTCCCCCATGGCACTCATACTGTGTAGACAGGTAAGTATCCCCAAAAACCCTGAAATCCCTTGATTTGCAGTTATCTCCCCTTTCCAGCTCTCCTTGATGTAGGTGTAGGTTTTACTGCCAGGTACATTTATGTTGTCTGTTTGAGTAATCATCCATTCAGTAAACAGATATTTCCTGCTTTGTATGTGGAGTCTCCCAGTTGTCACCACTGTCCCAGGCAGAGCACTGATTTACTTCTTGTGTATATTACTGTTGAATTCAGCCGAATCACTTTTTCCTTTTAAATACTACAGTAGAGTCTTTATGGCCGGTTGGACATCTGTGGTATGTTTCCCAAATTCAGCTCAGACAAATGAAGCTTCCTGCGGTGTGATTTATATATGCATTTTTACCAGTACCAGTATCTTGGAATGTAATTTGTTTTGCCAGTGTAACCACAGCATAGATGCAATTACAGCAGTCTGAAAGCACTACAGTCTACACTGACAGTTTTCAGCACTTCTTTTGATTTGTGGCCTTCTAGCAAGGTTACAGGTTTCCAGAATTTCCTGTGTCTAGGTCATGAGAGCATATATGAGCTTGCTTCTCATGGGAATCCTACAGTGGATCCCTCCAAAGCAGTCCACAGAAAAAGGTGTTGTAGGGAAGTCTTGAGGAAGACTTCAAACTTTAGGTTGGTTCTAGGATCCTTTATGTCTCTTTGAAGGTCGCTTCTGGGAGGCTGCTTGTTCCTTGGCATGAGGGAAGTTGTGAATGGTTTTCTGAGATGAATTTTGGTGGAAGCAATACTATTGCATTGCTAAGGAGAAAATATGAATAACTGAACTTTGGAGTAATTGCTTCATGAGGTGAGCGGTTGAAGCTATGTGCTCATTTCTTGTAAAACTATTCTGCTGACAGTCTGTTCTCAGTTAGTCCTAGAAGGGATCGCATTTTTTAAAACCATGGACTGCTACCATTGTGCCAGGCCCCACAAGCTGGACAACTCTGAATGACCTTTTTCCCTCAGGGGAAGGAGAAAGTTTTGTTTAGCCTAAGTAAAGAAAAAATACAAAACCAAAAACAACAACAACAAAAAAAAACAACTCTAAATATTGCTCAAATATACCAACATTGCTCTGAACATTGGTATTTATTTTTCAACGATTACCCATAGTATAATATTTATTTTGTTTTGATGGGAATAAGTAACTTCATTGATGAGCTGCAGATGTTTTAGTTCCCTAATTTATACTCTGGTGAAAGGACATTTCTCACCTTCCCAGGCACAAAGACGCTTCTCAATAAGAGCAATTTCTGACCTATGTGCACCCTTTTTTTTAAATAAAAACTTAATTTCCACATATTTATAATTATGTGGTTACTTTTGTACTACTTTGACTCTAAACTTCAGTGCAGCAGTATTAGTTGCTTCTGAAATAAATTATTCAAAACTAAAACGACGGTGACAAATTTCATCTGTTCAGTGAACAGTGGAGCTGCCACGTTACCTCTGGATGTCTGTCGTATGGCTGTTCTCTCTAATGGTGGGATATAATCTGCCCAGAGTGTTGGAAAGCTCTTGCGTGTTTGCATACTCTGAGCTTCCTCTCCTGTAAAGTGGAGGGTATTCAGTCTTTGCTTGCACTGGAGAAGTAGTAACATTGTTATTTCCAGGAAACTCCATACTTTCCTGAAAGCTTCTAGATACTTAGTTTCTTTGAGGTCTTTATAGTTTTGCAAGTGTTGCTGAAAAGTGTTCAACAGGCCCGAAATGTATTGGGACACCAGGGCTGACAGAGGGAGCAACTATCTAATCTTTATTTCGTTTGGAAACCAGAATGAAAGCTCTAAAATCAAAATTCTGTCTTTAAATGATGCAGATGGACCTCACTGGAGACTTCTGAAAACCTAATTGCCTATAAAGCCGTGGACTTTTTTGTGAGGGCTCTTTGCGAGGTTTTATTTTTTCCTGTGTATTTGTTTTCTGCAGCCCTTGAGGATGAGAGTTTTGATGTCTTAAAGGATGTCGTATGTATGGGTTTTTTCTCAGGCCAGTAGTTGTTTTTAATGTGCATAGTAAGTCTTTCCAGATCCTGTAAATGTTACATCCTTTCAGGCAGTTGGTGAACTTTTAAAAAGGAATGTGTTGACTTGCAGAAATCAAGTGTGTTTGGAGATATCATTACTCTAAGAGGTATACTACAGAGTTTATGTCCCTGGCAATGCTGTTGACTTTAAAACTTTTAGATGAGAACATCCAAAGTATTTCTGGGATTTGGAAATACTTTGTCCATTAATTTTAAGATTGATCTAAAATCAGGAATATTATTCAGGTCTTTAAAGCTAAACATATGCTTACATGTGTGCAGAAATGGAGCCTCATTGGTTGTGTCATTGTCTGAATATTCTGCCTTCCCAGCCTACTTCAAAATACAAAAATGGCTTAAAGTCAAATCCTCAAGTATTTTCTGAGGACAGACCTATGCTGAAGTTAATGTCTTATTTCCTTGAGTGAAAGCTACTGGCAGCAGCATCTTTTATAAAATGAAAAATATGCATGCCTCTCCCCACTAAAATACTTGTCCCATGTGTTTAAAATGATTGAAGTGAGACAAATGGCTGACAAAGCAAATAGGAACAGGATCTGGAATTCATCCACAGAGTGGCCAGATGGCACAGCAGAGGTGGCCACATGGGCTGAATGGTGATGGTTTTATCCATTGTTGAAGCAAACTTATCTGCTTTTAAATCCCTCAGTGAATGTGACCATACTGCCGTAGCCTTGCTTACAGGAATAACTTCATTACCCTCATTATGTTTATCAAACAAGTGAAATTAAGCGTATTTGCAAGGTTTATAGTCTTTCTTTACCCAAACAATTTTTATGTTGGCTTTGATCCAAAGGCCATTAAATTTTAGAAAAGTCTTGAAATGTGCTTCAGAAAGTTCTCAGTGAGGGAGTGTGTGATGACAGGAAGTATAGTGTACATTTCTCACTGCACAGAAAGGATTTGAGACTTGAATCCTCCTCTGAGAAAACTAGTGGTAGAAGCACTTGGAATAGCAGATTCCTGGCCTTGGAAGTTTCCTTTGTATCATCCATGATTTTTTCATTTTAAGTTTAACTTTCTGTTTTCTCAGGTGAATGAAATTTACCATGATGAATCCTTGGGTGTTCACATTAATGTTGTTCTGGTCCGAATGATCATGCTGGGGTATGCAAAGGTAAGCAAGCCTCTGAACCAGTTCTTTGCATTTATTGTCTTTGTAATCGTAGTCTGTAGGAGCTACATGGGCAGTTGTGGGGGCAGAAGACTACCAAAGTGTAAGTTCCAAGGAACTGCCTTCTTTGTTCATCACGTGCTAAATGTGCTTATGCCTTCATTCCTGAGACTAGCCATTGCTGTCCCTTTTTGTGAAGTGTGGTGAGCTTCAAGAGACAGAATTCATAAGTGCTGCCCCTATCCTGCTGAACCTCCTGAGGGGTGGGCTGGGAAGACATAAGGGCATCTCAGCCCACTGCAGTCTCCCTCCAGGGGCTTGCAGCCTGACTTTCTGCCCTTGTGAGTCCTTAGGGAGGAAAATCACTTTAGTAGTGGCAATCGCCTTGACTGGCCAATACAACTTGCTGGTGCCCCATGTCCAGTCAGTCTTCTATGGTAACTGTCTCCTTTTCTCATTGTGTTGTACACTCCTTTTACTGAGTCACAGCATACTCCTCCACTTTATGTCCTAGACTGTGCTTGTGCCAGCATGTTGATTTTGTTGATAAAATATATTCAGAGAGTTTTGAAGCAAACACTTGTTATGTTGTTCAGGATGAGAGAGTTGTGAGTGTTGTTTTGGGCTTGATAAAGATGATATCGCTTCCATTTAATTCAAGCATTGAGTTTGAGCAAATCAGAAGACCACTTTGATGTTTGCTTTGTAATTAAATTTGGTCACTTCCTTTTGAAGTATTGAGCTTGTAGGCATACTGTAGCAAAAGTCTCACAGAATCAGATAGCTAATCTGTGTTAAACATTACAGATTTACTGGTCCTATAGTGTTTTACACCAGTTGAGGCATTGTAGTCTGTATTAATGTTATTCATTTCCTCCACACGAGCTGTATGTTATCACTCCACTCTCATTTAACTCAACTAAGTCGCATTGTCTTCTGACATTTATCCTGCACATTACAGGCTTTATCCAGGTATTATTCAGGCATGTTGCTCAGAAGGGCTGCACACAAGCAGTAGCATTCTGATTTGGCAGCTCTTGTACGTTTCTTTGGCTCTGCCTGGGGATTTAGGACAAGAAGGCCAAGAGAGAATATCAGACCTTTGTTATGGATCAATCAATGTCCAATGTACTCATTTCCTTTTCTCACATCTCTGTGACTTACAGTGATAGGAATATGTAACTGGTTCTCCAAGAGAATCATAACTTGCTGAATTTCCTACCTTTAGGAGATCGTGGTTCTAATATATTGCTTTTTCAGTCCATTAGCTTGATTGAAAGGGGAAATCCCTCGAGAAGCCTGGAGAACGTTTGCCGCTGGGCGTACCAGCAGCAGAAGTCAGACCCCAATCATTCTGAGCACCATGATCATGCCATCTTCTTGACTAGGCAAGATTTTGGGCCTGCTGGCATGCAAGGTAATGCAGCTGACCTGGAGAAAAGCATCAGGAGGGCTTTTTTTGTGTGTGTGTGTCTAGTGCCTGACAGAAAAAGAGAAAAAAATGAAAATTGCATTGTTGTGTGACCCAGAGAGATTAAGGATTGTAGGCACTGATTCAGAAAATACCTTAAGTATTCAATTTTAAAGATAGATTGAAACCTGATCCTCTTCAGAAAAGCATGTGCACTCACGATAACTTTCAGTTTCCTACTCTGGCTTTAGAAAAAGGCTCATATGGATAGCCTAAGCATGTACTTGTTACTGTGCTGTGGAGAGAAAGTACTCACTGTATTTAATTTTACATACTTTTTTTTATAAAAAAAATAGTCCTTGCCATTTATATTTAACTTCAGCAGATGAAAATTCTTACTGTATGGTAAGTAAATAGCTGTTTGCTTTCTTCATACAAATATATTTTTGGATGTGCATGTAGGAAACACAAGGAATTCTCAGTGCACTTTGCATTCAACTTTGTTTATAGATTTTTTTTTAATAACTAGCTTTTCAGCTCATTTGGTATTTGCATTAGTCCTTATCACTTGAGGAACTAATGATAATGGAAGTTAAATTCATGAAGAATGATTTATAGCAGTGCAGAAAAATAGGAGTCTGCGTGAGGCTCCTGAAGTGTTAATGCTCTGTGCAGCACTGAAAACTAGTCCCCTTTTTTATTTCTTTGGTTCTCATGCAGTTACATTCTGAATATGCACCCTATAATCATTTATCCAGACCAAACTAGCACTCATCTCCTATGCTGTGGTCTGTGGTAGGACTGAGGGTTCTTCTTAGCAGAAGCATTGTGGTTTTGGGTGCTTCTTATTTCTGCTTGCAGGTAGAGAAAAGGGACTAGAAAACAGAGCAGTTTCTGAAACAAAGCTGACCAACTAAATGTAGTGGCCTTCACTGCAGTAAGTCTAGTACTATGTAGTCAACAACGTCCTCTGTCTTTCATGTCACAGTTTCCTCAAGCACACTGCTTCCCCTCTGACTGTTCTGTATCTGTCACTATTAAGAAAATCCTTTAGCTCCTCTTGGTACTTGACCCACACGCCCAGCTCTGGTGCTGCTCTGCAAATGGTTCTTTGACTTCATTCTGTCAATCACCATAGTCTCTTCCAGTGCTATACCCTTTTTCTTTGCCTTTGACACAAATTCTACTTCTTGTCTTGGAAGGAAGGGCCCCCATTCATTACCTAGTCATGGAAAAGCAGTGTAAAATACGTGGTTTAGCATAGTATCAGTAGTACATTCAGGTCTACTTTCCAGAGTTTACCAATTTTTGTTTAGTACAACGTAAGAGTGACCTGCTTTTAGTCAGAAATAACATCTATCAAGAAAACTTCTCAGATTTTATGCTTGTGAATTCTTACTGGTTGAGGCATGAATCTGCTTCTCCACATGACTTTTTGAAAAATGTGCCATGTTCTGTCTGTCCAGCTTAAGATTTGTTAGATGTGTTCGGTTCTTTCATCTTTCAAGGTGAGGCAAGAGTGCTGAGTCCTCACTCATGTCTGGGTTGGAGTTCCAGGTTGAGATGTTAGGTAGACTCCCCATCTTCAGAAAGACTTCAGCTTTTGCTGAGGACAAGGCATGTAATAAGTACCAAGCAGTATTTAGATGATGGTATTAATACAAACATATGCAAACAAATGAACAAAAACCAGCTTATTTCTCTATTTTTTAATGGAATGGGAGTAGTCTGCATTTTTTTTTATGAGAGCGTAAGTGCCTGAAGTAATCCGGACGCATGCAGAATCAATCCTAGTTTATTAAAGCCTTTGACACTTTCAGAAATGGCAAAGACCGTAGAAAGTGACAACCAAAGGAACAGAATCCTTGGTTCTTCTCTGGTAGTGTCGAGTGGAACAGGCTGTCCAGAGAAGCTATGGGTACCCCATCCCTGGAGGTGCTTAAGACCAGGTTGGATGGGACCCTGGGCAGCCTGATCTGGTGGGTAGCTACCAGCTGGGTGTTGGAACTGAGTGGGCTTTAATTATTCTCTTCCAACCCCATCCCATTCTATGATTCTGTGCAATGTAATGGGTAAAGCAGTCAGATGTGATTTCTCTCAATAGGATATGCTCCTGTTACTGGCATGTGTCACCCGGTCCGAAGCTGTACTCTCAACCATGAGGATGGGTTTTCATCAGCTTTTGTTGTTGCTCATGAAACTGGTCACGTGTAAGTCTAACATGAAATCAGATTGACAACAAAATATGGTGCTGCATCTCCTTTTTACTTAAAGTGATTTAATGGCTCTATGACAGCCATCCAAATTATATAATCATCTTAGAATGCATCAGTGGTTTTAGCAATGAATAGGTGGGGGAAGAAGGCAAGGGAAAGAGAGAGCAGGAATTCATTTTCTGTAGGGTGACAGTGAGATAAATAAGAAAGAAGTGTGGAAAGCCCAGGCAGTGGAGACAGTAGCTTACAAAGCATCTTGAAAATTCTTTCTTCGCATTGACTTAAAGTGCCAATTTTGTTAATTTGACACTTATTGAGAAGTGATAAAATGTTAGGCTGAGAGTAACTGACAAAGGAAAGATATCTGTCAGCTACTGGATGAATTAGTGTTGTCTTTAAGTAGCGCTGGGTTCTTGTTCAGCTCAGTGGGCATTCTTGTTGTTTTTGTTGTTTTTTTCTGCCAGAGTAATGTAGGAGGAATTTAACTTAATTTGAGACGACCACATCACTTGCATGATAAGCTGCACCTTAGATGTACACTTTTGGTAATTTTATAAGAAAGGCTGTTTAGCTCTTCGGGTGTATAGCATTACAACTGTATTAGCTCTATGTATACATAGATGCTATTGATAAGTGCTGATATGCTTTTCATGAGTGTACTATCATGAACAATTACATGTCTGAACAGAATGCTCCCTGGTGAGCAGAATTGCTGTTTTCTGTTATCCAAAGTAGAAACCATCTCATTAGTTAGTTTCTAAAGAGTATTTAGAGAGTCCTTTTATTTTGAAATCGAAAATCTGTTTGAAATGCAGGTGATATCTGTAGAATGCAGAGAACAATTTCGTCTTGAATGACTACATTTGCATGAGAAACTGTTTTCTTTACAGCTGTTTTATGAGTTGAAAAGTAGAAACTGCTGAGGCTCTGATACCAATTCTTTGTTTCAGGCTGGGAATGGAGCACGATGGGCAAGGGAACAGATGTGGGGATGAGACAGCAATGGGGAGTGTTATGGCTCCCCTGGTGCAGGCTGCTTTTCATCGTTACCACTGGTCCAGATGCAGTGGCCAAGAACTCAAAAGATATATACAGTAAGAACTTCTTAGCACTCATCTATGACTGTTTTACTAAAGGAAACAGAAGTCTTTGCAGTTCCCTGAGATGTGGGACCAATAGGCTGCTCTCTGTCAGAGAGCAAACAGGAGAAACAATCCCAGAAAGCAGACACAAGTGTCATAAATTGAACCCTTGTCTGTGGAAGTCCCTTTTATAAACACGGTGGTACTGGAGCTTCAGAAATAACAAGGAATGGGATCCTCTTCTGTAGGCTGCTCTCTCCTTCCAAACAGATATTCAGTATGTGGAAGCATTCCAGTAGGCTTCCCTGTCCCTCCCTGCTACAGCAGTGAGGCAGAAGTACCTCAGTGTCTGGCTTTCTCCAGTAGTAAAGTTTTCTAATCACCTTTGTTGCCATGTCTGTATTAGAAAAGCAAAATCAGGAACAGTGCATCCTCACCTACGCTTTTACACAACACTCACAGCATCTTCTGGAAATTGTACTGGTATCTCTCTGGCAGACTTTATGTCAGGTAGCTGGTGTTTTTCCTAGATTTTACATTTCTGTATAAGTTGTGCTGTGAAATGGGGAAGATGAGGCCCTAAGCTGAGAAAGAGAACTAGCAAAAGTTGTGGAAGAGAGAAAATGCAACATGCATGTGACTTAATTAGGGAGAAAAGGGGAACAGAGAGCATGGGAGTGATGTCTACCTGTAAGTATGTACATAGCCTCCCATGTAAATGCTTCCTCATTCAGTTCTTACTCCTTCTTTATTGCAAATAGCTAGTTTTGGAAGTGAAAATGGAGTGAAAACTTGAAAAATTGACCCACTATGGCCTGGATTTCAGTGAGAAGGAATCCCATTAATAACCTAAAGCAAAAAATAGTAATTGATCAAGACCTTAGAGCTTAAAATGGAATTTATCCTTGTGCAGGGAGAGCTGCTCAGCAAGAGTTTAACGTGAATGAGTAAAAAGCAAGCCTTATTCATGGCCTTTGCATAACCTATGTTTTGTCCCTGTGTATGCTGTAGCTTTTAGGTAAGAGGGTCTGTTCTCAGACTACTGTCCTATTTCAGAGCCCCATAAAGTCAGTGGAAATGCTCTCTCTGGCTGCAGAAGGTGTTGTATTAGTCCTTATACTATGATTCATGTTATAGTTCGAAGCACGTTAAAATGTTGCCCTTTGGCACTAAGGATTGGGAGATGTTTTTCTGCCCCTGGTAACAGGAAAACAAAGTGCAAATTCTACATGTACCATTAGATCAGGGAAGGGCAGGAGATGCTTCTTCTCAGTCTACAGCAAATACAGGGATTTTGCATCCAGTGCACAGTCACATTGCACTGGGCAATATTCCTACAGAAGGGATCATCTGTGCTTCAGGGAACAGTAACAGGAGAAAATGAATATTGTCAATATTGACAGCTCAGAATAAAGACTTTGATTGTACTGATAGAAAAAAAGACAACTACTACTACATTTTCTCATTATCTTTTTCTGTGCATCTTTCCACAGCTCTTACGACTGTCTTCTTGATGACCCTTTTGAACATGATTGGCCGAAACTGCCTGAACTGCCAGGCATCAATTATTCCATGGATGAACAGTGCCGCTTTGATTTTGGTGTTGGCTATAAAATGTGCACAGCGGTATGTCCGAGGCAGTCATTGCAAAGACAAACATTTGTTTCAGCAAGTTGGTGTTTGGCCTTATTTAATAGTTGCAACATATTCATTTTCTCACAGTTTAAGAACAATTAATGGAGTAGTTTAAACAGATGCATAAAGAAGGAGAGAGATATTTACGGGTGAAATCCAGTCGTCTGAGTCATTTGGTTTAATGGTCAGGAGGACAGCAACATGGTCTACATGACACAGACTTGTGGCAGCAAGTCTGTGATCCCAAAGATGAAGGGGAAAAAATTAGTTTTCCTCCCACTTCTGGGCATCTTCTCCTGCCTTCTTCTCATCAGTTCAGGACCAGGGGATGCAGGCAATAACCATTGCCCTTTTCTTTCTGAAAATACTTGACTTATTGGAGGCTGTATTAGATTCATTGACTGGTTGGTTTGAATACTTACCCAAAAGTATTCATATTATAATGTTTTATTTCATCTCATAAATGTCCTGCATTTCAGTTCCGAACCTTTGACCCATGCAAGCAGTTGTGGTGTAGCCATCCAGATAACCCATATTTCTGTAAGACTAAGAAAGGACCTCCACTCGATGGGACAGAATGTGCCCCTGGAAAAGTGAGTATGGTGTTTTGGCTATGTGTTAGAAAGAAACACAATCAGTTGCATTAATTTGAGTTGAAAAGTACACAGGAAAATAGACAATCACACAGCATCCTGCGGGTGACACCAAAGAAAGGAAAAGAGGAAGCTGTGCTTTCATAATGTGCAAGTTGCAAGTTGCTAAATTTTTGAGGATGAGGGTGTTAAAATCGTAGGTGAGATGTAGGGCACTCTCACCTTCCTTTGAGGCCGTTATGTTAAGTTTTTTTTTTTTAGTATTATTCTCTCATCTGCAAAGTATCCTTAAAGTATCATTTAGAATCCATGGTAGCAGATGATGAGATCACTGTAGGATGGGAGTGAATAGCCCCAAAGTCTTCTTAGTACTTGTGGTCCAGACATCCTGTGGCTAAATGTTTGTGTAAGCTTAGGACTAGCTCTTTAATTTTGTCTTTTAACATCCCCATTAGAGAATGTCCCACTGCTAATTCATTTTTGATTATACAATTATATTTGAGCAAATGTTTATTTAAAAAGTTCCACATATTTTGAGCTACAGGAGAGCCACTTATAATGTCTGGAAATGCCCTAGCCAGTAGCCAAAAAGCTCGCTGACTAGTGACTAGCCTGCTGTGTTATAGAAGTCAAAACATAAAAAATCCTTTAAAAAAGGGTAGGAACTAGGATCCATATGACACAAAGTATTACTAAAATGAAGTCAAAAGAACATTAGAACACGTTGATCTTCATGTTTCTGTCCACGGAATGAAACATGCTCAGATGTGGCACTGCTGCCTATGCATGGAATAGACAGCCATGAATGGGTGGGATTGGGCACTACTAGGCCCAGAGTACAGAGATCTTCTTTGCTCCATGAGTTCAATTCTATGCACTTTTAAATTTACTGAGATTATATGTTTGGTTTTATTTTGTTTCTGCTCTCCTCTGCTTTCCATGACCGTTTTCTCTCAGTGGTGCTATAAAGGTCACTGCATGTGGAAGAATGCTAACCAGCTGAAGCAGGATGGCAACTGGGGACCATGGACAAAATTTGGCTCCTGCTCACGAACCTGTGGAACTGGAGTTCGCTTCCGAACGCGCCAGTGCAACAATCCAATGTAGGTCTTCTGCCTTGGTGGTAGTTTCAGTCAACTGGTTACAATTGCAGATATCAGCTGAAATGGCATTTATGTTTTGAGATGGAGTCTCCTAAAATTCATGTCATGTTCAAGCCCCTTGAAACATCACCTTTTGCAGGGAGCCAGGATCATTTTTAGCGAATCAGCAATTTCCAGAGGAAAGCCTGTGGAAAACCATCCTATGAAGAAATTAACTAATGTGGAAGAGAGTGAAGAGAACATAGAATGCAAACTCAACAAGCTTTGGGATAACTATTAGATGATCTCCAGTTGTAAATCAACTATTGGCAAAATCGTAGACCCAAAGCCTTGAGGGTTTTATAATCTCTTGAATGTTTTCTTTTCATAGGCCAATTAATGGAGGTGAAGATTGTGCTGGTGTCAATTTTGAGTTTCAACTCTGCAATACTGAAGAGTGTCCGAAGCACTTTGAGGACTTCAGAGCACAGCAGTGTCAGCAACGCAATTCCCACTTTGAGTATCAGAGCAGCAAACACCACTGGCTGCCATATGAACACCCCGACTGTAAGTTCTGTTATTTGCATTTATTACAAGTCAGTGCTGGAATCTTACAAATCTTATGGGAGTCTTGTTCCAAATGTTCGCCATGTAGAGATTACAGTCTGAGAACAAGTGTAGGTGTGACTAAATAGCAGAACAGGATGGCCCAGGAAAAAGGAGCAGCTGCAGTGTGAGACGGTTGTAATTGCCCCAACCCTAGCCCAGCTGGCTTCTTCTAACTGTCATTGTCTTCCTAGTGAGAACAGGATGTAGCAGGAGGGATAGAGGCTCCCAGCTCCTGATGGAATAGCTGGTGAGTGCTCATAGCAATTAATGTAGTGCACTGTGAAGTGCTGGCTCTGCTGTTGGTGCCAAGCATGGAAAGCTGCTGCTCAGATCCTAAAGGATTCTTCTTGCCCTCTCTCCTGTACAACTGTTCTCTATATGAGCACAGAGTGTTAATGCTTGATGAGGACTGCTGCTAGGAAATCGCACTGGAAGCTGAAATACTGTGTTTCTAATGGTGCTGCTTGAGAAGTCCTTTCTAGTATTTTCCCACTCTTAGATAGGTCTGTCTACCTGAGTCTGACTCTTCACTCCTAATATAACCCAGCAGCTATCTTGATTAAAAAGGACAGTTTCAAGCATAAAAATTCACTGCTCACTGAAAGGGGTTTCAGAGCTGCTTTGAGCTGCTGGTATTTTTTTTCCTTAGGCATCTCCTTTGAAACTCTTCATATACGTGGCTGGGGGGCCAGATTCAGGTAGTGATAAGGAAATATTTGTTCACCTGGGTCTTCCCAAAAAGGCTAAAGAAATTTGAAGATCAAATTCTCTGCTCTTTCATGTGATATGATTTCCTAAGCTCAGCACTGTTGCAATAGAATCAAACTGAAAGCTACTTGAAAAACAATGAGAAACCCAGTTCTTGGAGCTTCTTTGGAAGCAAACTGATTTCTGTGAGAGTATCTGTTATAGTGATAGGCCTATAATTGATACAACAGCAAATTAATTGTTTTTTCCCCCCTAGCTGTCCGCTTAAGGTCCTTTCTATCTCTGTAATATTCTCTTTATGCCTTCAGTGAGATGGTTTTCTGAAGCTTGTCTGGATTGCTTTTGACTTAATGCAGTTACTTCTGTTTCCTTGCTACGCAGCTAATAAGAGATGCCACCTGTACTGCCAGTCTAAAGAAACAGGAGATGTTGCTTATATGAAACAATTGGCACATGATGGGACTCGCTGTTCCTATAAAGATCCCTACAGCATTTGTGTTCGTGGAGAATGTGTGGTGAGTGACGGATTCCCAAGTTCATTGCTGAGTTTGGATTGTGCTGTGTTAAATAACTGTTTAGCAGCAATTAGAAAAACTCTGTAAATAGGGCAGAGACTGACTTTGTAGATGCTCTGAAATATTTGCAGCATCATACTCCTTGTAATTACTTCAGAATTAAATTAAATTAGAGCAATGACACAGGACCATTCCCTGGAAATGCTTTATTTTTCTTCAACTGATAATTTCATTTGCCATTTTTCCACTCCAACTTTACATTTGAAAGGAATTGTGTCTATTTTTCTGTCTTTTCCATCTTTCTTATTCTTGACATACGGTGAATATAATCTGAGAATCAATTCCTGTTTTTCACCTGGCAACCATTACCCAGCAGCAGTCTTTCAAGTAATTTGTGTTTAAATGAAATAGATGTGTTGGGTGGTAATTTCCTCTGTGCATTGATTTTGAGATTGCTTCCCTCTACAACTAAACCTTACAGCCTGTGATAAAGACGTGTTTCTTTTTGCCCTTCATTCTACAGAAAGTGGGTTGTGACAAGGAAATTGGTTCCAATAAGGCTGAAGATAAATGTGGCGTCTGTGGTGGAGATAATTCCCATTGCAGAACTGTGAAAGGAACCTTTACCCGAACTCCCAAAAAGCTTGGTAGGAATACCATTTTCATGCATTTGGATATAGTTTCTGTTATCTCTGGTGTTTCTGTCATGCTTATAGTTTTTGAAGACGGATCAGAAATGGAGCTTACTTCAAGGTAGCAAAATAACATTTTAGTTTGATGTACCGAAATAGTTTAGTGCTTGATAAAGAAATGAAATCCCTTAAAACACTGTGATGTTTCAGTCTTTTGAAGGACCTATTAGAAGAAAGCTTGATTTGTACAGTGTATCTAGAAATACTCCCCAGGCAAAATGTGTTTCGTTCTTCGTAAATGTTGAAGCTCACAGTCAGTGTTTGTGCTTAACACTGAATTATGCCAAATAAATGAACTGTTGTCCAACAGTGACATTCAGAAGAAATTGAGGTGCTTTGCCTGATGCTAAGTATACTGTGCCTTTTTCTGTAGGAGGACTGGAAGACATATTTTTCCTCCCTTTGAAGTTTAAACTTTTCATAGGTTTTTCTTCTCAAACCGGAACTCGAGTTGTAAGTGAAGTCTGAACTTCTTTTCATATGAACATGTGGATCCCCATGTCAAATCAGTCTTGTCACAAATTATAGCCTTGTAGTCAAATAAACAAATGAAAAATAAATTCAACTTCATTCTGAAACAAAGACAGAAACATTTTGGCAGAAACCCTCATTTCTCTTAAGTTGTGCAAATTGCATCCAGTAAAACGTATGATAGAATTAACCTGGTTAAAGTTTTCAGACTGGACTGGGGTACTCAATAACACATCTCTTAATCAATAATAATTTATGACCCCTTGGACTTATCAGAAATTTCTATCTGGTCAGTTACTTGTTAAGCCAGGGCAGTATAATCTTTTATATATGTTTTTATTAAGAATATTGTGTATTTTAAGACTCTCTTTTATTGTTTTTATTTCAGTTTGGGGAAGCTACTCAGGTATATACACCTTTTGTATGACTGGGAGCAGCTTTTTCAGGGATATCTGTTTGATAGAACTAAACGTTTTGAGATACAGTGGAGAAAGACTTTGGGACACGTAACATGAATATCTGCATTAACAGTTTAGAAACTGTAATTGCTGCCATGAAGCAAGCTTTATTGCAGCATCAGGAATTAGATTTGGACACTAAGAGAGTAACTGAACTAAACTTGGACAAAGATAAAGTTAATGTGCAAATGGTAATGAAATATGTAAAATATTCTGCTAAAAATTGATTACAAACCAACTGGAGAAGTTTAATGCCTGTAGCTGTAAGAGTCACTAGAGAACCTTTCTTAAAGAGATGAAAGCAACTGGTGGATTAGACATGAAATTATGCCATAATTACTGTGATGTGAGGAGTAATGGGCTTAAGACTTTAATTCAGCCTGTGTGTTTCTTGAGCTGGTAGTTGCTGTGCTTTTCTGAAAACAAACAAACAAAAAGCCCCTACAATCAGCAGAAATTAGTGCTCAGCCTTCTAAGCATATTTCTTTTCACTCAAAAAAGAGAGATTGTATTTTTGGGGTCAGCAGGAGTATTCATGTCACAATTCTGGATCCAGTCCAGTAAGAGTTTATTCTGGTGCGCCTGGTTTCTATATTCTGTAACTGTGGTTTACAGCTTACAGCTTGCAGTTGATGTACAACCTAAGCTCGTGGTGTGGCTTACTCCATAGATGATAACAGGGCAAATGAGAGGTCGGCAGAGGCCAAAATACAGTACTAACCCCATCACGTTCTGGCTCAGTATTTTTCCCTGGCAGCCACTGAGTAACTGCATTGTATTACGGGGTGACCGCACATTTCTGGGTGTTTTCACAGTGTTCTCACTACAGTTCTAAGTGATAGAGAATACTAGAAATATAGTTGAGGAAGTACTACTGTGAATCTGTCACTTCCAAATGTTAATGAAAGTGTTTATGAAATGTTTATTGTTTTACAGTATTTGTGGCAGTCTAGTCATTAAAAAGACTAATTGACCTCTTCCAACAGGAAAGCATTTAAGCAAGAGGTGCCAAAAAGAATTCAAGTTTCTGGAAAATGAAATCTGCAAGTATCCAACTTAAAATCACCTACTGAATTTTCACTGGTCTAACTTTCATTGACTATTAAAATTTGCTAGATGTGTCTAATGCTGCTTTAAGTGCATTTGAACATTATGCAACATTGTAAATTGTTCTTTATATTTGTTAAGACCGTCTGGCTGACAATGTAGTCAATGAAATAATGAGACTTGGCTCCCATAACACTAATTATAGACATTCTATTTAAGGGAAGACAAGAGGAGCATTTACATTGCCCAAAGGAGCTCGCAATATTTCCCTTTCTGAAACAAAGGAGTCTAAAAACACGCTGGGTAAGTTCAGGTGCTTGCAGAAAGAGGCATCCATGGCAACTGGAGAGTTCTTGCTGCAGTTCTTATCTCCAACAAGGCACTGACACATAACACCAAATCAGGCAAAAAACATGTGTTTCATGTGCTCAAAAGATGGTCAGTAAAAAGATCATCTTTTTACTGCTGTTTTTGCAGACTCTCATCAGCCAAGTCCTTGACATTACACGTATGTTGCTCTTTGTTCTTTAAAAATGGATCTAAGGAGATTTGTCATGACTAAATATGCAAGCATTAGAAGGAAAACACAGAAATATGCAAGTGCTATGCTCTCAGAGTTTTGCATCCTTACATCCTTACATCAGATTAATAAGATTCACTTCAGTGCTTCTGAAGCTCTTCTTTAAAACTTGCAGTAGAAGTGACTGCTGACAGGTTCTCAAGATGGATTTTAGTCTTCCTAAACGACAGTACTGCATGCTGAACTTATTATTTAGACTGATAAATAATTGAAATTTAAAACAGGAATTGTCATCTTTGGGAACAGCTTTTTATTCTTAACTGTATAGAGTTGAATTCAGCCCTTTTGTTTCAGGAATAATACTTGAATTAATGCATTTTACATGCGTAGTTTTAAATGGTTTGGATTAACATCCATGTAAACAAGCCCTTCCTTATGTGTAGTGACAATACAATCTCCTACATCCACCTTTCTCCAGTATCATTGATGTCTCAGAAGTAAACAGACACACTGAAGAGACATGTATCAGTACAGTAAGTAAACTCAAATCCTGCAGCCTGGCTGATGAGTAATTTGGAAAAAAATAATCAGGAAGAATCGTTTTTCTCCCTTGTATGCTCGGAAACATATTCTTTTTGCCTGAATTGTTTATTAATGTGGCCTATAGTGGTATAGCTAATGAAGAGACAAATAGATTTGTAACTGATTTCTCGTTACTCCTGGAAGGAGGTAAAACACAAGGAGACCCTGTCAGATATGTTACAAAGCTATTTGATCAGTTTATTTCTGACATTGCTTCTCAGTTGGTGGATGCCCTCTTCTGCAAGTAGTAGCTGGATAATGTAGAGTGCTCCTAACCATGGCTGTTACTTTTTATTTTCTCCTCTGCTTTCTCCATTGACTACTACACATGCCAAAGGGTACCTTAAGATGTTTGACATCCCTCCTGGTGCTCGACATGTGTTTATCCAAGAAGACGAGGCTTCTCCTCATTTTCTTGGTAAGTTCCTCCCTCAGGTTTGTCTTTGAGGCATGACGAAAAGCATGGGGCAGTCATGCAGAAGAACCTGAGAAATGAGAACCAAACTAAAGTAGTAAAGGCGAATTTTTGCATTCAAAATTGCACGTTACAAACTGATGGTGTAAGTTTAGCAGTCAAATTCACTTCTCACATGAATTCCTCAAAATATTAGATTGATCTCAATTTGCATGTTTACTAATAAGAGGCTCTCATCACCCTTACTTAAATGACACTGCCAAGGTAAAAAGATGCATTCTAGTATATGAATTCAGTATCTTCAATTCAATATCTTTAATAATCTTATTTGCTGCAGATTGTTGTTGTTATATGAGTTTGTATCTTGCTACTTATCATTCTCTAATGTTTAAGGGATTTTTAAATTACATTGGAGGGGTGAGATCTTCCATAGATTTTGATGTACTTTTGATCAGTTCTTTATGTGCTCGGGTAGTGTTTGAATTGTAAACTCTTCAGAGTTATATCTACTACTAAAAACCTTCCCTTCGGGATCGAGCTCGGCAGTGGGTGTTTGTTGCAGCCGTCCGCCTTCAGCGTTAGCGTAAGGCCTTCGGTTTATCGGACACACTCTCTCTCTTGCTCATTTTATTTGATTCATTAGCCTCTATTCCAATTATATTGTATTACATTGTGTTATTTTGCTTTCTGATATCTTATTTAGTAAATTAGCTTTCCTCCTCAGATCATTGCCACTGTTTTGTTCCTAGGCCCATCTCCCTTCGCCCTTTTTCCCTTTTCCCCTTCCCCTTCCCCGGGTGTGGGACCCCTGCCTCAATTGTCATGGTACTGGGTCAAACCGGCCCGCAAACCGTTGACAATAAGTAAGAATAGAAAAAGAAAGTTAAAAAAAAAAACAAAAAACAGAAGAGAGGAAATAGTTTAGGCTGTGATAATGTCAGAGAGAAAAACTCTTGGCTTGTGAGGTTTGAGAACTTCAATTTGGACCAAGCACAGTGTGATAGTACCCCTGGGAGAATGGCTTTCTTTTGGTAGTAAGTGGTTTCATCACATTTCTAACTAGGTACACTGCAGAAGTCATGTATTTAGATTGCTATAATAATAGGAGCATGTAAGATGTTGGCATGTTTTTTAATCGTGTTTTATGGTGATGTAGAAAAAGATGTACAAAAATAAAAATGCGAGTCCCTCTGTAGATTTCTAAGTTATTGGCTTGTAATCCAACCCCGACACTACATGATTTTCAAAATGTGTTGCAGGAACTCCAGTCAGTTTCCAAAGGGTTGGAATGCCTTCACTCTTCGCTTAGTGATTTTAGCATCTGGCACATACATACATGTGCCAAAGATACTAAAGTATGGAAAAAATGTGTCACTTATGCAAAGGAGGACAGGAGACTCTGAAGATTTGACCTGAGTTTCTTGCTACTACCTATTCTTCTTGTGAACTAAACCAATATGGAAAGCATGCGTATTACATGTGAAGAGGTACTTTCTGTACCTAATTCATATGGATAAGGAGTGCAGAATTGAATCAAATATGCAAATGCATCTATCATCAGACTGGAATTTGGAGGTTACATGAGATGGCCTTGGATGGCCTTTTTCTGAGCAAATGCATTTACAGCACTTGCTTATGGGGTTTGTTCAAGTGGCTTTCTGTAAAGCCTGTCAAGTTTCACATAAGCCTCCATGATTGCAGATGATATGATGAGAGGCACGACTGTCACCCTTTTCAATCCTTACAGCAATTAAGAACCAGGCTACAGGACACTATATTCTGAATGGAAAAGGGGAGGAGGCCAGATCGCGATCTTTCATCGACCTGGGCGTGGAGTGGGAATACAACATAGAAGACGACATAGAAACTCTGCACACTGATGGGCCTTTGCATGATGCAGTAGTTGTCCTGGTAGGTTGTATGTGAAGCAATGGGAACACAGTGGTTTTGTCTTTTACAGAAGTGCATGGCCAGCATGAAGATTGTGCCAAGATTAGACCTTGCTGTGTAATACCTTTCAGAAAGACCTATGCAGATGAGACAGCTGACAGGCTGAAGCCCTTTTCTCACTAGCTGGTACTCTCGTTGGTAAAATGCTGCCTGTTCATGCAACAGTAATGTACCAATACTGTGTGCTCAGATGTCAGTGAGATACTTTGGACAAAAACAGGCATTACATGTCAAAGACTATTTGCTCTCTTGCCAAGTAGATCACTGAGCCACAGCATCATTTCGCCCTAGATAATGGTGTCCTACTTGGCCAACTTATAACACTAGCCTTAGAAAGGCATCTTATTTTAAACAGCTCTGTTGATCTTACTATTGTTAGTTACAGCTGTGAAGATAAAAAAAAATAAAAAAAAATTCCCCAATTTGTTAACCAGCATTTTGCATGTTTCCTTAAGAGGCTCTAGGTTCTTCACTCTGCAGCAGAATAAATAATAGCTCTGGTTTTCTACCACTGTTTGCATTTGATTATTAATAGATCATTCCTCGGGAGAATGACACAAGATCTAGCCTGACTTACAAATACATCATTCACGAGGATTCAGTACCAACTATCAACAGCAACAACGTCCTACAGGAGGAAATAGATACTTTTGAGTGGGCATTGAAAAGTTGGTCACAGTGCTCCAAACCCTGTGGTGGAGGTAAACAGATGATGTATTACCCTCTAGTATTAAATAACAAATTACCAGAAGTGGAGGAGTAAAAGGTGGGGGAAGTGAATGCTTTAAAAATCTTGGACTTCCATTTTAGTAGCAGCTTGTTATTTTGGATGCCCAAGCTTAAAATATCTTAAGTGTCTGCTTATTCAAAAGTGTCACACTTCCAGTCTAGAAAGAAAAAATCCTTTTTAGGCGTTAAATTCAGTACCCAAGGTCACTTTGGAAGTATGCATTCGGACATTTTTTGCTACTGACCATTCACTTTGCTTACAGTATGTTATTCCTATGCAAATAATGGGTAATGTGAATTTCTAATTAACTAACTCCTATGTAGAGCAGTTGAGCAGGTAATTAGTTTGGGTAGCAAGAATGCTAAAATGTGACCTGGGACTTGAGTTCATTCCCTGGTTAGTAAGCGACCTGCTGCTTGATGTTAAGGAGGTAATTTCTGCTCACTCTATACCATGATGTGTTTGTGCAGTGCAGAGGTTAAAAGGTCTTAGGAGTCCCTTCTGGCCTTATAAACCTACCATAGTAGGCATAATAACAATATTATAACTGCCAATGGAACAAATCGTGAGCATGTTGTAATACCTTGTAAATTATCTGTCATGTAAAACCATTTAATAGTAATTGAAAGTTATATTTCAACAAAAAAAAATTCTAACAAGAGTCTGTTTTTGCTGATTTTTCTGAAAAATTCTCAGGATTCCAATATACCAAATATGGGTGCCGCAGGAAAAGTGATA
Organism: Odontophorus gujanensis; assembly: GCA_013399175.1. Taxonomy (NCBI): domain Eukaryota; kingdom Metazoa; phylum Chordata; class Aves; order Galliformes; family Odontophoridae; genus Odontophorus; species Odontophorus gujanensis. The sequence continues at coordinate 241,853 of VXAB01004659.1, read as the reverse complement.
ACAAAATGGTTCATCGCAGCTTCTGTGAAGCCAGCAAAAAGCCAAAGCCCATTCGTAGAATGTGCAATCTTCAGGAATGCACACGGCCTCTGTAAGTTGCTCTTACATAAGAATACAATTGGTTTCTCCTTGTAGGGGTAAAAATGAGCCCAAACCAAATTTGGTAGGATGCTAATAGCTTTCTGGATTAGAGATCCTGCATAACAATTATGCATTGGTTTTTTATTTATTTATTTATTTATTTTACCTGTGTAAGATCTTGCTGAGTGTTTTCATCCCCTCTACCCATGCTTCCCCCAGCCCCCCAAAAAAGCAACAAAAACCAGTATGCTGAGAGCTGCCTGAACTGACAGCAGTTTGGATAATGGTAAAAGTTGTGATAGCATTTTATTCCTTTTTTACTTTTAAGGTGGGCAGCAGATGAGTGGGAATACTGCACAAAAACCTGTGGGAATTCAGGCTACCAGATCCGCACTGTGCGTTGCATTCAGCCCCTTCACGGTGGCACAAACCGCTCTGTCCATTTCAAGTACTGTAGTGGGGATCGCCCTGAGAGTCGCAGGCCATGCAACCGAGTACCATGCCCTGCACTGTGGAAAGCTGGGCCCTGGTCTGAGGTAGGCAAGCAGCAATCGTGATTGAGTAATATACCTTTGCACCTCACACCTCCAGGGTTGGAGCTGTGCCTGTGGTGAAAGTTCCTGCCTGCATTGGTAGGGGATCTCCAAAACGTGAAAATCAGCAGTAGATAATGCCTTCCAGGCTCATGTGCTTCTTATAGCACTGCCAAATTCTCTAGAAACAAACACTGAAAATACCCACAGTGTCAGATGCACAATCCTGGAAAAACAAAAGTGGACATTTTGTGGGGTTTTTTTTTCAACTTTCCAAATTTTCATTTCCCCAGTTCTGAGGATAGCTTTCTTTCTTTCTTTCTCTTTCTCTTTCTCTTTCTCTTTCTCTTTCTCTTTCTCTTTCTCTTTCTCTTTCTCTTTCTCTTTCTCTTTCTCTTTCTCTTTCTCTTTCTCTCTCTTTCTCTCTCTCTCTTTCTCTCTCTCTCTCTTTCTCTCTTTCTCTCTCTCTTTCTCTCTCTCTCTCTTTCTCTCTCTCTCTCTCTCTCTCTCTTTCTTTCTCTCTCTCTTTCCCTCTTTCCCTTTCCCTCTTTCTCTCTTTGTCTCTCTTTCTTTCTCTTTCTCTCTCTCTTTCTTTCCTTCTCTCTTTCTTTCACTCTCTTTCTCTCTTTCTTTCTCTCTCTCTCTCTCTTTCTCTCTCTCTTTTCCTCTCTCTGTCTTTCTTTCTCTCTTTCTTTCTGTCTTTCTTCTGCAAGTGTTAGTATTCCAGTGGTGTCTTAGGAACAAATGCTACAGCTAACTCAGTGAACAGTGAGTTAGAATTCCATGTCTTTTTTTTATCCTCTTTCTGTTACACTGCCAAGGAATAAGCTGTAGGAAGACTAAGAGGAAAAATTCGTAATATACTCTAATAATAAATTTAACATTGCAGAAAGCAAGGACTGATGAAAATGCCATCCTCTTTCTTTACATATTTTTCCATAGTGTCAGCCTTCACTAAAGCCTGCTCTGAAAACAAACTGCTGGAATGTATAGCCTGATGTGAAAACCAGCCCTGAGCTATTTTAGACACGTTAACTATTGCAGATTGCTGTGAAATACCCTGAATTGTCTTCTGTCTGTTTCATAGTGTTCTGTGACCTGTGGGGAGGGAACCGAGACCCGGCAGATCATATGCCGTGCTGGTGACCATTGCGATGGAGAAAAGCCAGAATCAGTGAGGGTTTGTAAACAACCTCCCTGTAATGGTAAGGAAACAGACTGCAGCAAATGAGAGTAACTGTTCCTCTCTCAGCACAGTGTGCCAGTAAATAGTATGGTCCTGGGGTTAGAGACTTAGATTTCATACTTGAGTGAACTCTGATGTAAAATAATACAATGTGTTTAATCCTACCTGAAGTTTTAGTTCTACCTGGTGAACCTACTGTGTTGATGCATACTGGTTTCTAAGACAAGTCAGAGCCTCTGCTTATGATCAGCTAGTGTATATATGCTAAATTTGTACAGTACTGTGTTTTAAAGTTACAACACTGTTAGGTGTCAACCTCACAACCTTATTTACTTCTTGCATGCTAGAAAACATCATTCTTTGATGATCCCTCTGCTTCATTCCAGCTACTAGTGCCCTGTTTTTCAGCCCAGCACGTTAATATTCTAACTGAGGGTGATCAGTGTTTCTCATACATTGAGGCCCTCTGTTGTAAACATGCTGAAACAGGAGGGTTGGACATGTTAGCCTAAGTTGTATTTGCAAAAATTTGTGCTGGAGATGTAGGTTGGTCCCAAGTAGACCCTACTTGACCTCTAGATCCCAGCATGAGGCCAGTTAAAGAAATGAAAATAGAAATACAAAAAAATTGAGCCATAGGATATTAGTAAGATTCCTGAGAGTCTTATTACATTATTTTCATAGTATTTTTGGAACAGTTTTTAAATCTTGTTATGAACAACAACAACAAAAAGGTCTTTATTCCTTTGAGCTGTTAACTTCATTAGATTTTGGGTTTGTTTTCTAAAATCCCTCACAATAGCCCTAATATTGTGACCACTGGCTGCTTGAAAAAAAGAGTACTTAGAAAGTGCAGCATGTTTTCCTACAGACTGAATGTAACTGCTTGCCACAAGTCTAGTGAAAGTCTTCTGTTTGTTCTTACTTGTATTCTGCTGTTGCCAGTGAAAGGACTCAGAGGAGAAAACAATTCTGGGAGCAGTGAACTGTTAGGAAATTGTGTATCCACTAGGTGGGAGCAAATCACTATCTGTGACTTGATAAAGAGGTACCAGATTTAAAATTATTTATTCATTGTGGACTGATTTTTCGCTGGTGATACAAACATTTTCAAAGCTAAAAAAGGGCTACATCTTCACAAAGCAATTCAGATAGATTTGATCTTGTGCTTTAAGCATCAGCTTTAAGAATCTCTACTTTAAACATCAGCTGAGATTTTCTTTAATGGCCAGTATTAAATTCCAGCCTTTCAAAATTAGGCATCGCACGGTCTTACTCTGTCTCTTTCACAGTCATACCCAGAACCAAATGCCACTGACCTTTAAGACTTAGGATCTGCTAATATGGGAAATAAGCAATAGATGACCTTGTATAGGCCCTCTGACAATGCCCTTGAATCACATTGGTTAATACTCATTCTATTTTTCATTTTTAGATGCTTAATACACACCCCATCTTACTTGCCTCACTGAAGGGAAGAATTTGTGTAGTCACATCTAGAGTACTGTAGCTGCCTAACAGGGTTCTGAAATGCTAGATTCACACTGTAAAGAAAGGGGACATAGTACACCTTGGAGCAGCTTTAAAAAAAAATAATGAAGTAATGGCCAAGGAAGTGCACTGATCCATCTGGCCTTGCTGCAGCAAACCTACAGCACAGCCTGGTCTTTATAGAAATGCTGCTAACTATAAGTGCCCAGGCAGCTGCATCCAGCCAAGTCCCTCACATCTTTGACAAAACCACAGGGTACCTTGTGGGTTCTGCTCTTCAGACACACTATAGCAGACTCTTTGAGTGCAAACCTCTCTATTCTGCTCAGGAATTTGTGCTGTAGCTTTTACCAAGCATTGGCACTTTCCGCCTCTGCACTAAGTAGCTGACAGTATTCTTTCAGACCAAATAGTCTGTTTTTCACCACACTCTTCTAATGTGGTTTCTACCACACTCTATGTTTGGGGAGAATATAGCTAAAATATGGATATTATTCTGTAATATTTGTGTAGGTAAGCCTTTTATGCATGGATAGTGTATTAGTTCTTTATTTTTTAAAGTTTGTATAGCTTTGATTACTATTTTGATTTTCAGGGCATTAGACATGGCAAAACATTTGTCTACATCAGATGTTTTTGACAAATGATTATTGTATAAATGCAAAATTGCTGAGAATTCATTCTAAATGGAGCTGTGATGAAAATTTTCCTCAGTTAAGGTGATTCTTTTTGTGGTATGTGGCACACTAACCTTTGTCTTCTTTTCCATGAGAAAAACATGTCTGCATACAGGGGAAGAGCCACCACTTCTTCCATCATAAGCCTCAGTGGAGATTACAAAAAACTGATTTTGCGGTACTTGCATAAATATGCAGAAATATCCGCCTGTTGTTTGAAATTTTAGTGCCTGAATACCAGATTGCAGCTCAAAACAAGGTTTATCAATGGGGTGCTCTCACCTGTCTTCCCACTGGATGTACAATTACGGTGATCCTTTTTGTAAGAACTGTGTCACTTCTAAAATGTAATGTGAAATTTTTGAGTCAATTTAAATGATTTTCTACTAGTTTCACCTTCTGAAGATTCGCTAGGGAACCGATACACTTCTTGTGTCTTCTACTCTTAGTTACCGTGAAGCAAGTAACAAATTGTGAGAAGGAGAATTTTTACCGTGAACATCAGCAGAAGGATATGAGCACTCCCGTACTGAATAGGAAATTGTTGACTAGGTTGTGCAGAATTAACCTAAAAAATAAAAAAAAGGGATTACGTGAGTATATAGCACCAAGATTGTACTTATGGAACCTACTGGAAGTAGATAAGTACAAAACCAAATCTTTGCACTACTGTTTAAGTCACAAAATCTAAACTATTGCAAATCAGTACCAGAAAAACTAGCTGTTAGAGAACAGGACAAAATAAAATGCACTGCCACTATGGAATGGCGAAAATAATTATTTGGTACTTTCTTTTTTAGGTTTGTTTATGTTACTTTAGGTCATAATATTTGCTTTCGCTTATATATAGATGTAAATCAGAGCGTGTTAATAAGACAGCTGTCATAATTTTCCAGATCGGATGATCTCATTTACATGGAAGTGTAATTATAACTCTATATATGATGCAAAGATTTGTGTTTCAATATTAGCTTTTCTAGTTTAGATGAATTATGAATGTAACCCTTGAATTTCCCATGCTAATTCCTGCTGAAAATAGTCTTACAGTGCCTTCGTGGACTACATACATTCTCAGGCAAAACTGCAGATTTAACTCTAGGTTTGTCAAGAACCAATAAACATCTATCCAAGGAATCACATCAGGATTACTAGCAAGGAATAATTTTATATTATGTGCTGAAGTCATATAATTTGCTTTTTATAAACAGCGTCCCACATGCCCACTGATGCAAGTGTGTAATTTTACTGAATTCAGTGCAATTAAACTCATCTATAGTGATTGAGGGGTTGGACTACAGTTAATATTTTAAAAAAGGAAAACTTAGTTACCTAATATACTGTTGACATGTGGTAAGACAACATCTATACTAGTGAGAAAATATCACAGTACAGAAAGCTAATTTACTTTCAGAGCTTAATAAGTGGCATTACATGCCATCTGTTGGTCATTGAAATGTTGACCGAATAATTGCTGACTATGAACAGAAGACACACGTGGAACAGATACTCTCAATGGTCAGAGTTAGCTTTTGGCCATTTATATTATGGTTTTGCATATTTCTGTTTTCAGTAAAACCCATCAGTACCACTTCAAATAAACTGTGATATCTTGGGAAAATTCTGTTAGTGGAAATGTCCTGCTAGTCTCTCCTTAAAGTATCTGAATAATTACTGGATGCATCAAGCAATTTATTTTTCCTCATTGCTGTTTTTCTGTCCTGAGAAGTCTTAAATGTTTGTATTTTCTTCATCTGATTCAGGGCTGCTGTTAAATCCTTTGCATCTGATTTAGGTAGTATGGTTAGTACAACAGATTCAAGATTAAAACCATAAATACCCAATATTACCACCAACTCTTGAGTGCTAGAAACTCTCAATGTTTGTCCCAGTTCAAGTGACACTAAAACTTAGGACTTTGCTGTTGAGTTGATGTGATGGATCACACTGAAGAAGTCTGGGTACGGATGTGCTCTTAGCTCAGTATAAAAGGCCTTATATTTCTTCTGACTTAAATGTGTGTTAAGGCTTTCCACTCTACCTTTTTTGACCAGCATGACTGCATCTCTATCCATGCAACACAAGTATCCAGCGAATGCTCAGAAAAGGACTGATGTTTCTGAGATCTCAAGTACAACTTTTACTTCTATAAGAAGTCTTCTTTTGCTGACTGAAAGGAATGCCTCACACGACCTGAGGGCATCTTACATTTGACCTATGGGTTAGAAGCTTTCCATCAGTTCTCCATTTATGTTTGGGTCACAATAAAACTAAGAAATGTTTCTGACACTTTATTTTAAGAGATGATGCAAAAGGCATCTTAGAGAGTTCGTGGAATTGTAGAATATCCTAACTTGGAAGGGACCTGCAAGGATCATTGAATCCAGCTCCACACAGGACCACCCAAAATGGCTGCTTGGGATTTCTTTAAAGGAAGATCTAATTGTTTTTGATTTTATTGATAGATAATATCCTCAGGTTAGATTTTGGGCAGGTACTGGAGAGTTAGCACTGTAAATTGCTGTCTGTAGTCCTCCACAAACATGACTTTCCTCTCTTTGCTACTGTTCTGCACAGAAGCCAACATTTTCGAAGTAACTGATGAATTTTTTTTGTTTTCAGAGAAGCCTCTTTAAAGAGGCTAGTTTATTTTTGGGGGCTTGGTGAGTTTTTTCATGGATGAAACATCTCACACTAGCTGATAAAATAATGAAACAGGCATTATTTTATCGGTGCCCATTGAAGTGCTGTGAGAGTATTTCAGTGCTCTTCACTAGGTTTACAATCAGCATTGCATTTGTTTTGCAGATGAGCCCTGTATGGGAGACAAATCAATCTTCTGTCAGATGGAAGTGCTTGCACGTTACTGTTCCATCCCTGGCTACAACAAGCTGTGCTGTGAGTCCTGCAGCAAGCGCAGCAGCACTCTCCCACCACCATTCCTTACCGAAGCTGCTGAAACTGAGGAAGAAGTGATGTTCGATCAAAGTGATTTGCCTAGAGCTTTGGTGATGCCAACACCTCTTATCCCCCGCTATGCAGAGTTCCTGCCAGGGAGAAGGGGCCTGGGCAGGCTTCTCTTCACAGAAGAGGATACCGATATACACGTGTCCCCATCAAACACGAAGCCCAGAGGTGCTGAGTTTCCACAATGGAGAGTTCCTCTGGCAAACAAAACTTCCAAGCTATTTGCTTTGCTCCAACAGCCACCTGCCAACAGCAGCAGTCTTGGTCCTCTAAATAACCTTGGTTTGGTTGCAGCTGTTCCTGTGGTGTCAGCTAATAACACCGCAGTAGGTGCTCCTTCTCCATCAAGAACCTCACAGAAGAGTGAGAAGCAAATTGACAGGAGATGGCCTTCAAGGTCCTCCAGTGTGGAAAGATGAATGTGAATGCCACATGGAGAATAGTTGCAGAAAGAAGCTTTGGTTCACTTTGTGTTTCATTTCTTTAATTCTGGACAATACGGTGCATGCTGCTTTCTACAAGCAGGACACTGCAGATCATCAACTCATTCTCCTTGTAAATACAAAGAACAAGAAGTGCTGGTTCACTTTCTAGTTGCTCCCGTCCTCCTCCCATACTGTGTCATCTGGTTAGCTTGAATGCGTTGGAGGAAAGCACCAAAGAATATTCCTAACAGTGCACAAAAGTTGCCGAGGGCATCGGTCAAGCTCTAGTACAGGGAAAGTGGCCATGACCTCAGTAGTCACCTCATTATTTTTGTTTTCAAATACTCACATGTAGAAAACGCCCCACTACAAGAAGTACCAAAAGTTTACATGATACAGAATACTTTTGCAGTGGAACAACTGAATGAATAAGACTTGTTTTGCTAATTTATCTATATAAATGGATATTGTATGAGCAATTTTGCAGCTGTTATGTAAATACTGTATATTGCAGAAAATCAGTATTATTTTTAAGAGTTTTGTTCTGTCAGACAACTGTTTACCTATGTTACATTCTGGACAATTACTAGGTGCCTGCCATTGAGTACTGCCTTATTTACATTCCACAAGTTAATTTTTTAAATAGCATTGTCATAAAAGGTTAAGTTCCATTTTCACATGAATTACATCTACTGACACTAGGAAAGAGTTTGTTGTTTGATTTTTAATATCAACAATGTGATGCTTTCTTTTCAAGTAGAGGGGAAAAAAAAAAAAGTGTAGTTCTAAAGTAATGAGTCTGCTTATTGCCACCTGCCCACTGAAAGTTTGTTTAGACATTTTAGCATAATTCCAGTCACAGGTTGGAAAAATGCTTTTACGTGCCTGTGAAATGAACACTGACACCTGCAGCCTACAGTGAGCAGCCATTGCTTTGGTTAGGAGTTGCAGTGCTGTCCCTTAAGTCTCCTCTTGCCTAAGAGGTCAGACCAGTGTAGGAAACCATGTATATATACTGTAAGTACTGTAATATTCACAAGTCAGAAATGAGTTGTGTTTTCCAGACGATCCGGTTGTTTTTTATGAAGCTAAAAAAGCATCGTAGTGGTAGCACTAAGAAGAAATAGCTGTGGCAAGACTTAAAAGAAGTTTTTTTTCCTACTGGAAGCATTGGTTTAAAGGTGAGAGGGATATTTATTTTTCAGCATGGTTCACCTCAAAATCTCCACAAGCACAATGCATCTGACTGCAATGATGTACTAGTAATTTATGTCCATAACCATCTTGTTCACAGTCCACCCTATCACACTCTCTCCTGTGTGTTGCTGTGTAAAGTACTTGTATATAGGATTGAGAACTAAAGATATTTATTAAAAGTTGAATTCTTGATAGTATTTTATGTACTAAATATTTACAGTAAGGGCAGTTGACTATCCTTTTTGCCAAGATAAAATAGATGTAACTAGATACTTGTACATGCTATGTCATATGGATAGAACAGAAATTTAAGCTAACTAAACTACTGTAGAGAAATTGTTGGTCTTATTCTTAAAAATAAAGAAGTCTTATGACATTTTTTTTTTATTACAAGCATCTTTAATGTCTAAGTAGGATATTAAATATTCACGTGCAATTTTTGCTTCCCTGTAAGAAGTCCTCATGCTTGCCCTATTTGAAAGAACAGTGAATGTGTGCCTCTAACATACTATAAAATAATAGGATTCCAAATTAGGACTCCAAAGGTTAAATTCTGGAAAGAAACTTCTGAGGTGATTATGCATAAGCACTGGATGACTAGGATGAAGTAAGGGTGAAAACTGTTGTCAGGAGACTTTCATTGTTAATGAAATTTAAGAAGATGAATCCTATCCAAGGGAATATAGGGTCACTGCGCATCTTACGTTGCGATGAGCATAATCTAACCCACTGAAGTACTGACTCGCCACCTCTAAAGAATTGCTGCTACCTTTCTGCCAGGCCAAAGAAGGTCAAAGAAATTAGTATTAAATATATTGTACAGACAATCCTTGAGCCTCAAACAAATAGGGTGTATTTTGTACTTGGAAATTTCCCAGAAGTCAAATTCTCTGTCTTTATCTTCTACACATATACAGTGTGGGTGTAGATAATTCCTGTACCTTTTTGCTTTCTTTTCTACCAAGCTACTTTCTCTTTCATTAAAGTGTACACTACTGATCCTGTTTGTTGTATTGGGGAGCATGTAGCAATAAAATCTTTAAGATAATGAGGCTTCTTTTTCTGGTTTGATTTGTGATTTCATTATTTTTGTTATTTTATCCCTTACAAAATGAAGGAATACGTACATCCCCAAACTTCACTGTCTTGAAAAAAGCTCTTTTCCTCTCCATCTCTTCAAAACCTATGACAATATTTTTGAAATTTAGAATTAACAAAGCTGAATATGCAGAATAAAATTTTCTTTACCGAGTGATTTTATATACCATGTACTCCACAGAGTCAGCATCAGTGCAGGTGGCTCAAAGGACTTCAGTGCCCTCTGCAGAGGCTTATGCTTCTTTCCGAGGAAAAACAGTTGCCTTCACCATGTCTTTCTCTGGAAAACAGGTTTAACAGACTTCCAGGTTCCTGTGGCTTGTGGAAGAGGTACTAATAAAAATCATTGACAATAGGATATAAAATCTATTTAAAACTGACTTCTGAGTGCTTTCTGAGTCAAAGTAAATGCATTTTGAAAGTTCCTGAGTGGTTTGCTTAATCCCCTACGCCACTCAGAGTAGATTAAACTTGTTCAGTTGTTTCCATAGTCCTGATGCACTAAGGAAGTGGAATGAATCATTAGTGAAGATGGGCTAAAAGCAGTGTAATTAAAACTCCCTTGTCAGATACTCATACGCAGCTCGCCTGGACTTCTGCAGTCATGTGCACATGTAACACTTTCTCAGATTTGAAGGATTTGAAATAGCATATTTACAGAAACCTCAGCCTTTGGTTTTAAGATGTTACGTGCTACAGAAAGAACTTGTACAACCACGTCTTGTTTTTTGAGCACTTCCAGTGACCTTATTCCAACACTGGGGAAGTTCCTCCTGAATCATTAGGAAGTTTGTAACAAAAATTCTTCTCCAGGACACATGGGGATAGAACAAAGAGGCACTACAACATTGTATTCACTTTGAAGATGGATAGCAAGGACCAAGTGGAGTTGAGTATGTGACATTGTGAAGGAAGATATGCCAGCCCTTTGCTAGAAACATGTTTATAGGGGATGCAAAATTGAATACGGCATTGACAAAGCTGGAACACTAGAAGGAAAAATGGTGAAAGAGAAAAGATTTGCTGCTGGATGATTATTCTTTTGAATTACTTCTAGGAACTCCAGAGTGCTCCTGTCAGAGTACCATACCTGAACTCCATCTTGAAAGGAGTACAGCAAATCTGTGTTCTGGGGCAAGTTGACTTGCCGAAATGATGTGTGAGAGAACAATACTGGTGACTGAACAGTTGATTCCCAAGAGTTTAGAGGGGACCTCTGCAGAGTGCTGTTGGTCAGGGCATCATAGGATACCATTTTTGCCACTTCCACATGCTCTTCTCTCCCCTCCTCAAAGATGCTCTAAGACTGCTCTACCACAAAACAAACATACAATAGATGTATTTTCATTTGCCACACAAAGACTTTATGAGAAGAGAGTTGTCATGGATGGATATGTGTGCACTGTTCAGAAAGGAGGAAATAAAAATGGACTTCTAAGTTCAACTTATTCAAATTCTTTTTTAATACATTGTCTTAACTAGTGGAAGAAAATGGAAGTACCAAGGCATGGCATGACTCATTTTAATCAAATAAAGGAGGCTGTGTTCCTGTTTACCAGGCTACTGGACTACAGCGCTGCTGCAGACTGATTTAATATATCATTCTAAGTTGTTTATTCTCTGCTAGTATATGAAGCATCGATATCTTTACATTGCATAGTTCTCTGGAAGCAGAGATTACAGTGTCCTGATAAACAGTTAGATATCACCTGCTGATATGGTAGTGTTGTTGGTTTTGTTTTTGTTGTTTTTTTTAATGCATGGAAGAAATGGTGTGTGCAGGTGAAAGTAATTAGAAAGTCAGCATGTAATTAAAGCAGCCTGTGATACTGGGAGGAGGTTCCATTTCAAACTCAACAATAAAACAGAATCACTCTGCAAAATGTGCATATTTCCTCACAAGTGTTTAGTTACCTTACAAATACTGAATACTACTTGTAGACTACTTGCTTACTTCTAAATCCATAATTTACTTTTTTTCAAACACACTTCAAAGCACCTAAACTAAAAATATTAGTAATGGTGCAAGTACTGACTAAGGAATCTGGTTTGAAGAAAATCTGCTATTATCCTTGCTGAGTGTCATCATTCCTGAGGTGTAAAGTAGTCTTTCTTGGGACCTTCTTGTACAAAGTCTACCTGTAAGATTTGTCATTGCTTGTGAACATTCACTACAAGGTAGTAGCACAGCCCATGCCTGCTGTGATTTTGCAAGTAATGATGCAAATAATCCTTTGATCTCTGAAGACTGTATGCTTTCTGAGTGTTCATCTGGGGGAAAAAAAAAATTTAAAAAAGGTGAAATCTTTAGCTTTGCAATTGCATTTTAGAGGAGCACCCATTGTTTTGAAGTTTGCTAGAGCTGCTGAGAAAACCTTGCAGAAGAAGCAGAAAGTGTTACCAGTGGAAAATCTGGGGAGCTGAATGAAGTGTCACACCCTGCCATGTATTCACAGCCGGGGACCCCTGTGTCCCTCCAGCTGCCATTTTTTCGTATGTGATTTCAAATTGACTTTTATAAGGATTTTCTGAGAAAGATGGGATTACAGATGACATCTGAATCAGTGTGAAATATGGTGTGATTAAATCAATTCCAGTTAAAATCGCAGCAACATCAGATGAGAGAGGAACAAGTTCTCTTTCGTACAGAGACTTACCTGAAATCCCAAAGGAAGAATCTTGCAGCAGTATCTACTACTGTACCCTGAACTAGGACTGCATGCTGACTTAAAGAAATCTAGTTTCAACTAAAAGAGGTCCAACAGAGCTTCTGGGAAACAAACGAAGTTTTAAGCAGCATTTTTAACACCTGATTCAACAAGCTTCTGCATTGGAGGCACGGAGCTTTCCCCCCTCGGTCACTCATGCTCTTCAACAGATCCTCGTGGGAGATGCTTTCTCCACACGGTATTCTGGCAAAAGGAGAGCCTTTGAACAAAGACATGCCAAATCCCCCTCGGGTTTGGACAGCAAATGGGGGGGTAAACGGGGACCGCTCCCGCACGCAAACCCCTCTGTGCCCGCAGCTGTTGCTGATGGCCCATCAGGGGCATGAGGCGCACCTGCTGCCTCAGCCCGCACGTGGCCGTCCTTAACGGCCTCAGCTCACAGCGGCCCGAGCCGGCTCCTCAGTAGCTTCCGGAGCGGTGCAGCAGCGTGGAGCCCCTTCGGGTGCGGGGAGAGGCGGTAGATGGGGCCCGGTGGCCGAGGTGAGTGCAGTGGGAGCGGGTTCCGAACCGTGGCTCCATCCCGGGGGCTCGGAGCTGCTCCCCGTGCCGAGTTTGGGGGCTCGGGAATGGACCGCGTCGTGCAGTTTTGAGCCTCGGCGGTGTAGGGTGAGTGCTGCCTTCTTGGTGCTTGGAGGTAGGCTCACTGCGCTGCTCTACGGGCTTGGGAGCTCGGATCAAGGGCTGTGTTTTCAGGGCTCAGATCTGGGCTCACTTGGAGGGTTTGCGGCTCAGAAATGAGGGCTCTAAAAAGGTTCTTAACAGCTCATAAGAGGGGATTAAGTAACGCGTTTTGGGGGCTCAGAACCTAACTTGTTTGGCAAATGTTGGAGCTCAAGCTTCCGGCCGAATTGCTTGCGTTTGAGTCTCTATAGTGGGCTCATCGGGGCTTGAAAATGAAGGTTGAGTGCTGTGTTTCCGGGACTAGGACGGTTCACTCGTACAGTTTCGGGGCTCGGCATCACGCGCGGGTGAGGCGCGTGACCCGGGCGGGCGCCCGCTGCCCGGCCCTGCCGTGTGGGTGGGGTTGTTAGCGCCACCTGGCGGCCGCTCCTGGAACTACGGTGACGCCGGCGCCTCGTGGGCTTCTAGAAGCGTCGGTGGGAACTGCGAATCCGTGATGTCTTACGAACTTATCGCTGCCTCTTAACCTGCGTGTGCAGACCCACGTTATTCCCTGTACTGCATAGTGCAAGAGGGAAGCCGTGTTGATGGCTTTGAACCTGGTTTAAACAGCAGTTGCCACTGCTGTTGTATGTTGACTGGGGAGGGTACACTGAACTGCCCACTGCTGTCTGTGAGGTGCCCGTGGGTTTTAATAACAAGTTGAAGTCGTCTTCCTTTCGTGGAGAAAGGTTTTTACTAGTAAGGTTCCCAGGTTAACTTTCTCACTGAGGTTTTTCAACTCTGGCTGGAGTTATCGTTCAGCAGTTCTGCCAGGGTGGCCTGTTCAGTTTGCTTCCTGCTGACAAGGTTTTACCAGGGAGAGCTCTGTTATGCCTCATAGGTGAATCCTGGGAAATGCAGTGTGAACTTAACTCTGTTTTGGTACTGCAGAGCTGTGCCATGGATGCTGTGCAACATGGGCAAACAGGTTTTCAGGGAAGCTCGTGCCCCCTGTGGTGCAGGAAGCATTGTGATTCAGTATAAGTAGATTTGATGTCTGTGATATTATTTTTCCGAGGGTAAAGAGATTAGTTTTCCAGAGCTGTTTTAAGTACCCTTTTATAACTATCAGAATACTATCCCAAATCGGTATCTTTTCATGAGAAAATGTTCAGATCAGTCTTACTTTAAAAAAAATAGGTACTGCTTGTGAGTGCTTGCAAGAGTAGTTAAGCAGCTCTGCTTCCTTTAAAGGAGAGTTATTGGTCTTGTACAGAGGATGTTTAATGTGGATTTATGGGGTTTTTGACTCCTTTTAGAACTGAATATTAAAAAGTGTAGTGCGGGTGAATTGTCTGATCGTCACAGTCAGTGTTATTGAAGTCTTTCCGTTGAAGCACCTGTCCTTGTTAGAACTGTACCTGCAGGCAGTGCAACAATCCGCTTAGTAGTTTGCTTCTCATAATAGCATTCAGAGGAACAAGGTTATTTCTACTGTATAAACTAGTACTCATCGAAGGCAGAGTAGCCATGAGAGGTTGTTAATGACAGTGAGGGGAATGAGTGTTTGTAGTGAATGGATGCAGGGGACTCTTGGTGCTCCTGAAGTATTGCTGTTCTGTCACCACCTGGCCTCATCCTGCTTTACAAGAGTCTTTTTGAATGACTTGAAAGACAGACTACTAGACAAATAGATGCCGTATCTGTTTCCTATGCCAGTGACTGCTTTACTGTAGTGTGAAGTCTTTCAGGCTGCTCAGATAAGTTTTATCTGAAATAAACACGTATTTAACGTTTCTAGAGAAAACTTGCTTGGGAGTACCTGTGATGGGAGTGTAATCAACTTGTCACCTTGTCTAATAGCTTAATAGGCTTTTTTCTTTTATTTGAAGCACTTGGGTGACTAAGTACTGTTTATGCTCTACTTGAGAAGCACTTAAGAAAAGTGATGCAACATTATCTGTGTCCTTTCAATCTCTGTTCTGGCACTTATGTTCTAGTAGTAAAGCTAATGTCAGTTTAATGACTGTGTAGCAGCTTTTCCTGCTCATCTACATGCATCTTAGTTATTTCCTAGGTGTCTCATTAAACAATCTAAGTGACATGAATTTCAGAGCAAGTGGAAAAGTTTTGTTAGTCATCATGTGTTTCCCAGGTAAGGGCGAGCAGCCGCTCTCTTCTGGAATTAGCCAATAAATGATAGCTGTTCTAGAAGAAAAGGAAGTATTGAAGGAGGTGAGACAAGACAAATTGAAGACAATTTCCCAGTGGTTTAGAGAACTTGTGCTTGAGCATCATCAACTTTATTGTGCTTAGCGCCTTTATGTTGACTCTCATGTGCAGAGACTCTTCAGTGTCTTTTAGTCAGTTCAGTGAATTGTACCTAGCTAGAGACCTTTTTGCTGCCCCCAGACTAGTGAAATCCTTTTATCACAGTGCTTGCAGCAGTGTACAATTATAGAATAAAGCATTAACCTTTAGATGTGGCTGCCCTCGGGAGCTGTGTTAGCTGAGAGCACTGCCTACAGCTAACTTCCCTTCCTCTCTTCTCAGCTGGGAAGAGGTTGAATCCTGCTTTGCTCTAGCATGTAGTGTCCGATGTTGCAGTTTCTGCAGTGTCAAGCATTTAGGAAGTCAACGTTGCTTGTGGGTTTGCTGTTTGATATGCAGACAAAATCCAAGCCTGTTTTGCTTTCTGGGTGCTTACGTTACTGCTCAGTTGCCTTTAGCAGTTTGACCACCAGATGTCTGCACTAAGTATAAAAAAGTAATGCTGCCATGGGAAAACTGTCTGGAAATGGGAGGAGAGCTAGGTGGCACAGTCAGGGTCTTGCAGATGAACAAGCATTTAGTTCTATGAAGTTTTTCCAGTTTTATATTAAATTATTTCAGAGTTAGCCTAGAATTTCTTAATTGGAGATATCAGACTATCAGGTGAGCAACTTTGAGTTATGTGGGTAGCTTTAAACATCTTATGTATCCATTTCAAGGGTCTTCTGCTTTTAGTGAAGGTGTTCATTGAGAGCTGAAGTATGCTTCTGTTGTACAAGGCTCTCCTCAGGCTTAAACTATGTAATTTGTGTTGCTGTTAACTGTTGGTGATGCCCTGACACAGGGGTTTAAAGTGGCAGGCTGTCCTCAGCAGGGAGGTGGAAAGCTTGTGAAAGGTGCAGGAAGTAGATCCTGTGATCTCATCTGTGCTGGGGTTGCTGATGTATGTTCTGTGGCCTCAATGTCTTTCATGGGTCCTTTATGTCCTTAATATTGCTTCAACTCCCATCTAGAGGGTCTAGTAAGGGCCTGGGGGGGTTCTTCAGTCTTGCTGCTTCCCTGGCTTGTGTTGCCAGTCCTGTATCCCCTTTAGAGCAAGTGGTTGGCCAGCACTGCAGAGCTTTGTGCTGTGTACCTGCAAGTGAGGAGCCAGTAACCAGCAACCATCTGAAGGCAAGCTAACATAAATAAGCAGTAAAACAAATGTAAGGCACTTTTTGCTCCTTTTTCTAACACAGTGGATAACTCCCTCTGTGAGCTCTTTGATGAAGTGGGTGTGGATGGCAGGATAAGAGAAGCCTAAGCACATCCAAACTGGAGAACCAGGTGTAGCTGTTATGTAGATGTTCAAGTCCTCATCACCTACCGAAGCGGTGTCAGCTGTGACTTCTACTTGCTTGCATGTTGCAGTAATTATGTATAGAAGTATTCACTTCACTTGCACAACATGACAGCAGTTTCTTTTGCCCACTTTTTGTCTGGCACTGTGTGTACTTAAGGTTAGATTCAGTGTTAGAGTCAGGGCTTTACAGGTTATGGGCAGTGTATGTCAAATAGTTTTATCGTTTTCCAGACATCTGAGATGCGTTCCCAAGAACTGAGCATGAAGGAGGGCCTGGAGTTGTACCTGGAAAGGCCTGTGTTTCTCAGTGTAGAGAGAGTGGCAGATAATAAAACTCCGCACACTTGTGTCCATGGAAGGTCCAAAATATTTAACCTTGATTTAATGCAACTCTTCTTGTAGCTGCCTCAGAATCACAAATAAAGTTGCGCAGGTTCTGCGATGTGATTGCAGTGGTACCTGCAGGTAGCTTATGGGCTTCTGACAAAAACTGCGGCAGCTGCATTTTAAAGCAAAATGTGAAACAGCCTTTTCAAGAAAAATCCCCTAATGAGGACTATTTTTGTATGCGGTGAGAATCCTATGGTGATGGAAACGCATGCTATTTTTCACGGTGTTTACTGAAGACAATTAAAGTGAGCTATTTCTGTTTTTACAACTTCTGGCTTAAAAACTGCTTAGAACAGAGGTGTTAATTGAGTCTCTAAGTCTGCCTAAGATCAAGGAACACCCTGTAAGGTTTTGTATTACCAAAGTAACTTTTTTTATTTAAAAAGTAAAAGAAGTGAAGTCCGACTTGAATTTCAATTGATGTCCAGGTGGTTACAGCCTTTATGGAGCTACTGGTATAGTTTTTCAGACACATAGATTAATAATGCATTATCTTCCTTTTGCTTACTGCTTCCCTATTTTGGATGCTGCGTTCGGTCTTGATGGTGCCTAGTATGTTCAAAGGAGTATGGATTCTTTTGAAGGCTTCATGCAACTTCCAGTATAACTGAGGTGCAACAGCAGGCGGGATGGAGCTGTGCATGCTGCCCTGTTGTGTTATGTCAATAACCTTTGTTCTGTGTGATGCTCAGGTGGTAGACACTGAAGGCAGCTCTACTGAACTAGTGTGCTGCCTTAAATTAATTGACATTGGATGAGTTTTTCAGGTAGCTTTCTTTTTGGTCTTTCATGAAGCAAATTGTGTGCATCTCAAATTGTATCTATGCTGATGGAAGTCCAGCTGAAAAATGTACCTCATGCAGGCATCTGTATTGCTCACCTAACTAACAGGTTATTCTGAGATTTACTGTTTTCAGTGTCCTCAGCAACTACTCCTAGGTTTCATTTATGAGTCTGGAACTGGACACCTGAAACACTTATAGGTAAGTCTTGTGTTCTTAATTGTCTAAGAATTGGATTGAAGCCTGTGCTTATAGCCATCTGTGGACTTGAGACAATTTAGTTAAGAGATTTTTCATGCTAAGAATAACTTGCTGTTTTCACAGCGCAAAGCCAAGGTTTTATTGGGTCTTGGATGCAGTCTTCAATGTGGTCATTATATTACTGACATTCATTTGGGAAAAAAAAAAAGAATAAAAAAAATTAGGAGTCTGCAGTTGGCAAGTAGTGCCTTTTTTCCATGTGTGGGCACTTCCTTGTTCAAAGTGATTGTTACAGTACTGTGCTCTTATGGTCGATGGGACTTTATTATCTCCGTACTTGTACTAATAAAGCAGGTCAGTTTTCATTTGCTAATTGCTCCCATATCACACTGAAGTACAACCTCTGCCACTGTTGTATTGCTATGAATAAGCATTTCTGATGTGGGTTATTCCAGGAACTTTCTTAGGAAGATTTCCTCTGACTGGTGGTTTCCTTTTTGGCAATTTCTTTTCTACTTCAGTTGTTTCAGAAACCTGTTGGTCTGTTTTTGTTAGAATTCTCTTAGCAGAACATGAAGGGCAATTTGGAACTACCTCCATGTGGCCATAATGTTTTAACAACTAGTAGTTCTGGATACAGGTGATTATTCTTCTGGGCCATGATTCCTGTTGAGTTTGTTGCGTCATCACAGTTTGATCCCTTGTCTGTTTCATAACTGGTTCATTTTAAATGTACTATAGGTAGCTGAATACAACAGGAACTAGTTCAAAGCAGCTATTGTCTGTAATTTGGAAGCTATTGAAACTGTGAAAAAACACTTTATTCTTTCAAGCTTGTTGTGGAAGGTATGCCCTCTGTGTGTCTGGTAATGCAATACTGCATGAAAGCAGGTAGAATGTACTTGGGTGTACTTCCTCTGTAATGTGGATGATGTCATGAAGCTATGATTGACTGTTGTGCAGCTAACCTGGACTTGAAGATCACCAATTGAGATCTCAGTAGGTTTGATGACACAGAAATCACAGTAGTCTCAAATGTGGAGTTGAGATTGTTGAAAATGGAATAAATTTGAATCCTGGCCAAGATCAGCATGGATTTTCATCCCCAGCTCTTACAGTTCTATCCATCCTGGAGGAAGAAAGTCCTTCCCATCAAAGTTGCCTGCGTGAAATCTGTCTGGTTATTCCATGTGGAGTTACATTGTGATGTGTACTTTATCACACCTTCCAATTTCAGAACTATTTGGAATCCTGAAGTCTTAAAGCAATCTGAGGACAAGCCAAAAACATAACTAATACGCATCTTTTTGAATCTACTGTGGGATTCCAGTGCTTGTGAATACGTGGTTGACTCATGGAGTCTCATTTCTTTCTTCAGAGCTGGAGTGCTTGCTGAAGGCAGAGACTTCCAGCTGGCATTCCTCAGTGTCTTTGAAAATGCTAACAGTAGATAACTAAATCACAGCAGGCTCACCTGTAAGTGAGATGTAGTAAAACTCCACAGTCAGCCCTACCAATTCACTGTGCATTCTGCTCAGTTGGAGGGCATCAGGTTGAAAGGCAGTAAGGTGTCTGGCTCTTAAGGTGATTTTTGCCCTTGTCAGAGAGGGAAGATTGATCTGCAAGGTGTGATATTGGTCAAGGGAGAAGTCTAAAGAAGTTCAGAGTGCTTAGAAAAGTGGATGTGGAAGCTCTTTCACAGGGAACTGTATTGTTTTTGCTAGTGATGCCGAGAAATCCGACATATTAACTTGACACATGTAGGGAAACTACTGAATCACAGCCTGAGCCACTGATTGATCACCTGAGGTGAGCATTGAGTCAGCCATGGGGCACAGGTGAAGGTACTGATACCTGTGTGATTGGAGGGGGGTGGAGCCTGGCTCCACCTCCCCCCAAGCCCCATTTAAGGGCTGGCTTCCACCAGGGAAGGATCTCTTCTTGGAGATCCCTCCCGTGTGGAGTCCTGCGAGCCTTCGTCATCTGAGGTGAGCCTTTGTTCTTTGTACTATTTCTTTGTACCATCGCATATATACCATCTGTGTAAGATCCATTCAAATATACCATCTCTCACTATCCCGCTGAGAGAACTTTTCTTTGAGATCCTTAATCCTACAACACACCAATGAAATATGTCANTGGTCTGTTTTTGTTAGAATTCTCTTAGCAGAACATGAAGGGCAATTTGGAACTACCTCCATGTGGCCATAATGTTTTAACAACTAGTAGTTCTGGATACAGGTGATTATTCTTCTGGGCCATGATTCCTGTTGAGTTTGTTGCGTCATCACAGTTTGATCCCTTGTCTGGTTCATAACTGGTTCATTTTAAATGTACTATAGGTAGCTGAATACAACAGGAACTAGTTCAAAGCAGCTATTGTCTGTAATTTGGAAGCTATTGAAACTGTGAAAAAACACTTTATTCTTTCAAGCTTGTTGTGGAAGGTATGCCCTCTGTGTGTCTGGTAATGCATGAAAGCAGGTAGAATGTACTTGGGTGTACTTCCTCTGTAATGTGGATGATGTCATGAAGCTATGATCGACTGTTGTGCAGCTAACCTGGACTTGAAGATCACCAATTGAGATCTCAGTAGGTTTGATGACACAGAAATCACAGTAGTCTCAAATGTGGAGTTGAGATTGTTGAAAATGGAATAAATTTGAATCCTGGCCAAGATCAGCATGGATTTTCATCCCCAGCTCTTACAGTTCTATCCATCCTGGAGGAAGAAAGTCCTTCCCATCAAAGTTGCCTGCGTGAAATCTGTCTGGTTATTCCATGTGGAGTTACATTGTGATGTGTACTTTATCACACCTTCCAATTTCAGAACTATTTGGAATCCTGAAGTCTTAAAGCAATCTGAGGACAAGCCAAAAACATAACTAATACGCATCTTTTTGAATCTACTGTGGGATTCCAGTGCTTGTGAATACGTGGTTGACTCATGGAGTCTCATTTCTTTCTTCAGAGCTGGAGTGCTTGCTGAAGGCAGAGACTTCCAGCTGGCATTCCTCAGTGTCTTTGAAAATGCTAACAGTAGATAACTAAATCACAGCAGGCTCACCTGTAAGTGAGATGTAGTAAAACTCCACAGTCAGCCCTACCAATTCACTGTGCATTCTGCTCAGTTGGAGGGCATCAGGTTGAAAGGCAGTAAGGTGTCTGGCTCTTAAGGTGATTTTTGCCCTTGTCAGAGAGGGAAGATTGATCTGCAAGGTGTGATATTGGTCAAGGGAGAAGTCTAAAGAAGTTCAGAGTGCTTAGAAAAGTGGATGTGGAAGCTCTTTCACAGGGAACTGTATTGTTTTTGCTAGTGATGCCGAGAAATCCGACATATTAACTTGACACATGTAGGGAAACTACTGAATCACAGCCTGAGCCACTGATTGATCACCTGAGGTGAGCATTGAGTCAGCCATGGGGCACAGGTGAAGGTACTGATACCTGTGTGATTGGAGGGGGGTGGAGCCTGGCTCCACCTCCCCCCAAGCCCCATTTAAGGGCTGGCTTCCACCAGGGAAGGATCTCTTCTTGGAGATCCCTCCCGTGTGGAGTCCTGCGAGCCTTCGTCATCTGAGGTGAGCCTTTGTTCTTTGTACTATTTCTTTGTACCATCGCATATATACCATCTGTGTAAGATCCATTCAAATATACCATCTCTCACTATCCCGCTGAGAGAACTTTTCTTTGAGATCCTTAATCCTACAACACACCAATGAAATATGTCAAGCAGGTATTCCCTTTATTACAGTGCTGGGTGCATGGGGGATCTCTCTACCAAACATGCACACTGGAGAGAGAAATGGCTACACATTTAAAGGCGTAAGTATTAATATTCATTACATTCCAAAGACACAGACAGAAATTCCAAAGTGAGTGACATCTCCGGTGGTAAATTTCCAGATGTTAAAGGGATTACATTATGTCCCAGGAAATCTGCCTTCTTATCTTCACAGACTTCCCCACTGAGTTGCAACCAGCAATTCCACTTGTCTTCTCTGGACCCTCCATTGTGTTGTAAACAACCACCCTACACACCATTGTGTTGTCCTTATCTTCATGGGACCACCCTTGTACTGAGTTGCAAACAGCAGCTCTCTTCAGCAGTACCTGTATTTCTATGGTCCCTGAGTTTCTTCCTAAAGTTTCCTGTTTGCTCAAGCTATGATGCCTGGTTTAGATTCAATCCAATTCAATTCCTTGATTCACTAGTAACTCAACCTAATGTATAGAACGTTAGTGAACAGGCTCGAAGGTTCATGCTCTCTCTCTCCAGCAGCCAGCCTTCTTACTGTGTAGTGTAGGAGCCCAGTGAGAAAAAGCTAATTTTTTTTGTGAAGCATCTTTCTCCACATTAAGGAGGAGAAGATGGCTATGGTCATACTGTTAGATGAGAGTCTGCAGATGCCT
The DNA here is from genome assembly GCA_013399175.1 of Odontophorus gujanensis. Taxonomy (NCBI): domain Eukaryota; kingdom Metazoa; phylum Chordata; class Aves; order Galliformes; family Odontophoridae; genus Odontophorus; species Odontophorus gujanensis. Next base: position 219,470 of record VXAB01004659.1, on the reverse strand, counting down.
CTTGGTTGTGTGGGTGTGTAACCTCACAGGCCTATTTCATGGCTTTCTGATCCCCAGCAGTAGAAGTGTCCCTTTTGCTATGGTTTGTCACTTTGTAAGAGGCTGTGAATAGGCACTTGTAGCTAGAGTATGTACACAAAGCTTTAGAAAATCAAGCTGCTGAAAATCAAGTGTTATTAGATATCCCTGGAGAGTTTTTTATTTCTCACGAAAAAGCAGTATAAAGATTAAACAGAATATACATATTGAAAGTCTTGTTTTACTCCTTGGTACCACTTACTAAGTGTTTGGAAGGCCTGATTTTGAATTGCATTATTTTATTCTGCGTGCTTATGAAGGGTTTGTGCTTTTCGCGTGTTAGAATTAGAGCTTACTGGTTGAAATAACCTGAACATCTAATGAAGATTTCTTTTTTGATATAGACAGCAGTTAAAAACTTCTCACTATGAATCTATTTAGAAAAATGTCTCGCTTTGTGGATCTTAGTATCTTTGTCCTAAAGGAAATCTATTCAGAAACATGTTCAACTGCGACCTGTGCTGCCCAGCTCAAGTAATGAGTCAATGTATGTGAAAGGAGAACACAAACATTCTGTGACATCTTCATTACTATGGAAGATGTATTTTAACACAGCTGAAATGTGCAAGTTAGTAAGACTGTCTAAGATTTTTCAGAGTTAGCGATGATTTGGTAGATGGTGAGCTGCACTGGTTGTACTTGGCATGTGTTTAGCCCAGCTGGCCTTTACACCTGCTGTCTGCTTTGGTCAGTTGTCGGTGTTCTTCCTGGAGATGAACCACTTCACCCTAAAATCCAAGGCAAAATTGAGAGTAATTAGAATAGAAATTGTTTGCATTGCTTTCTTCAGTAGACAGAGGGAGCAGTCTGTTTGACCATAAAAAATAAAAGTAAATAAGCACCAGATTTTTTTTTTAATTTGGAGAGACTAATGCTCACCGGTTAAATTTTATTGTTTAATGAAAGCATGGAGATAGAAAATCAAGCAAAATTCTGCTGCCTTTCTTCTCCTATTAAAAAGGCTGAATTTTAATGAGTGTTTAGAGGTAGAGGATGTTTAAGACTGATGTGCTCATGCTGTTATAACCTGAAATATGCGAGTATTACAGGCAGGGTGTGAGTGACATCGTTCTGCACAGATTGTGACAAGCAGCCTCAACTGCTATGAAGCGTTAGGGAGCAGTAATAAGACGTATCCTGAGTATTACATTCAAATGGCAACTAACTGGGTTAGAGAGTATCACTCTGATGCAACTACTTGCTGATACTTTTGTTTCTTATGTGCTATAGGAAAGGAAAAAAAAAATAGCAAGTTCTAAGCTTTGTGCTGCCTGTGTATGCCCTAGGCTATCTGGATGACAGTTAATGCTTTCAGGTCATTGGCAGTGACTTGTGGAAGTGACTTTTCAGTTTTTTAAAGAAAAAAAAAAAAGTCCCAGCTGGTGTTTCTCTCAGCCTCTACTTTCTTTAATAGCTGATTGAAATTTTGAAGCCTGTAAGTATGGCTGCATCATCTTCCTCTTAGAAGGTCAGTGGCTAATGTGTTGGCTTACAGCTGGTGCTAGTCTAGAGGAGGCACGTTCCTTATCTTTCAGGTATCTGGTAAATGATGTCCTGTAGTGTATGAACTGCTGTCAGGAGTGTTGTAGAGTTGAGCTGTAGCCATATCCTTGAATTTGCTGTTGCTGTATCTATCCAGTCTATCATCTGTAGTCACGAGATATAAACCTAATTGATCCAGCCATGTATTCTTGTTTATTATGTTTGTTTTCATTAGGAATGTTGAAGTGGCAGGTAGCAGGTTGCCTATTTGTATTTGGTATTTGCAGAGCTGGTTGTCCTGGTAGGAACTATGTACAAATTAAAATCAGTGAGTAGTCAGCATAAAGAGGTTGAAAGTAAGTCAGATTTTTCTTTAAAATAAAGTGAGTTGACCTTTTCCTATGTCTGAAAGCTATCAAGTTCTTCTGTTTTAAATAAACATTGCCTAAAAAAAAACCTTGATGCTTTTCTTTTAATTAAGTTTTGTGGTGTTTAGTCTGTACCATTATTTAAGCAGCTATTGGATTAATAAGTCCCAACTTTTTAAACCTGTAAGGGTGATGGTTTTATTACCCTACTGCAGAAGTCATGAGGAATAGTTTGATTCCAGCGTTGCCTTGTAGCTGAGTTAAGGTGTTTTTAAAATCTAGTATTTCTTCCTGTTTTGACGTTCAAACGTGGATGCAGGGTTTATAATCTTTTGCAACAAGAGCATTTCCTTTGCTCAGTATGCTCCAGAGCCTTGGACTGTGCCTTCTAGAGCTGTACTGCTTTGTTGAGTGATGTTTCATACGGACCTGACAAAGTCATGTACTACAGTGAAAGTCATGCAACTTGATCTGTGCTTAGAAGTGTAGGATGAGCAGTGGAAAGGTTTGCTTTTGCTATTTGTTGCATGACACAGGCAGCCCTCACTGTGTGGGTTGTTATCTTTTATTCTCTGGCTTGATCTTGATCACTGAAAGGGCCTTAGTTGCTTTAGTCACCATCATACTTAATGGAAAAGGGAAGTCAAAGAGTTTCTGGGTTCAGAAGAATGATTTAATGGCTACTTTCTCTTGTGTGGTGCTTTCCAAAAGTGTAGCAAAATGGTCCAAGCTATGTCAAGTAAATTACATGTGGTAGCTAGGGAAAACTATAACTGTTCTTCCGGAAGGGGAATAGGAAGTGCAGGTGAAGGCTAGCACCAGAGAACTCCCAGATTAGAATAGGAGCAAGCAGTGCTGGTTCCCACTTGTTTGTACTAAGTGTGTTTGGAGGCAGAAGGGGTGGGCTCCAAAACTGGGTTTAGTGAGACCTTTTGCAAAGAGTTTGAGCTTTGGTGGTTTTGTGATTACTGTTCATTAGGCTGCTGCTGAGACCAATGAATAGGTGTGTATGTAGCTCAGGGTCTTCAGTGATCACTAAGTATGCTTCCAACATACTCTGACTTTGCACAGTATGGTATCTAATAACAAAATACTGCAACTTTAACCCAGTGCTAATAAAACATTTGTTTATCTTCTGCTTTGTAAGTTTCTTAAAGTAAGGGTTATATCCAGCCCATGACTGAGTATGTCTCCTGTCCTCTTCCTTCATGAACTATCAATGGTTCTGGTGCTGTACATGCTGAACATCATCATTTGTGGTAGCTGGGTGCTGACAAGTCCTTCTTGATGGTATCATTTAATACTTCGTTTAGCCACTTGAAATGAATGAGAGGCTTTAAGCTTTGTTTGTGGCTGCTACTCATGTTTTGTTCATGCAATTGTAGCATGGTTGAAAAGCTGCATTTGGAAGTACGCTTCCTGAGGAAAGTAAATAGGCTTTGGCTTCAGAGGACAAATCTACAGTTAATAAATGACTTCAAAAACATCATGAAGCTCCTATCTTTCAGTCTTTAAAGCAGCTGTCCTACCAGACTACAGGCATCCCTACAAGAATCTGTGGGGTAGGTGAGCAGTGTCTTTTGCTCTACCTAGAACTAGCTACTAATTATTATTCTGCACAGTGCTAGAGAAGTTCCTGTATTACAGATGATGGTTAGCTCTGATATAGTGTATGCCTTTCTTCTCTAAGGGATCTGATTATTATTTTTATGTAAAGTTTTGTTTAACAACTGGATGCCAAGCCAACTTAGCTTATATGGTACTCTGTGCTTACCAGACCTTTGGAAGTTAATAACTTTTCCTGTTTGTCATTTGACAGACTTGAATAACTTACGCTGGTGTTACTTGAATGGCCATTGTGAATAAATACATAGAAATTGGGTTCTTTTGCTTTTCTTTCTGCTGTTGGGACTTGGATTAGTGCTTTCTCTAGTTCAGCTGCAGTGTGCCAACCCTTCCTGTGTCATAACTGTAGAGGAACCACATGCACTCCTGTCTGGATTGTCAGTGCTAAGAAGTGCAATGGAAGAATGTTTTTCTATGTAGATACGAAGCAGTAAGGCAGTTATTCTCTTGGTTTGCATACTGTACAGCACTAAAGAGACCAAAGAGGGCGATGGTAATAAATAAACAAATCACTAATTCTGTTCTGCTAATGACTATTCAGGTGTGTTGAAATTCCACAGTGGCTTTATGACTTTTCTGTGTCTGGTATTCTAACAATTTTAACATTACGTGTGTGTTGCAGTTCAGTTGAGATTGAATCAGTTTTGGCTCTTTTTAGGCAAGGATTTTAAGGAGTTCATAATAACATATGCAACATAGATACACCATCAGCCAATCAACCTGGCCAAGCTCTTGGTGTGTGTAGTGTTCTTGTTTGTAGGATTTGGATAGCTGGTACAAAAAATGAATGGAATTCTAAGAGTTGTCATTTAGAGGCACCTATTCTCTACACAGTATTGTAGTGCAGAAAAGCTGTTAAATCTCTGTTTTCTTGGTAGCTTTGCCCAGATGATGACTCCTGAGTTTAGAATAGCAGTGCCATTCAGGTTTTTTGCTTGCATTTAGACTATTCCTAGAAATCAAATGTGCAGTGAATGGGTGGCTTATGTTGGAGTTAACTTTGCCAGATTCAACATATATGTTGTTATTCTGAAAGCCAGGTTTATTACAGATTCTCAGCTTTCCTGGTGTTGTCAAAGTTCTGCTCATTAAGCAAACTTGATATAGAAGCACAATAGCATATTGCTTCTTGAGACAGCAAGTAAGAGCTAGAGATACAGGATGTCAAAATACCTGGTCAATTAAGCTTTATTTTCCTTGTGGAGGGGGAAAAAAAAAAAAACACTGGTAGAAAAGCTTTAGCATGATTGATATCTGAAAAGTCTTGATATTCATGATGCTAATGGAAAGCATAAATGAGTGTAAATCTCAGGGTGTTTATTAGAAAATCTTTCACCAAATCAAACTGCAGGCAGGTATTAAGAGAAAAGATGCTCACAGCCAGGTTTCAGTCTGTCATTTTGTAATAGCACTTTGAGAGTTTTTATTTTTGGAAAATGTAATTGAAGCTTGTTCTACCTGTAATTATGCTGAGCAGTTCAAGTGTAAGGATGGTCAATCCTAACAATTCGGCTTGCTTAGCTGCGGTAGGGGTGAGACATGCTGCAGTAGATGGTTCAGCATCTTAATGCCCTAGAAAGAAAAAAGGTTCTACCTCAAGGTGCTCTAGAGAAACAAAGTAAAGATAGCTGTGCTACATCTAAGGAGGAAAGAGCACTGAAGGTTAATTACAATTTCTAGCAATACTTGACATGTTTGCTCTAAATCTATGGTTTTTTCTTGCCGTAAAGCGTGAAACATGCTGCTTAAAAGCTTCTGAGGGTACCTGGATGGCAGGAGGCTGCTGGTATGGGGAGGGGGGGGAATAATTTTTTCTGATGATCTGTTGCTGCATTCAGAAGTTACCAAAGCTGGCAGGGAGCAGGCTTACTCCTGCTTGTGTATGGATTCTTCACTGGCTGTCTTGTGTTTGAGCCTCCTTTCGAGGGCTAATGAGGATCTGCATAATTTCTCAGCATCTCACTTTTCCTTTTTACTTCAACTTAAGTGCATTCAACTGAAAATAATAATAATAACAAAAAAATACTCCCTGTGTCCACAGATAACCTGTAACTGCTGGTCTTGCATTAGCTTTCAGGCTGTTGTGTAGAATACATGAAGGTACGTGTTTAGCTGTGCAGTGTGGTTACTGTTCCCTTTCTGATGAGGGAATGGGGTAAAGGAATGCACTCTCTTCAACTTAAAATGAAAGCAGCCATATTTACAAGTTACATTTAAAATGCTAGCGAATGTAATTTTTATATCATATATGTAAAATCAATGTTGAAATTACAAGTCTATGAAATAAATGCTGTTTGCTTTGCAAGTATTCACACAACAGGTTGGACCTGATTCATGCCTAAACAATAGGCTAGGATGACTTGCTTCCCCAGATCACAGTTACCACAGATGCTACCCTTTGCAGGAAATTTTTTTCTTGATAGGAAATAATGTCAGAAAATCTGAGCAATAGATAACAGTAAACCATTGAGGCAGAATCAAGTAAACCAGGGTAGGCAATGACGGTTTTGCAATTGTTTTTGTAATTAATTTAAACCCTTTTTTTGTACATCTAGTGAGTGGCCTATATGCCCTCCCTGAGGGAGATGCCTAAACATATAAGTGAGTTTTTTAATTCACTCTATATCAAATAAATAATAACTTCCTCCATATACTGTTGTAAGTGAAAGGTAAAGGTTGATTTAACTGTGCTTTTAGTACGTACTGTGGTTAGGGCCTCATGACCGTTTATTCTGTGTGAGGAAAGTAAGTAGCCATGCTGTGGCCACATTCAATGTTGAACAAGGGTACAAGCTTTCAGAAAAGGTAGAACTTAGGTGCTCACCAATTCCCTTAGTATTGTACAAAAAGCTAAAACTGGGGCCCCACATTACAAGCACTATGGGGAAGGAAGTACATGTGGATGGAAGTATTTTTCTTGCCCACTGCTGCTTCTTCCCAGAGTACTTGGTTTATGCCTTTCTTTATTGGTATTACAACTAAGGCTTAATTCTGAAACAGCAAGGAGCACAGATAATCTTTGGGCTCATCTTCACTCAGTTTGTTGAAGCTATTCACAGAATTGAATGCTTTTACAGGGCTGTATTCACAGCTTATATTGTTCTTCCAGTCCTGTTATTTAGCTGATTCTGGAAGTGGTGGTACGTGCTTTTTCTTTTCCTCCTTCTTAAAAGAATCGTGTGAAAGCTGCCCAGGTTCTCCAGTGAAAATCTCAGGCTCCGATTTTGTTAGATAATAACTAGCACACAAGTTATGTTGATAACAGCAGGATAGTTGTTAGTGCCTCAATGAGAGCTTTGCTGGTGCCTTTCCTTAGTGTGTTAGGCTTGATATTTAGGCGTAAGGAAAGAGTACAAAAATGTTCAAGGGTGACTATTTCTCCCAGATTGCTCGATGTTTGTGCTTAAAAAATATATACATATATAGTTTGTCTCACTTAAGTAGTTAGGAGATACTTTGAAAGCATGCAGTGCTGAATGTATCATGATCTTTGTCTTTGTTTTCATGATCTTCCTTGTTCGTGGACCTTAGCACCTTCTTATGTGAGAAATGAAGAACTACTTCAGAATAATTCCTAGTTTAATCATAATGTGGTGATTAAATCTTTAAATCAATTCAGTATCAGCAAAGAGTTCCAACTGTAGAGAAGTAGGGGGAATAGATGCAAATAACTGACCTGATTTACAGGCATTTCATTTAGTTATCCTTCCTGTTAACAGGTGGGCTGCAATGACCCGCATAGTCCCTTGTTTAACAGATTCAATTTATATGATAAGTTGTCCAAAGTTTCTGGGAAGCTAATCATAAACATCACTTCTCAAAATGGTAAGGTAGTTTCAATTTTGCACTGGGAATACATTGAGAGTTTTGTTTTCCAGAATTAGTGTCCATCTATGGCTACACAGCATTTATACAAGAGAAATGAGTATTTCCCTTATCGGCACAGGTCAGGCATGTTTGGCATAGAGTTAGCATGGACTAGCAAGAGACAACCTAATTTCTGTCTTCTGAAATGTCTTGAAACCTTTTTCTGTCATGCTTTTGAAGTTTTTCTTTTCATTGTTACCCCTTTAATCCATGTAGTTAAATTTTGTCAGAGGTATTTTCCTTGGGTTTTTTTTGCATGACTCTATGATCTTGTATGTTTCAGACAGAAAGGACCAAAACACAGGAGTCTGGACTGTTTGTTAAATTGCATTTGGTGTAAAGGTGTGCATCATCACTGTGAGTTTCACTGAGAAAGATTTTGTTCTATTACTGCCAAATGACATTGAAGTTCCCTGCCTGAGCCCTCTCTGCAGAGGGGAAAAATGCCTGGACTGGGCTTCTTGCTGTGGTCTGTGACGAACCACACAGAAATAAAACACCAGTGGTTTAAAGCATTTGCAAGCATCTAGAGGAAGTAGATTGTGATTTTTTTTTTTTCTCTTTCACTGAAGAGGCTACTTGTGCATGGCAAAGTGAAGTTGTGATTTGTAAAATATACATAAAAATATGCTTAACTCCTTAGGTCAGTAGAATTATAGATGTATCAATAAATCAGTGTAGAGAGAGATTTCTGTGCTTCAAAAAGAGGGATCCAATCATACGCTTTGTTCCTATAAGTTACTGTAACATTGTTATTTTAATGGGGCTGAGAACATTTACATGAACTGATCAACCTCAAACATGTTCACTGGGAAGTTACCACCACCCTAAGTGACATTTCTTACCTCCTCCTTTAGCATCTAACTTGCGTTATAGCTTCTGTTTTGAGTTAGCCTTTTTGCTTCCCTGCTTAAAGGCTGAGTATTAAAAAAAAAAGCCTAGAAATTGTTATAAAGCTAGTGATACACAGTGCATCATATTCCAAACTATTGCCTGGAGTGTCATTTAGAGACCTCAGAGCTGCTTTGAAAGAAACCTGGTGGAGACACTGCAGAGTAATGACATCACCTGGACTGTTCTGTGCATTTCAATAGATGCTGCTCATTTTTGGGTGAGGGATTTGGTGATAACAGAACCTGGATGGCAGTGTTCCTAGCTATATCATTCCTGTCTGGAGTGGAGCTTCATGCTGAGTGGGAAAACTTTCAGTGGAGAAATGACTTTAGAACTTTTTAAATATTTCATGTGAGATAAAAACTTAAGAGTTAAATAACATTCACAGAGCTATCTCTCCAACGCATTAGGAAGCAGTCTTTGTTCTTAATATCAATAGTACTTGTTTTCATAACAGCAGGAGTTTGTTTTCTCTTTGTGTATGCTCAGTGTGCCTATTTTGGCAGCATTCTTTATCTCTGTACCTGTTTATAATGGGGCTTTACCTACTGGGGCAAAGTAGAAATTTTATGTAATTGCTTTCTAGCTCTTCAATTCTGCAGAGCCTTTTTGAGGCTGAGATAGTCTGCTTTGCACCAATTTCATGTGATGGTTCTTTGTGGTTTCTTGGTGGGTTTTTGATCAAATTCGGCCATTGTAGGTCATGAGAGGGGTGACTGGAAACTAATGGTAGCATGACCCTAACTCCCTCCCCAGTGAAGATAGTTAAATTGTGTGATACTGTTTTGAATCAGGTCAAGAGTTCTCCTATACAACCAGGCACTGACAGCCGTATATTTTCTTACTTTGTTGAACTTGAGACTTTCAGCTTCTCCCTGAAATGCCCCTCGCTAGCAGGTATACCCCACAGGTCACTACCCACTGTGCCATGAGTCCTCCAACCAAATCTCTTTGAAAGGCAGACCCTGCTGGTTGAACCTTCAGATGTCTCATGCTGCTGACCAAGAGCGTTTTGATGTAAGTACCAACCTGAGCACCAGGGAAATCTGAAGGCTGGTATTAGGATTATGGTCTGTTGGAGGTAGGACTTGCAAGGCATCCAAGAGTAGATTGTAGGCCTGTTCAGACATGTATGACTTCCTTCTGATTAGCTGTGATAAGCTGTCTGGGTTGCTAATTATGTGTGAGAGTCTGTGGGTTGGGTTGAGAGTTTATGGCAGCAGGAGCCAAGGTTCTTTGCTTATTTTCAGATTTTTACAAGGATGACTCAAGAACAGTTGACAGGGTCTAAGCTGGACCTGATGCAAGCACCAGTAATTGAAAAACAGTTGGAGTTAAAAGTTTGGGGAGGATTTGGGGCTAACTTCTGGAAAGAGATGGGATAGAGTACTGTTACTTGTTGGACCACTGGAGAATTATTGGAAGAAAATGGGTGCTGGATGGAATGATTGATTTTGTGCTAGTTAGAACAGTCCTGTGGGTTAGTAAACTCAGGTTAGCCTTGGCTTTAGCAGCTGCGTTCAGGGACACTAGGTGTAGGGAATTGTTTACAATGCTGTGTTTCCATGACACCAGGAAAAAAAAAGACAATCTGATGACAGAACTGTGTCATGTAGGATAAAGTTTTCCTTTCAAGTCACATGTATGTATTGTTGTTGAGATTGCTGTGAGGTTTTTCAAGAGCAGTTGGGATGGTGGAGGAATTCTTAACACCAGGTGCTGACTGGAGTTATTGCTGTAAGTTAGTTTACGCTGTGTCCATGAGAGATTGGATTTGGGCTGCAGAGATAAAACAACCAAAAATAATTTCACTTGAATCTTCCTAAACAGAAGTGGTTCACTGTTTAGGTCCTCCCAAGAATCACTTGGAGCATAGCAAGTAACTAAACACTAGTGGAGTTGACTGAGTAATTTTGATGTTTGGAAGACTGAATTATTAACTCTGTAGTCACTTGCCAGCAAAGATTAGGTCCTACAGTTCAAAACCTACAAAGGAAGAAAAGAACAAAAGATAATGGAGAGAGAATGAAAATGAGTGCCCTGAAATTCTGAGAATTGTTGTGCAGTTGAGTCTCTAATAAGAAACAAAATAGCAAACTTAGCTATCTCATTAAAATCATCAATTACATCCTACGAGTCTGGGCACTGTTTTTCTACTTGCAGTTGTTCCTTCTGCTGAAAGGAAGCAGATGGCGAAATTACTTTTCCCTATCCTTTTGGGGTGGAGAAAGGAAGAAAGGATTTTCACTAAGCCCTTTCTATGCTTACCCTGATGTGTCCTTCACCTATCCACACCAAAACATTTGGAAACAACCCAGAGAGCACTGCCCCACTTTAGTTTCATAGCAGTATTCCCATGAATTCATTGTAGTCAATGATACTGTGAACTACTTGAGGGCTTATTAATTCTTATATCTCATTGATCCTGAAACATATTCCCTGTGAAGTGTCTTGTGGGTTATTTGAACAAAACTACTTTCTCCCTTTTTATCCCTCTTCAGTCTGAGACGAGTATTTGTTCACGGACTTGAGTGCAGACTCTGCTCCTCTTACACTTAAAAGATCAACAGGGCAGTGACTGCATGGGAGAGATTGTCAGGGTAGTGCGTTTCAGTGATTGATTCATAAACACAGTAGTAACTCCGAGGCTTCAAGAGCTGTAAAATGTAGAAGGTCATTGTCAAAAATGCGATGAAATCTGTATGTTTTCTGGGGCTGACAAGAAAATCCTGTTTTCTCTGTCATTTCTGGTTATGTGACAAAGCATGGCATCGCTTCATATTAGAGAACTACTCTTTCTTGCCTTCAAAATCCATATTTTTTTCAGTTTTCATGCATACCAGCTGATTGAAGTGGAAGAACTGATTTTCTTCATTTTGTTATGTTCTAATTATATTGTATAGTTTACAGTGAAGGTTCTTGTGTGAAGAAGTGCTAGTTTAGTTTGTTAGCCATCTTTGGCGTATCTCTCAGCTGACATAAGAAATCTGTTTCTGGCCAAAATCTTGCACAGTAGCTGCTGTCTTCATTTGTCATGCTAACTTGGTTGGCTTTCATTATTTTAGAATTGCTTCAGTGAAACCTGGGTGTTGATGTGAAACTCTTACTCTTTGTTAATTGTTTCAATTTATTTCAAAATCTTATGGGAGAACAGCTGAAACACTATTGCAACCATTTTCTTTTTGCATATTCTAAATATAAGAAGTGAAGACTTCTGTTGCCTGTTGTATCTTTGTATTCTGGTAGTGCTCAGAGGGACTCTGGCTCATTCCAAGAACATCACTGGATCTTGTTTTAGAATAGGACTTTGTGGCTGTGGGTCTTAGAACTTTGGTACTCTTGTCTTCCAGTACTTCTTGCAAAGTCAAAATCATTTTTGTTGTTTTGTAATTTGTGACAAGTTATAGGGTACAGGTGCATTACTAAACTCCCTAGAAGTCTAGATTAAGGGTTAGAATTTGGGACTTGGATACTGCTCACTATGAAATCTTGCAAAGCCCCAGCAAGCATAAAGATGACAGCCCTTCAGCAAAGCTGTGCTTTGTTTTTTTTAATTTTGCTCTATCTTTGCACAGGAAAGGTGAGTAATGGCAAGTCTTCTGAAAGCAAGGATAGGATGAGTGCTTTTTTTTTTTTCTTTGGTGTATGTTAAATCTTACAGGACTTGGAGAAAACTCTTCTAGTTACTGAACTGTAACTGGAGTTATTGCAGTTTTGAGCTGTCTTGTTATTTTAAAGGTCTGATGATAGAAGATTTTGAAGAAAATTTCAAGAGCTCAATTTGTAGCTGGAACTCTCAAAGTGCGGCAATCAGTTGAGGGTTCTTTGCTGTAAATCTCAATGCCTTCTGGTCAGCCTAGCTACAATTGTAACTGTGATATGCAGCTGATGGCTGGGGTTATGAAAGGCATGGACCATGCAGTTCCTAGTTTTTGCAAGGCCGAGATGAGGGCTTATAAAAGTAGCACAAAACTGTTATTGGCTTTTTGTTGCAGCCTTACTAGTCATCTTGGTGAAGGTCTATCATGGTTGTGGCAGGGCTTGTTGCTACTAAAAGTGTTTGTTTTGTGTTATTAATACTTTCCAACATAGATCACCAAACATGGGACTCCTTTTTTTTTTTTTTTTTTTGAA